>OY735892.1:1690000-2025612 GCA_963506565.1 Tachystola acroxantha | reverse complement strand
AAGGCTTATATCTTTTTATCTGTTTATGTTTGAAACATGAAATTTGGGTACATGTTCATCATTTCAGCGTCACATCCTGTTTTTTCAATCAAATTTGTTCCATATGGGTTCATTAATTTGATTTTGATCAGTCAGATTTTCAAGCGTCAGGTTGGCGCGGCCCCCTTCAAAGGCTTATAACTTTTAAACTATTGCGTCACAAATTATGAGACTCCGTCACTAATTCTAGCTTAAGCGGTACATCAGTCCAGGATAGGCCTCGAGGACCTGGGAGCCCGTCCGCGCCATTCTGACGGTAATATTATAATAAAGCCAATCGAAAGTTTACGAATGCAAAATAATACATTACCTGGCGACAATGGAGGGCTTGCACACACCCACTCAATACGCCACCTGGCGGAACTCTGACTGTGATGACGTGGCGTGGCGCGTTATAACGATAAGATTGAGTCAAAGAAATAAGTTAATAAAGTTTAAATTCCTAGTGAAAAAGCCCTGTTACTACTTACCCCTGTTACATCTAGCCCCTTGCTCCCCTACCTACATATAAAACCGACTTTTAAATTTTGGCCAAAACTACGTCACCAAGTTACGTAAAGTTTTTGAAAGCCCTGAATTCTAAAGCACTCGATAGTTAATTAGTAAAATAGGATGTCACTTCTCACTTAAGCAAGTTAGTACATTTCAAAACTTAACGTTTGTGTCTCTGCCATTGACGGAAACTTACTTGGAACTTAATTAAGTTATGCATGAGTAAATATCTCCTCACATGAATCCCTAGTATTTTAACAAAATACATCTATGTACAGTCGACAGCAGATCAATGGTAACACTTGCAGTACGATTTCAAGTCTTACGACGCAGATAATAAAAACGGTACAAAGTCCAAAGTGTTACACTTGATGTGCTGTCGACTGTACTATTAGCTAGCTAGCTGTATGCGTAACTCCGTATGCGTAGAAAAAGTTATATTCTCAGTCTCTTAAGGGCCTTCCATGAGCCATGAGCCAACTAGCGCCGCCAATCTTGAAAAATTAATATCTTCCAATATTATCAATTTGATTAAAAAAGCTATGTACAAAATGTATATTACGATAAAACTATTTTTTAAACGCTTATTTATAACGTGATTCAATGTCGGTAAGTTGTAGTTCGCATAATTGCGAAAACGGCCGTTTTTGGCACATTTGTGAACTACAACTTAGCTTGTCGCAATTATGCCATGTATTGTACCTATATTGAAAAATAGTATTTATCCTAATAAAGTACGTAGCTTTTGTAATAAAAATCATTAAATTGGAAGATATTATTTTTTTAAGATTGGCGGCGCTAGTTGGCTCACGTAAGGCCCTTAATTGAATTAATGTATGTCACAAACCTAACCAATACAATATACCTACTAATCGCAGTCCACTTCTGTGGGCGTGGGTTCGAATCACACGTCTGAACTGTAAAAGGCAGCCACCCTACGAGGTATGGTCTCTGGGAGATGGCAAGGAATACTAGATTGGATTGATCTCACCGAATTGCAGCTCCGCTGTCGTCACAAAGATAGGACCACCTGAACCATCCCACAGCCACACTGCCCTGCCCACATCAATATTCTCTGAGTTACATCAATGAGCACCACAGTTTTGACCAATTCGAATCACAATTACCACCACCGGTTTTTCGCGCGAAAGGCGAACCACGAGAGTGAGAATGACAGTTGTTGTTGCGTTTTTTAGTAAGGCAAATGCGCCAAAAGATCATACAGCCTTATAGCATTTCCATCGTCATCATCATCTTTTCTAATACCAATTCCATTAGATTTTAGGATTCTTAACACTACAATATATCTACATACTTACCTACCCGTTTATATACCTAGCAAAAAATAATATAAATACTGAAATACCTACCTATTAAACGACTTTTCTCATCATTATTTTATTGTTGTAGTGGCATAGGTTTTAACATGTGCCGGGGTAATAAAGTACCTATATGTGACGTCATCGTCGACACCATCAGCCTTAAGAAGGTATTTACGGGCGCAATTTGTCAATGTCATGCTTCCGGTCGGCTGGTGCAAGCTTTAGACGAATAGCGATAAATTAGTCTTCTTGTTTTCGATATTATTCAAACATACCACTTACCCCATAGACATGAAATCGGTACAAATGACAATGCCAGATTCTGCCCCACCATAAACCGCAAGATGTACAAGATAACGAATAATAATTTTAATAAAAGACGGAGATATTTTTACATTTATTGGTTATCTTGTACAACTTGCGGTTGATGGTGGGGCAGAATCTGGCATTGTCATTTGCCACGTCCATATAAACGCACACGGAAACAAAACGTCACACAAAGACAAGACACGCACCCAAATAAATATTTCGTTGTATTACGCTAAGTGTTAGACAACCACAAACGCAAAAACTAGTGATGTGCCATGTACAAAGAACGATTGAATTGAATGATGAAGGAACGAATGAAATTGATATACCAAGTTTGATTATAGATTATCTTTAGTCTTTTAAATAAATTGTACTAGCTTTTCTCGCGGCTTCGCCTACGTGAATTTCGGTTATAGATTTTCTATTCAAAATACATTTTTCCTACGGAACTATACTTTTTTCCGGAATAAAAAGTATCCATATGCGAATCCTGAGTCGCTCGTCGTTAATCAAACCACACCCTATATTAACTCAAGCAGGATCTGAAGTTTGGCGCCATGGTCAAGATTCCCACTACGAGCTCGGGAGTGAACGTGACTGTCGAGCTGCTTTGTCCACAGTGATTGACGCTACGGCGACTCCTGTGGACGAAGACAAGAAGATGCGGCTACCCAGGATGATGACGCTACGGCAACTCCCCTGGAGGAAGATAGAAGACTATTATACAATGAATTTTCTGTAACATGACATTGGCAAATGACGAACTGTTGAGTCCATTAATAAAGTAAATAAATAAATAAATAAATAGACGCTACATGCTGGTGACTTGTACCATAGACTAGGGGTGTGGAACGAAAACGATACGTCATAGATTCGTCACAATTTTCCCTCTTTGTACGAGACCGCTGATAGCAACAGCTGTTCTATTATACCTAAGCCTGGTTCTGTCTATAAACTTATGTTCTATTTTTATTAAACTATTGAAAAATTGCATTAACACCACCTAGAATATTTTTTTGTAAACCTATAAATTGTCCCACTGCTGGGCAAGGTCCTCCTCTTCCATCCATCCCTGTCCTTAGCCTCTTCCAGCCACCCATCCCTGTATCTAACGATATCGTCTCTCCACCTACGCCGAGGTCTGCCCCGACGCCGGCGAATACTATTACAAAGGTTTATTCAATAAAATAAAAATAACTTAATACCTCTATTTAAAAAATAACATATAATACTTATAAAATAAAACTAAATACTAAAGAACGAACACGTCGTCAAGACTTTTTCTCCTCAGCGTTGGCACCTTTTCCTTGCAAAGTGGTGTAAATGTAAATTAAAAAATATGTTGACGTGCAAAAATGTACACAACGTGCTTACTTGCAATAAAGAGATTTGACTTTGACTTTGATGTAACGTAAGTACACAAAACAACCACAGTTTAACTTGTACGGACAACAGCATATCAATGGTAACACTTGCAGTTCGATTTCAAATCTTATGACGCAGATAATAAGAACGGTCCAAAGTCTGTGTTACACTTGATCTTGTTAACTACAAGTCCCTTTCTAAATTGAATTCTTTCAATAAGTTCCTATGAAAGTCTGTAGAAAACGGAACGTTTTATTTTCACAACAATTGCGAATTTACGAATACAAATTCTATTTCTGCGTGAAATGTAGCGAAAGAATGATTGCGCGGTAGTCGGTAGTGGTGTGAAATGAGTTGCGAAGCGCTAAGTGGCGCTAAAAGGTGTTATTAGGGCGTTCAATTGGAATTGTTGCAGTTAAGGCTTCGTATGCGCGTAGTTTCGTATTTTGCGTAATGTGGAGACCCCGGACGGGTAGAAGAAGCGTGGGCAGACCACCGGCCAGATGGGCCGACGACATAAAGAAGGTTGCTGGCTCGGTGTGGACCAGACAACCTTGGGATCGGGCCACATGGAGGATTCATGGAGAGGCATATGCCCAGGAGTGGGCTGCTGTATGCTGAAGAAGAAGTAGAAGATGCGCGTATTTTCAGTTTTTCGATGAAGGCTACGGCACTAACTACTAAAATTAGACGTCTGAAAAAAATATATAGCAATCTTGGGGTGTCTATTTAGGGACTGATGAATATCGATACACGATTGGGCAAACTTCGCTCGATAGAAAAAAAAAAGCAAACATATCCATTCCATGTCATTTAAAATTAAAATTATGTCTAAACTAGACTTGCAACGAATAGTATATTCTGCCATTGGCCGAATACCGAATATTCGGCAGGTTCCTTGGCCTGCAAATCTTTGCAGGCAAAGAAAGAAATTGAAATTGGCCTGCAGGCCGTTGCAAGCCTAGTTTAAACCGAAATAGTTATTCATTTGAAATATATAACAAAATGTAGGGTATTATAATTAAGAGAGCTTGTTTTAAAAAAATCTGATTATTATTGGCGTATTTTAATTTCCCTGCCAAAATTCATCCAAAATCAATAAAAATACAAATATAGAGTCACTGTGCCGTGCTCGTCACTCCGGCGAGCTGTCAAACTCGACAGACGATGTGCGCGGGACATCGTCTGTCGAGTTTGACAGCTCGCCGCCCCTTAACTGCGGTTGCGAAAATTAAAGGTCTCGTGAATCCTTCCAATTTAACTCCAAAAGAGTTTTGAAAATGGCGCGAAAGTGACGGTTGTAAACATTTGAATTTATTGCCTAAAGTGATTCTTTTATGTTTGATATCACGATAAATTAATCAGAAAATTTTGGCGAATTATCAATATATTGAGTAAATGTTTTCTGAACTCGAAGTTTTGTTAATCCGTGGAAAATAAGACGCTGAGAGTTTTTTGCCACTTTTTCTCCTCAGCGTTGGCACCTTTTCCTTGCATAGTGGTGTAAATGTAAATTCAAAAAAATATATTGACGTGCAAAAATGTACTCAACGTGCTTACTTGCAATAAAGAAATTTGACTTTGACTTTTCTTATTTAAAAGTATTATTTTTATAGCCTATGTCACTCCTACAATCAAGACGAATCTAACGACACCTCATATGTTAAAATCCATCAAGCCGTTTAGGCTGCAGGGCCAAAAAATTACACATACATACACTCGAAAAACATAACCCTCCTTCTTGTGCAGTCGTGTAAAAATAACCTTGTTAATGCAATTGGGCCTAACCTACTAACCTAACAGTTACTTATAAAATGCCGATTTTACTTTTCACTAAACCAAGCTTACCTCAATAAACTGCTAAAACCCCTCATGTTTACGAGTAAGTTAAGCTAAGCGATGGGTTCCCCCAGATATGAGGATAATAAGGTTCCGTAGGAAATGTAGTTAGGGTAACAGGGTAAAAAACATAGAGTAGGATGGCTACAGTAGGTTAACTCAAAACCAAAAGTTCAAGGTTTTGGTGCCTATAATTGTTAAAAAAAATCATTTTGAGATTCCTTCCCATCTTGGGAAAAAAATTCATTATAGGCACTAAATTAAAAAAATATATATACAGGGTGTAACGTAAAGGGTATATGAAGCCGAAGGGAGGGTGTTCAGTATCTTTAACTGAACAACTTTTGTTCTACGACTTTTCGATTTTAGCGAATTTATTTTTTGACTTTTCATACATTTCGTACCGGTCAGCTGATTTGTACTTATTATTCTATCATTAGGAAATAATATATACAAATAAATACAAATTAAATCTAAACTACCTAAACCTACCTAACATGTAAAAATTATAAATAAAAAACCTGCGCCAAGTCCCCCACAATTGGCAATGTGCCCAAAAGGCTGGCGGCGTTGCCCCGCTGTATAGCGAGGCTAACACGTTGGGCAAAGTAGCCGCCAGCCTTTTGGTCACGCGTGGCCTCGACCAGGCGCCGGGAGATTTGCTTCATTAGGCGGTGTGCTCCCGGCCCCCATGGTCCCAGCGTCTCAACCCCAAACGGCACAAATACGTAGTTATCGCCGATGCCTGCGTATTTGCGCCGCTTGAGGCTTTCAGCAGATTCTGCCGCATAACCGACCTTATTAACAGTCCCTGAAAGATGGGACGGCGCTAAGGTATCGACGCAAGTTGCGTCCCATACCAAAGGCCGCCCCATCGTCCAGGGCATAAGAGTCATGCCGTCGGGTCGCTTGCCATCGTCGCGCGCCAAGCCGTTCGGTTCGAGAACGGCCGGCGCTCCGGCGGTGGCAAGGGCCCGACGGATGATGTCATTAAGATCAGCATGTCTGGGCATGCGGCCTGCACTTCTGCTGCACGACAGACCATTTGTATTTTTTTTGTCATTGTCAGCTGATCGATTTGTATGAGACATTAATTTATTTTTATTTTTTATTCGAAAAGTCGTAGAGCAAAAGTTGTTCAGTTGCCGATGCTGAACACCCTCCCTTCGGCTTCATATACCCTTTACGTTACACCCTGTATTAAAACTATTCCCTCTACCTATGCAAAATCAAAAATTTAACGTCGACTAAGGCGATGGTTTAAACTTAAAAGGTAATAATTTTGTGCAAACATACAAAACTACGTGACCATTTAAGCTGTATCTATCATTTTATTGGGGACTTATTACAAGTCTCATATTGCATAATCATAATCAGTATCATTTTCTACTACTCTCACAACTCCTAAGAAGAATAACAAAAACAATGTAGGTATAATTCGCTTCGATTTCTTACTATTTTTGAATTCTTAATTAAGCTGTTTTTCTCGACTCGCTAGATGTACAAAACTTTATTTTAAACCAATAATTTTAAGAAAAAACGGAGTATTTTTACATTTATTCGTTATCTTGTACATCTAACGGTTGATGGTGGGGCAGAGTCTGGCATTTTCATTTATTATGCGTCCTACCTAAACGGAAAAACAAATTTTTTTTAAAATATTTTTCTAACTTTATCCCGTTTTCCCGAGGGAGGGGCAATTTCTTGAATTTGTAATTTATTGTAAATTCCAAAAAAATGTACTTGCAATAAAGAGATTTGACATGACTTGAATAGAAATCATTATGTATATAGAATGTAGTCATCATTATTTATCAAATAACATTATTTACATTATATTGTAGTATTAAATACTTTTATTTTCGCCCGTATTCATTAGTGGGGGTTATTATACAAAAAAAATTGAATAAAAATCGCAACCGACGCAAGCGTGAGTCTGCTGTTTCTTAATAATCTGTGGCCATAATCGGATCATGTTATACACATTTTCTCGTAGTATTGAGGGTAGATCGATATTCACTACTACCTACGTTGGAGCCGATCGTCGATAATGAGGTTAGGATCTAGACCCCGATAGGGTTTAGTTTAGAGTGTGTTATAAAATGACCTAGAATTAGTATTGAAACATTTAACAGGTGTTGGGACTTCTCCGCGTATTCTATCTATTTCTATGTACACCATTGATCTCCTATAAACAACTAGATACACAAAGGTCTTACTAAAACAATTTAAATAACGTCCAAATGAGGGTCCATTGTTAACGTCCAAATAATGTCCAATAAAGCAAATCAGGGTCCATTCATCCGTTTGGACCTTCTTTGCGCTCGGACATTTTTAGAAGGCAGACTGTGTATCTAGTTGTTTATAGGAGATCAATGGCAAGATGTGATGTTTTTAATACTGGCTCCAATTAGCTATTGATATGGATAAATTCCAACTTCAATTGGAATTGTCGAAACATTGAACATGGTATAACGTAAAGTTAGGGAACTAATCCAACTGCATGTCTGAGTTTCAGACCTCATCTAGCAACTTCAGTGGAACTGAAATGTAAATTCCGTCGACACAAATATACCGGAAGTCTGTGAAGCTATTTCGTACACAATACAGCATACTCTCACCTCTTATAGCGATCCAGTTTAGGTTCCTAAACTGGACCGAATCGCTATTTGCTACAATGACGTTTGACAGTTGTCAATTGTCAGTTTAGGAACCTAAACTGGGTGACTGTCGAGCTGCTTCATCCACAGTGATTGACGCTACGGCGTCTCCTGTGGATGAAGACAAGAAGACGCAGCTGTCCAGGGTGATGACGCTACGGCGACTCCCCTGAAGGAAGATAGAAGACTATTATACATTGAATTTTCTGTAACATGACATTGGCAAATGACGAACTGTCGAGTCCATTAATAAAATAAATAATAAATAAACTGGGTTCTCTTGAAAATTGCGGGAAACGACGGTTGTGAAATTATTTAATAATTTTCCTTTTAATGTCTACAGGGGCTATTTTGTGTTTAATATCACGTTAAATTAATCAGAAAATGTTCGCGAATTTCACTGAGGCGAAAAAGTTGTTTCGGCCGCATACGTAACTGTTCTGGTGTTTCGTAACCAGTTACGAATGACGAAAAAATGATCCTCGTACGGACAATAGCAGACAGGTAAAACTTACAGTACGATTTCAACTCTTACGACGCAGATAATAAGAACGGTCCAAAGTCCAAAGTGTGACAATTGATATGCTTTGATGCCACACGAATAAGACAAGTATACCGGGGGTCTCAATAAGTTTTTCTCAAGAACTACTTGACCAATTGAAAAACATTTTTCTAGTAGATTGTTTAGAGTACACACTATGTACCTAATTGTAAAGAATATTAAAAAATCAGTCAAGGGGTCCAGGATGTTGGCAACTGGCTGGAAAGGTGACGTCATTTTGATACTTATGGAATTTTATATCACTTTTTGAATGCTTTTGTTTTACGTTTCTATTTTTAGTCTGTAAAAGTTCCTCTAATAAACCACATCTTCATCAGCATATTTCTGCAGTTTTACTCCTCAACATCCAGCCTTGAGCTCTAACATTTTTGAGATAATTGCAACCTCAAAAACTCTACTGTACAATTGTCTATGATATTCGACCGTATGTAACCGGTTACGAACGGTAGCAAAAGACTCTTAGCATTCTATTTTTGTTAGTTTGTGCAATATACCTAAGCTCTACATCTACAATAACAACAAACAGGGTTAAAAATAAAATACCAAGCTTGAAATAAGGAAGAGAAAATTTTCTATTGTTTTATTAGAAATAGCCCGAGGTGTAGAGACCTCGTAGAGACGGTATTTCAGCTGATAACGCTACCACACGGCAAAGCTTGGGATTTAGAACACTTGCTAAAGTTATACCTTTCGTTGAGACCTTCGCAGAGGAAACAAAAATGTTTATTTATTTAGTGAGACAGAAGATGTCCTGCAGTAGCGGAGTGAAGAGCACGGCACAGTACAGTGGTAAATTAATATAAATACAAATATGGAGTCATATTTGTATTTATATTAATTTTGGCAGGGAAATAAAAATACGCCAACAAAAATCAGATGTTTTTAAACAAGCTCTCGTATAATAATTAATTTTAATTAATAAATTAATAATAACTATTACGGTTTAGACATTGTCATTTTAAAAGACATGGTAGGGATATGTTTGCGATTTTTTTTCTTTCGAGCGAAGTTTGACCTATCGTGTATCGGTATTCATCAGTCTCTAAATAGACCCCAAGATTATCTAAGGCATGTGCAATCCGCCAATCCGCACTGGACCCGCATGGTGGATCATGGCCCGAGCTCACTCGATGTGAGGGACGGTCTGTGCCTGAGTTTTGGGGACATACAAATAGACTGATGATGATGTGTTTTGATAAATTTACATTTTGAGATAAATTACTGGTGCAATTGGTTTCTTTTATAAATTATTATCATAAAAAATGTAATATTCCGCAAGACATTATTCATAGTAAAGTTCGCAATTCACTGTGGTATTAAAAATCTTTTAATAGAGCTTCAGGAATCTCTACAAGATAGAGCAATGCATCAACTTCAACATGAAAATAGAACGTTAAAAGCTTGGCAGTAGTTTACTTATTGGGAGACATTAAAAGTGCAACTTCAAAGCTATTAAGTTAACGGTTCTGAAAACTTTTATTAAATAAAAATTTAAATAAAACTCGACCGACATATAGAGTACGTATTTAAAGGTTGTCGCACTTTATATCAACCCGGAACCGTATCATCACCACCCCGCCTGATCACCTCGCCGAGCCGCCAGGCGCAAACTACCCACTTGGCTATTCGTTTATAATATATATTGTTTAATTTAAAAAAAAATCATTTTCTTCTGTTTGAAAACCAGAGACCTTAATAACATTACAGTTGATACAGGCTGGGCCTTAGACGGTCTTTCTTCTTTCTATTTTTACCTTTATTTATTTTACTACTTAAAATAAACCCGATAAACCCCAGTTTGTTTGGTAATCAATTAGGACGTAATTTTAGACTCCGGGCGTCAGGTAGCGAGTCGAAACCCGATTAATAAAAGGCTATTGATGCTAGATACTTTGATTAACCTTAGTAACAGAGCACGCGTTGCTGTCAACACGTTTGACCCTTCTCTAGAATATAGATCACTGACAAGGGTGTCCCCTTGGGAGGGGTGTAGAGAGGATCTCTTAATATTTTTTTATTTGATATCAGGATGTTGGTTCAAGTCCAAGGGTTACTACGACCTCAAAGGTCTGTGGGGACCGTTGGTCAAGTCACCTTGGGCAATGTTCAGGAATAGTATGATGCACTTGGGCGAGAGAGTTTTTATAATCCCCGGGTGATGGCATGAGTATCTGCTTCTGCTATGAATAAGGGCATAACACTAGCAGAGTATATATTCTATGAGCGTTTACTCTACTCTGCGGAACAGTGTCACTTTAGAAAAGTATTATACAGGTGATCTCATTATGGTAACTTCCTAACTCCTTATGGGAACTGCTTCACCGAATTATTATACAATTACATAGTCTGAACTGTAACTATCTATCTATGTAGTGATTTATTTTATACAATGGATCACGTAATGAAAGATTTAAAAAAAATCTCAATCCTAACAGTACGTACAGTCAGCAACAGTTCCGCCTGATTACCTTTAGGTTGCATTTCATTTGCAGTTACCGGCGGCCCTGCAGCACCTCCTTTTTTCATGAACCAATAGCAAACCGGGTATGTGATTTAAGACAGTTAACAACAAAAGATTTTTTTGCACACATGTTTTTATCATTGGACTCCTAATTTTTTTCAATTATAGTTTACGCAAACAAAACAATTATCTTAGACACATATAAAGGGTCACTGTCCCCTGATTGCTCAATAGGTCAGGTAGTCTCACCAGGGGGCCGGACGAGGCAACGATGGCAACACTTGAAAATATCTCGTCCTTTTCTATTGGGTTTACTATAATATATAGAAATATTCCATCCTTGCGATCCTAGCAGTATTTATTTAGTATTCTTTGCCACTGGGTAGGTATTTAGATAGGTATTGAATTAGTTAAACATAACCGGAATACCATCAGTTGTCGGATACAAATCGCGTCGATTGCTCTCCCTAATTGGCTTACTATCGGAGAATATTATCTACGGTAATAATATTTTGTTATAATTAGAACACTTCAATTGACGAGGTAGCATTTGCATAGCAACTGATGTTAAAATGCCCGAAAAAATAGCCCATACTTACTCGCTTACTCGCCGGTGGCCTATAGCCGAGCTGTAAAACTATGCTCGCCACTCGCTGCTCGCCCACTCGTTTTATAGTTGATATAGCTTTACTCGCTCATCGCCGGCGGTGGGACAACTGCCTAAGGGCCGGCGTACAACGACACGGCGCGGCACCGTGCCGTCGCATGGCTTGGCGTGTTACTGCGTCCAGCGGCACTGGCCACCGGTGCACGTTGTCGAACGGGGCAAGTTACCGGCTTTATAGTTGATAGCTTTACTCGCTCATCGCCGGCGGTGGGACAACTGCCTAAGGGCCGGCGTACAACGACACGGCGCGGCGCCGTGCCGTCGCATGGCTTGGCGTGTCACGGCGTCCAGCAGCACCGGCCACCGGTGCACGTTGTCGGACGGCGCAAGTTACCGACGGACGGCGTCGTGCCGGCGGGCGGCGCCGTCCACAGACGCGGTACACGGCTCCTTGTAGGACAGCCCTTAATGCAGATGTCTACAAAGAAAAAGCTATCGTGTACCGCGAAACGAAGTTACAAAATACATGGTGATACATCACTCCTCTAGGCCCTCCATCATTGGACTAATCCCTTGAGCCCTAGCAGCCTGGGCCCAAAGGAAAATGCTACTACAAAGCGAAATGTAATATTTCGGGTAAAAAGCACAATAGATACTCTTATGTTAGGGGCAAACTCCTATGGGATTAAGGGCAATTTTCTACTAGAAGTACCCCTTACCTTAAACAAATAATAATATCTTATTATTTATTTTATTAATAAACTTGACAGTTCATCATTGGCCAATGTCATGTTACAGAATATTCAAGATATCATAGTCTTCTATCTTCATCCAGAGGAGTCGCCGTAGCGGCGTCACTCTAGACGAAACAGCTCGACAGTCACGTTCACTCCCGAGCTCGAGTGACTCTTGACTCAACGACAAACTGCACAAACCATCAAATAAATTCACCACACTGTCATTCGCCACCATTTTCTGATTAACTTAACGTGATATTATACATTAAACTGAATATTATCAAATAATTTCACAACCGTCGTTTACCGCCATTTTCAAAAGCCCTCCATAATATCTTCCAATACAATGTTTCCCAATTAGCCTTGCCGCACACGTACCCACCCGGCACCACCTCGCCTCGCCCCTCGCTGTCAACCAGTTGTCAAAATGATGCGAGACCATGCCGTTATGGAGGCAATTATTGTGCGTTTGCAGTATGGAGCTTCAGACAAAGGACGATTCAGGTTGAGGCCCCTTTACGAGGCGTTACGTTTACGACAACTTTAACGAATGAAGTGTTTCGGTGCGGTCTGAAAGAATATGTAGTAACCATGATGGTCAAAATAAATTTGACAGCAGCTGGTTGACATGAGGGGCGAAGCGAGGCGGTGCCGGGATTTATATTCTAAAATAAAATTAACGAACGCTCTAACAAATTAACGTCAGACTATAATCTAGATATTTCCGCAAACTCTCTCTCTCTAGCTAGGTATCGTATATCGGTAATCCTATTATCTGAAAGTAATTATGTAACAATCAAGATTATATTTCGGCTTCGGGAATTATCCAACGTTCGGTTTCAGACCTAAAAAGCTTACCCACATCTTTCGAGATTGCTTATTACCAGATCCCTATGTAACACAGATAAAGGAGACTTATTGAAGTACAAGTACTAGTTAATTGTTAGTAAAAGTATTTTACCGATTAGTAAAATTATTTTCTACGCAATCTCTATCTAGTGAATGAATTTTTATAATCGGTCAACTTAGTTCAGTTTCAAAAGTCTTTAGTAAAACATAAACTTACAAAACAATATTTTTACGACACTGTCAGTAAAATACCACACTATGTAAACATATTTCTCCGACTAGTATAATAGTTATTTGAAAATCCCATCTGTTTTACTTGGATAGGGGGCTGCTTTATTAAAATACATTGTAGGTACCCCATGGAGTCGAAATTCGCTGACTCAAATACTCGTTGGGTCTAATGCCATAGGCTCGATTTTTTGTTGGAACGTTATAATAAATTATGTAGAGACTATTCGTTCTATCGACATCCGCGGGGTTAAATATTTGATACATTTATAATAGAAAATGAAAATTGAGAATTCATCATAATAAAGTCTGCCAATATTACAAACGAGGGAATCCCATCTCGTCCGCTATCTACATCATACCATACCACGAACATATGAGCGAAATTTGGCTCCTGAAGGTAAAAAAAGCCTCTTTTATAGCAAGTAAAATACATCGTTCATTCTGCGCTCATTTCGTGTTATTTGCATCAGCCATGGAGTTAGGATTTTTTTATATTGCTCCTTTTTTGTGTCTTCAAAATCAGCGACAAGCTTTGTTACTTATTCGTCGCGGTCTTCAATTCTGAAGGTCATGTCTGGATTCAAAATATTTCATCGAGCTCTGACCCTGACGGAAAGACGTCAGGGTCAGAACTCGATGAACACAGCAGATATGATGGACGGATGGACGGATGGACGGATGGACGGATGGACGGATGGACGGATGGACGGACGGACGGACGGACGGACGGACGGACGGACGGACGGACGGACGGACGGACGGACGGATGGATGGATGGATGGATAGATATAAGATGGATGAAATAATAATATGGATCGTTACAAGAGGTATAGCGATCCAGTTTAGGTTCCTAAACTGACAATTTGCTACAATGAAGTCAAACGTCATTGTAGCAAATAGCAATTCGGTTCAGTTTAGGAACCTAAACTGGATCGCTACAAGAGGTGAGAGTAACCCCGATAAGGGATGCTTCAAGAGAAACGTGAATTCCTTCCTGGCAATACTCCTCTTCCTACAGACCTTTGCAAGTAAACATAAAGGTGCTCCCCTCACCGGGAGCATTCGCGTGTAATGTAACGTTGCAGATTCGACTTTGAGCATTACATTACAATACTACCTCCCTGACTGACGCTGTTTTTCTCCCTCACTGATGTAATGCTCGAATCTGTAACGTTACATTACACGCGAATGCTCCCGGTGAGGGAGCACCTTAATACTTATTTTTCTTAGTGACCAAACCCAGTCATTGTTGTTTAGGCCGTCTGTAGGCCTCCGACATGGCTTAAGAGGTGCGTCTGCATAAATAAATCGCAAGTCTAGTTATGGCAAAGTGTATATTGAAGTGTTCGGTTACCAGGGAGGCAGAAAATTTCCATGCGATTGCTATTCGCAACTCCCATTAACTCGCCCACGCGTCTACATTCTTACGGAATAAGTTTTATGTATATGAGATCTCATCAGTGGTAGTAGGTACACTCAGGATTTTAGTTAGGAAACCGCCATCCACGACCCATTCTAGTGGGATCCTCTGTCGTTGAAGTTGAAGAAAAATCTGTAAAATAAAAACTTGGCGTATGTAACTTCATATTTCCATTTTTCGGATTGTTTCCTTTACTTATGCTGTAAGACGTAGCTTCTTGCCAAATGATATTGCCACATTTCAATGGAGCTTTGCCCCACCTACAAATTCTACGAGACCATTGAAGCTGTACCTATCATTTTTTAAAGGAATTTTTATATGTTTTATATAGCATAATCATAATCAGTAGGAGTTGCGAGAGTAGTAGAAAATGATAACAAAAACAATGAATAAATCGCTTCGATTTCTTACTATTTTCTGAGCTGTTTTTTTCGAATCGCAACTTGTACAAAACTTTATTTAAAACCAATAATTTTAATAAAAAACGGAGATTTTTTACATTTATTCGTTATCTTGTACAACTTGCTGTTGATGGGGCAGAATTTGGCATTGTAATTTCTATAAACTACTTAGTTTTCGGAAGATATCTACGATATAATATTTTATCTTCTCGAAACACAACAAACCTGATAGTAAATAAAACAATACTTACACATAACACAATTTTTCTGTCTGTTAGAACTCGAAGCACGAATTCAATTACATAAAACAGTACAGTTGAGATAGAAACCATATTCCTAAGCTAAATCCTCTGCAAATATTACGTTATAGTAACCGAATAACCCCGTATCATTCTGGGTTAGGGTTAAATTACACCAGGCAACGTATCGCACATTACTGGTTTATTTATTTTAATAATGGACTCGACAGTTCGTCATTTGCCAATGTCATGTTACAGAAAATTCAATAAGTATATAATAGTCTTCTATCTTCCTCCAGAGTCGCAGTAGCATCTTCACCCTGGGTAGCCGCGTCTTCATGTCTTCATCCAGAGGAGACGCCGTAGCGTCATCACTCTGGACGAAGCAGCTCGACAGTCACGTTCACTCCCGAGCTTGTAGCTTCTAGAGTATTATTCTTTATTGCAATGTTAATTATTGTAACATAACTTAACGTTATTTCACGGTTTAAAGTCATCGGTACATTTTCAACTTAATGTTTATTAATGAAATGTGAAGAAAGTGACAAAACTTGGTTTAAGGGAAGAGAGGTTAAACCTGGTTTATGGCTAACTGCATTAACGAAATCATTAAATCAATTATCTCAGAACTAACTTCAGTTACACAACAACAATTAGATGTATTTGTTTACAAAATAAGACACTTGCTATTGGATTAGGTGTAGTAAATGAAATATGAAATGAAAATGAAAAATTTATTTATAACATTATGTTACAGGTCATTAGAGTACAGTTGACGTACTGTATAATATAACATTACTATATAATATAAGCTAAAAATTAATATCATTTGATTATATATCAATCATTATTATTATAATTCATTAATTTATATAAAGTAGAAATCGTTGTAAGTGTAAATTCACCCTTAAAGTAATCCAATGTAAGTGCTCCCGCACACGGGCCACCGGCCACCGGCCACAAAACGCCGCCACTGGCATATTTCCTGTAATTTTCATACATTTTATATGGACTCGCCGCACACGGTTGGCGCCGGTGGCGGCCACACGCTACAAGCTTCTTGCTTCTCGTGGCGGCGTTTGTGGCTGTCGCGTGTGGCCCGTGTGCGGCGACACTAAGGGTTTATTTCATTGGATCCAATAGATAACGCAATATATTATTATTTTGTTTCACGTATTTATATTGGTATATAAAACCTTTATTTCCCGCCGGATGAAATTACTACGCTATTTCATGACTTCGATGTTCATTACAGCGAATATTATCAAAGCGAAAGTTTGTGACCGCGACGTACGTTACAGCGAAAGTATACGATTGCGATGTACTGGACTTCGAAAGTTTATAATCGCGATGTACGGTTCAGCGAAAGTATGCGATTTCGATGTACTGGACTTCGAAAGTTTGTAATCGCGATGTACTTTACTGCGATAGATGCGTCTATACCTATGTACCTAGATGTTACTACGTTATTTTATTTGAACGTAGACGTAGAAAAAGCTAGAAATGAACTTCCGGGTGATTCTTAGAAGAACAATTATATTGTGGAAGGGCCTCGTAGTCCAGTTGCGAGTACACGTTGAAAACGATCGTACAGTCGACAGCACATCAATGGTAACACTTGCAGTACGATTTCAAGTCTTAAGACGCAAATAATAAGAACTGTCGAAAGTAAAAAAGTGTTACCATTGATATGCAATGTATAAGTTAAGCAACGTTGGGCGATGTCAGGTCCTGGATGGTTGATCGCTAGTGACACTTTCATCTGAGCCCCTCCGTGCCTCGGAAAGCACGTTAAGCAGGTCAATAAACCACAAATTTGTGTTACCTTCTATGGGAGGTATTTATTCTAAGTTTGTTTTTTGATTGTAAAATCGCATAGGATAACTATTTATTTGTTTTCAGAGTCAAGACTCAAAAGACATTGGCACTTTTCAATGGAGCTTTGCCCCACCTACAAAACTACGTGACCATTTAAGCTGTACCTATCATTTTGTTGGGGACTTATTACAGGTTTCGTATTGCATAATCATAATCAGTATCATTTTCTACTACTCTCGCAACTCCTATAGAAGAATAACAAAAACAATGAATAATTCGCTTCGATTTCTTACTATTTTCTGAAATCTTAATTAAGCTGTTTTTTCGACTCGCAACTTGTACATAACTTTAATTTAAACCAATAATTTTAATAAAAAACGGAGATGCTTTTACATTTATTCGTTATCTTGTACAACTTGCGGTTGATGGTGGGGCAGAATCTGGCATTCTCATTTCATTTCGACTAGAATAAGGGGTACAAGACGAAGAGTGCGAGGGATTGAATGTGAAGATGGAGCTGGTATGTCTGTAGGATTTTAATGTGTGCTGTAGGTTTTATTATTATTA
Organism: Tachystola acroxantha; assembly: GCA_963506565.1. Taxonomy (NCBI): domain Eukaryota; kingdom Metazoa; phylum Arthropoda; class Insecta; order Lepidoptera; family Oecophoridae; genus Tachystola; species Tachystola acroxantha. Next base: position 2,007,694 of record OY735892.1, on the reverse strand, counting down.
TCAGAGTTTATATTGTATTTAAGTAAATTTTATGTCTATTATTTCACAAGTTTCTGTTATTGTACATATTTTAAATAAATGCCTTAAAAGATAAAAAAAAATATTTATTCAGGTCTCGAGAATTTTTATCATTTGCCATTAATTAAATATTTTTATTACTATGTGTATGTAATATGTATATGTATGTACCTCATCCCAAAGTAAGTGTTTCATTATGTAAACAAACAGGACTATCGTTTAAGCTTGAATTCTGTAATTCTTTAATGTACACAAAATAAATACACGTTACATGAAATAAGAATTGGATGTACATAAGGTGTGCTTAACTCTACGATAGAGTTCTCTACCAGCAAACCAGTGAGAGGGAGATACGAGATCTGGAGCAGGCAGAACAAGTGTACACAGTGTCATACAGTAATTATATAGGTACTTAGCCAAAATAAATATTTGATAAATTACTTATATAAAGTAGGTATATATATATCTCTATAGGTACATATACCTATATAACTAAAATAAATAAATACACATATACGTAAATGCCATATTTTCATATTATTAAATCGGATCACTTTGGCACATCGACATAGAGAAAAAAAAAATAGGGAAAATCTAAATCTAATAGGGTTAGGGAATTTTATATACCTAATTATAATTTTGTTGAGGCGTTAATTCCGTGCCGAGGCGATACGTCTGCGACAACCTTTAGGCAGCCGGGTCGATAGCCTTCCTAAACATTAGACACTTGATAATATGACTTCCAGTCTTGTAACCAGATGCCATTTCATACTAAGCAATTAATGCTTAGTCAACCGAGTGAGATTAATCGCTTAATCTCTTGTTAAGTGAAACCCATTAATTCCCTATGACGTCAGAGTGGAGGAATTTCTCTTTGCTAAGTAAATTGATTGTAATAAAGCCTTTGATGTGGTGCCGAAATGTTTGAGATGCTCTTCTAGAAGCTAAGAAGACAATTTTTTTTAAATAGTTTAGATTAAGGTTTTTTAAATATTGAATGGTTCTTTTTTATTTCATATTGTCTAATTGAATGGTTCTTTTTTATTTCATATTTCATAACAGACTAAGGGTTGGCCAGGGGCGCTGCGCCGAGTTGATGCACAAATGGGGCTACAGAGACGACCCGACATGCACCTGCGGAGCGATACAGAGCATGGCCCACCTCGCGAACGACTGCCCAAACTGGCCTATAGAGGGAGGACTGGCCAGAATAAACACGGCGGATGACGAAGCCATCGCGTGGCTAAGAAAAGTTTTGCCTTTGTGATACACGCTGTGTTGTGGCAGCTGACGACCGAACGATAAATAAATAAAATTCATATTGTACCTTTTTGAAAGAAACAAAGTAGGTTAAAAAATAGAAGACAAATATATATATCTCTTCAGAACAAGTTATATTGAAACAAATTCTTAATTAACAATAATAGTTAAACTAAAAGAAGCCATGGGACGTCCCTGGCTCAAAGGTTCTCATTACGCTAGCCGCATTGCCGCGTTGTATGGCCAATGAGAGCCTTTGAGCCATATTATATAGGTTGACTAATACTCTCGCCCCGTCTCATATCAAGGGGGGTTGACCGCGACTTCAATCGTTTTCGTTATCGTTTTCATTTTGACACTTGAACGATATACATTGCTGCGTTTCGTTGTCGTTTGTTAAAACTTGCAAAAACGCCAGCAATGTATAGCGTCCATGTGTCAAATTGAAAGCGATTAAACGATTGGAAGTCGCGGTCACCCCACAGGGTACTTCCCATAAGGCCGGTGCTGCTGCAGAATGGCAAATACTCAAGCGCCGCAAATACTCACGACTGACTCCACATCATGAGTTTGCGGCGCTTGCTGTAGAAACAATGGGCCCATGGGTGACAGACTCTAAAGATATCATCCACGAGCTGTCTACCCGGTTGTTCCATGTCTCGGGTGATCCCCGGGCTGGCAAAAACTTCCGAAAACTGTTAATTAGTCATAATCAAGTAATATAGAGGTTTGGTTCAATAATGAGGTCACCAAAGCAGGTTTACAATGCGTATTCAGTCTGCCCTATTTAATTATGCAAATGAGCATTGATCTTGGCGGCGTCAGGTAACCTGGGCGGGTACGAGTATCATATCAAAAGCCTTTGTGTAATAACCGTATTAGCTGGAAATTGAGTTCACTGCAATCAAATTATGGCTTGATTATGACTATGATCATACAAAACAAAGGTTATACCTTTTTTTTACCCAGGTTTTTGTTTTTGAAAGGTCTTTATTTAAATGAAGAAATATGTACATGTCATTTTAACAAAAAACGAACAATCTTAATGTTAAGAGTTTCTTACAGACTTATTACGCCTTTATAAAACATATAATTCATAATCTAAAATAGAAGTAGGTAAATAAATATTTTAAAACATAAGGTTTCGTATCCTTCCTTTTCCGGCTGATTTTACTACGTAAGGCTTGCATGTCCAAGTAATGATTAAAAGGAAAACATTTTAAATAATAGATAACACTAGGTGTTATTAAAAAATAAGTGTAAACTAAAATCGTAATCAAAGCTAAATACTTAATCTAATTTCTTTTGCTTGTGGGTGAACATATTTTTTTAACATTGTTGTGTTATGCACCAAGCTCAGCTGGTCTGGCCATTGACGTCACTCGCACTCGAGAAAATAGTGATGGGGCAACCGGTACCGGTACCCAGGTAAAACATGCAAGATCATGTGTGAGTACGCCCGGGGGAGCGTGTTGGTTATGTCGGGCTCACCGCCCTGAAGGGGCAGCATACTTTACCTACGCAGAAAGAATGACGTTAAAACAAAACAAGGCATATTTATTAATTTTAGTAATGGACTCGATATTCAGGCATTTGCCAATGTCATGTTACAGAATATTCAATATATCATAGTCTTCTATCTTCCTCCAGAGGAGTCGCAGGTATAAAAACAAAAGGTTTTCTTGCATTTTCATACAAATATGCGAAAAAATGCGGTATAAACACCGATAACTTTTGATTGCTTTGACGTAGAAGATTGATTTTTTCACGGCTGTATTAAGGTTGCAGACTGGAGTATTTGCATTAATTTCAACTTGATCCGTCCACGCGTTTCTGAGATATAGGTCTTGACAGACAGACAGACCAATGTGATCCTATAATGATTCCTCTTTTCCTCTTGAGGTAAAACAAAAAAAATAAAAAGTGAAAGAAAAAAAAGGGGGAAAATAGTAACAAACATAACCCTAGAAAGTGACAAGAACAGATTTTAGTGCATGTGCAATAGTTCGGTATTTATTGGTAATTATTGATTACAAGTCACTAATTTATTAACACCAGATCTGAATAAATATGTGATCTACGTCTTTACCTGGAACCGCCTTAAGGCTTTGGTTAAAGCGAAATTTTAATGGCAATTACTCCACAAAAAAGGTCAATTCCCGCGGTAATTGGTTCTTTTGTGGGACTTTATCGAAATTGTCATCTATTTGAATAAACAAGACTTAATGGGCGTTTAATGCGTTGGATCAGTGGTTCTCAAATATGAGGAATATGCCGATTCTGGCCCCCAGAGTACCGAAACTACCGAATGATCAAAATGGAGGTCTCATCCTTCTTTCTGTAATTCTTTAATGTTCACAAAATAAATGCACGTTACATTAACAGAAATTAAATGCACATAAGGTGTGCTAGGATAGAGTTCTCTACCAGCAAACTGTGATTTTTTTTTCATGTGAACGAATAGGCGACTTGTCGAATTAACAAATATTTTATATTAGACTCTCTATGTCGTTCGATCTCACGAATATTCGAGCTACAGCTCAGTAGACAGAATGAATTTCGATTCTAACTGTTGTTTGATGCAAATAAACAAATAAATGATTTTACAAACTTATGGATGCATGAGAAAAATTGCTGCCTGCATGTCTGTCAATAATCCAATTAATTATTATTATTACGACCGTATTCCAGTCGAAGACAGAGATAAGTATACAGGGGGCCTCATAAGGTTGAGATTTTCTCAAAAACTACTGGACCGAATTTAATAATTATTTTACAGTTACATAGTTTCAACTTTTATCTATCACAAAGAGAAAGAATTTATGCAATAGGTCATGTATTTTTTGAGAAAATCTCAACCTTAAAAACTGTCCCGTACACCTTTCCTTGTTTTCGACCGTCGTAGCCCAGTTGTACACATTGAAAACGAGCACGTTAACCATTCGATCCCGGGTGACGCTCAACAGCAGTCGTTAAGCCATGTCAAGAGGCCTACGGGCGGCCTGAATAACTATGAGAATAGGTTTGGTCACTAAATCATAAATATAATTATTACACAAAAATAATTATTTTTACAAAGGGGTGGTGGACATAACAGTTTGGGAACCTCTGATTACGATAAAGATAGAAAACGTTATTTACGGACGATTAGAGAGCTTTTTTACACGAGGTTAAGCAATTTTCAAGTAAAAAAATATTAGGTAACTTGCGCATAAGGAAAGTGAAAGTCAAACTTTGACAAAGTAAAGCTTGATTGCAAATAAAATTACCAAGTAGATAAAATACGCCCCGAAATTCTCGTATTTAAAAATATTTCTTATAGCGAACAATTTGCATCATTTATCCAAAAAAAATTGACGAAGAATCTAATAGTATATTTTCTGTATACAGGGTGTAACGTAAAGGGTATATGAAGCCGAAGGGAGAGTGTTCAGTATCGGTACCTGAACAACTTTTGTTCTACGACTTTTCGAATAAAAAATAAAAATAAATTCATGTCTCATACAAATCGATCAGCTGACCGGGACGAAATGTATGAAAAGTCAAAAAATAAATTCGCGAAAATAGAAAATTCGTAAAACAAAAGTTGTTCAGTTACCCATACTGAACAGCCTCCCTTCGGCTTCATATACCCTTTACGTTACACCCTGTATATATATATGAATTTTAGTAGCGACATATTTAATGTAAATATGTACAGAAATGAAACGTACTTACCTATATATAATTTCAGTACCGTTATTTTACTGGTCCATACAGATATCTTATACCCATAATCAATCCCTGGGTTATAATACTCATAATACTCATTTATTACATCTTAGGTACTCTATGGATCAAGAACACTTGGTTACGTCAATATTATCCATAAATTAATTTATTACAGGAACAAAGGCTAACTGGTTAAACCACAGTAGAAAGGGCGATACATAAATGACTATGCCAGATTCTGCCCCACCATCAACCGCAAGTTGTACAAGATAACGAATAAATGTAAAAATATCTCAGTTTTTTATTAAAATTATTGGTTTAAAATAAAGTTTTGTACAAGTTGCGATTCGAAAAAAACAGCTTAATTAAGAATTCAGAAAATAGTAAGAAGTCGAAGCGATTTATTCATTGTTTTTGTTATTCTTCTATAGGAGTTGCGAAAGTAGTAGAAAATGATACTGATTATGATTATGCAATATGAAACGTGTAATAAGTCCCTAACAAAATGATAGTTTAAATGGTCACGTAGTTTTGTAGGTGGGGCAAAGCTCCATTGAAATGTGGCAATGTCTTTTATCCAGTATAAATTTTGGAGTACTGATATTATACTGGTACTGTAATGATATTTGATACCGATATGCAGTCCCTGCTCAAAACTGTCAATTTATATATAATACAGGTAATAGGAACGAGGTTTCGATCCTCTCTCGGGTTCGTTCCTCGCTCAAAGGCTGTCATTGGCCATACAATGCGGCAATGCAGCTAGCGTAATTAGAACCTTTGAGCCAGGGACGTCGGTGGCTCAGTGGTTGGGTCAATGGACTTGCAATATGGAGGTCCCAGGTTCGATTCCCAGCTAGGGCAGCCATGTACCAATGAGTTATCCTCGGTTTTTTCGATGGAAAAACTTACGTACATTTACCGAGTGCTCTCAAAACGGTGAAGGAAAACATCGCGATGAAACCTGCATGTCGTAGAAAAAAAAAAATTAGGGCATGTGAAATCCGCCAACCCGCACTGGGCCCGCGTGGTGGATTATGGCCAGAGCTCCCTCGATGTAAGGGAAGGTCAGTGCCCGAGCAGTGGGGCAATATAAATAGACTGATGATGATGAGCCAGGGACGTCCCATGGCTTCTTTTAGATTACTTATCTAGTTTAGTTTTAGTTTTTTTAGGTCTTCTTCTTCCTAGGCATCCTATACTAAATTCTTGGTGTAGGCCTCCTTCAACCGCTTCCATTTCTATCTGTTTTGGGCAGTGAGAGTCCAGTTGCTGCCCGCCATCTTCTTTATGTTATCTTTCCATCTCGTCTGTGATTCTTCGTTCTGTCAATCAAGAACGGCTCTAACGAAAGTTATTTTAGGTATTCTATGTATTTTTTTAGACATGCTTAGTTTTAATTTAGATAGGTATAATTTCTAAGATTTAATCTATTCTGCATCACATCTCCCCCAAACTTTGAAAGCCGCAGGTTCGGCCGCCGAATCTCAGGCGCGACTCAAACATACCAAGTATGCTGACATAGGAAGAATATACACGTTTGTGCCCTTTGCGGTTGAGACAGCGGGTACTTGGGGAGCGGAGGCCAGGGAGTTCGTGCGGGGCATTGGGCGGCGAATGCGGGACCTCGGGCTCGGGCCTCGCTCTGAATCGTTCCTGATGCAAAGTCTGTCCATAGCCATACAGCGCGGTAACGCCGCTGGTATTATGGACACCTTTGCATCGGGAACGATCAGAGGGAGCTTATTCGATTAAGTTTTTAGTATTATAAAATAATTCATAACTTATATTCTACGCTAACATGTTTTTAATTATATTTAATGATATTATATCTATTCTAAATTAGTACAACAATAAAATAACACAATAAATCTATGTAAATACAGGTTTTACCTAGTGCACAAACATTATTATGTAAACTTATTGAAAATAAATGATTTAATGATTTGATTTGTCGACGACCGGGTCTTTTCACCCCTAACTTCGGGGGAGAAGTGCGGGCCTTGAGGTATACCCTCTCTACCCGAGCATGAGCTCGCCGGATAATGATCCGACGGTGAGATTGGTCCCGCTTGGTATGCGGGATATGGGAGTTGGGCGGGTCGGTACGGCCGTTTGGTGCACAGCTCAAACCCGCCGCTTAAGGCGACGGGGAGCGCAGCAACTCCCTCTGGAGGCGGTGGCCTTCCGGAGGGCGCGCGTGCAGGGGTGCGAGGTTGCGGAGATGAGCGTGCCTGCTGTTGTCGGCGCGGTCAAATAGTGATCGCGTCAACCTCAGCACGAACGCTTCGATCGACTCAACCCGCACGTCGCGAGCAATGACGTCGTTACGAACGTACCGACCCGCTCCGGTACAGATACGAAGGGCAATATTTTGCTGCGCCTGCAGCTTGGCCCTCTGCCTCGTGGAGCAAAGCGAGTACCAAGCTGGTGCAGCATAAGTAAGGCGAGAGCGGATATACATCTTATAAATCCTCAGTTTAGCACGTAATGGTAGCCGTGAGCATAGCACCGGTCGCAACATGGCACGGGCGGTCTTGGCCTGTTTTACCAGGCCTTCGACCATCGGTACCATGCTAAGCGACCGGTCTATGTGGCATCCCAGGTACTTCACCGACGATTCCCAATGTATATCCTGCCCTCGCAATTTGAGTTGGGGAGGGAGTTTGCGCTGGCGTCCGGTAAGCAGTGCGGCCGTCTTCCCCACGTTGACGGCCACTTTCCATTTATCGAGCCATCCAGGCAACAGGTCGAGTAGTCGCTGCATCTTACGAGCAGCGATATCGGCCCGCCGCGACGAAGCGAAGTATGCGCTATCGTCCGCAAATAAGGCCAGCTCGACGTCCTGTTCCCACTCTTCCAGGTGACCCTTCAGGGTGGGAATGTCGTCTGTATATGCCGCATACAGGCAGGGAGAGAGGCAGCTGCCCTGAGGTACTCCCGCGCGAATAGGGCGGGGGTCCGAGATCTTGTCTTCAACGGAAACGAAAAAGCCGCGGTCTTGGAGGAAAGATGCGATGATTTTAATAATAGCCGGAGGGGTGGGGGTCTCCAACAACTTGAACAGGAGCCCCTCGTGCCACACACGGTCGAAGGCTTTCTCGACATCGAGAAATACCGCCACCGTGCGCCGCTCGAAGTTCCGCTCGACCGCAAGAAGGTGGAGCACCCGGACTAATTGTAAAGTGGTAGAATGCTCACTACGGAAACCGAACTGTTCCTCGCGCGTAGGCAAGTGCGGGCTCAGTCGCCGCAGGAGCAGTCTCTCAAAGAGTTTAGCTAAATTTGGAAGAAGGGTGATTGGCCTATAACTGGAAGGAAGCCTCCGGTCTTTCCCAGGTTTGGGGAGTACGATCACCTTACCCGTTTTCCATATTGATGGAAAATGACCCGTACGCAAGATCCCGTTGAAAAGTCTGGTCAAAGCGACCAGGCCCCTCCTCGGAAGCTGCTGGATAGCGGCATTGGAGATACCCTCCGGACCAGGCGCCTTCCTTCTATTTAGACGGGAAACTACTCTGGCGACTTCGGCCGGTGAGATGAATGCATCTCCTCCAAGTGGTGGCGGCGAGGAAGACAAGAACTCGCGCACACGGGTCTCGACGGCGAGATGGTGCTCGATAAAGGGGGCCTCAGGTGCTACAGGGTTCGGGGTGAACTGGGTTTCCAGGTGCTGGGCAAGAATTTCAGCGCGGTCGGCCGCCGCGTAGCACCTTCGCCCCGAACTGTCCAGGAGCGGGCAGACGGGCGCCGGCGTGGATGTGAGCTGTCGGTTGAGATGATGAAGTGTTGTTTCATTTTCGCTCGCCTGGTCGATGACTCTCTCCCAGGCGTCTCCGCGAAAAGCTTTCACCTCATCCGACAGCTCACTCGACAGTCGGTTGAGCTCGGTCTTAAGCCTCGGACAGCGCGTGCGAGCCCATAAGCGATTAAGGCGCCTTTTACGCTTAAGGCCCTCGACTATGCGGCTGGGTAGCTCTGCACGTCGGTTGGATCTAGGGGGTGCATCAGAGGTGGCAAGCTGCTTAGCCTCCAAGATAACCCTCGTTACCTGAGCAGCCGCAGCTTCCACCTCCTCTGCCATCGATATAGGGCCCTTCAACTCGAAGTGAGCGAGTGAGGCCTGATAGGACTCCCAGTTCACCTTAGGACGTGGGGGTATCTTCGCCGTGCAGTCGCCAGGACGTCCCAGAGTAATGAGGATGGGTAGGTGCTGCGAATCTATGTCGTATAGCACCTCCACCTCGATGGAGCAAGGTAAATCCTTGTATAGAACTATATCTAGGACGTCCGGGCGCCTGCGCGGGTCAGTGGGAACGTGGGTGGGAGCATTGGGACCAATCACCTCATATCCGCCCTCTTCCGAATCATGATACAGTCTCCTACCTGCAGCGTTTTTGGTTTTCGAATGCCAAGCTGTGTGCTTCGCATTCAGATCCCCGGCCACGATAGCAGGGAGCTCTCCATCCAGAAGAGAGCGAATATCGGTTGGATTGAGGGGAGTGTTGGTGGTTGGCGGCCTGTATGCGGCATATATCTTCATCTCCCGTCCCGTCACCCTCACCCTCACACCCACAGTGCGAGTGGAGGTAAAGGGTACGGGTTCCAGGTCCTCGTGGATGACGTCCCTCCGCACCAGAACGGCAGTGCCCCTGTACGGGACGCCCTGCGGAGAGACCTCATCACGACGGTACACTGAGTAATTGGGAAGACGAAGATCGTGATGAGCGGCCAGTTTGGTTTCGCCCAGCAGCACGATATGAATATCCTGCGTCTGGGCGAGGAGTCGCAGGTGGTGGAGGTTGGCGGTAATCCCGCCGGGATTCCAGTATACCATCCTAAGGGCCGTCATGGGGTAACAGTTCTGTTAGCCCATGCAGGGCCCTCAAAATAATACAATGGGAATCCCTCCCCTCCACTAGCGCGTCATGTAGGTCCCTCAGGACATCACTGAAGAATAGTACCAATTTGGCGGTACGCTCCCTCAGTCGGTCTCGGGGCACCCACATGCCGACTTGTGTGGTGGGGTGCGGTATGGGGGCAGGGATGGAATTAAGGGGCGTAGCCTCGGGCTCTCCCTCTGTCGGGATCCGAGGCTCGCTGCGCGACCTCTGGAGAGGCGGCGGCGGCGGTTGCTTAGGCGGCGGCAGCAAGGGAGCGCGCGTAATGTGCGACAGTTGGCACGGTTGCGGCCCCGGTGGGTCCTCAACCGCCCGTGAGTTCGGCGTTGACGTTGCCGGTGGTTTCGCTCCCTTCCTGCCACGCCTACCACGCTTTTGACGCTTTTTGGGCGCTGCGTCTCGGTCTGGCGCCGGATTGGCTGGGGGGGCCAGCGTCGTGCCGGCAGTACCGGCACTGGCGGGCGCCCGCGAAGTTGGGGTGGGCGGATGGGGCTGGGCTTGTGATACAAGGGCCAAGGAGCGAGGTTTTGGTTGGGAATTAGGAGCCGGAGGGGTAGCGACTCGGGGGGGTGCAAGGAGAGCCGGTGGCGGAGGCAAGGGCGGTTGCAACTGCATGTTGCGCCTCCTCGCCTCCCTCACCAGCACTTTACACCGCCTATCGTTGGCGGTGTGCGCCTCCTTGCAATTGGCGCAAGTGGGCACGCCCCCCTTGGGCAGCGCACAGTCCGCCACGGCATGTTCGCCACCACATCTTACGCACCGCTGCGGCCTGAAACAGTTGGCCGAAGAGTGACCAAACGCCTGGCAGCGGTGGCATTGGGCTGGACCCCCTCTACCCTTCCAGGCCTCTATTACGATGCCTGGAAGGCAAAGGAGTTCCGTAGTGGCGTACAGCCGCGCCAATTCCTCACGTGAGAGGCGCTCGAGCTCCACGAAGAACGTGCAGCCCGGTCGACCTCTGATGGGGGGAATCTCCCTGGCGTGGCGAACCGCAAAGCCTAAGTCTCCCAAGGCCGCCTTTATTTCCTCCAAGGGCGTGCCGGACGGCAGCCCCCGGAGAGCGACCTTGGTGGGTAGGTCCTCCGCCACTGTATAACAGTGGAATTGGACCCCCGGGTCTTTGCGATTCGCCTCCACCAGGTACCGCTGTACAATGCGAAACTCCTCGGCCGACTTCGCTGTGAAGCGGAGCCCTGTGCCGAAGGGTCTCGCATTGGGAGCGGCGCCCAGCAGGCGCTTCAGGGCAGCGACGTGCACCGTCCAGTTTGGAATTCTATCCACCACTATGGGTGGATAGGCGCGCTTTATAAGGGTAGCGTCCGTCGCGCGATCCCCGGCGGCGGCCCGCGGGGAGCGGGGGGCCGGAGGCGATCGCGCGGGGGGCGGTGAGCGCGGGGGGGACGTGCGGGGCACGAGAGGTGGACCTGCGGCGCGGGCGGCGGCCGACGCGTAGGACACAGGCGGACTAGGGGGCGCGGGGGAGGGGGGATCGGATGGCAACGGTATGTTGTCTAGTTCCGCCATCCCCTCACCCCCCGACCCCCAGCACGGGGATACGGCGCGCTCCTCCTCTATCGTCTCGTGCGAAAACGGCACCGAGATGCTAGTGGAGGGCCGCGCCGATAAATTCGACATCCCACTGAGGGACATAATGAGGCCGCCGGGCGACCGTAAGGGGAAGGGCGGGGGGGTCGGCGCTCTGTGGCCGAAAGCGAACACCCCATCAGTCGGAAAAGGGCCACTGCGTCCGATCGGGGGCGGGGAGCGCGTCGGCAGCCACCCGGCACACGGGCGGTACGGGCGCAGGCTCACGTCGGCCGGCTCCGTGCGCGCGCGCTTGTCGTCCGGATCCTCACGGGATCCCGACGGCACCCGGCGCCGTATGCCCTGTGCCCTGTTCACCTCTCTGTCGCCCTCCTCATCGGGGCGAGCACTATTCGCGCCCAGGTGAAGCCCGGGCCCGAATATAGGACGCGGATGAGGCTGCGGGGAAGCGGGGGGAGATACGCCTCGCAATCTGCGCGCGTGACGTATCCCGCGACTCGATTCCCCGGAAGTGGGTTGTTTATCCCTCGATGTCTGCGAGCCACTAGTGCTCGCCGACGCCGAGGGCAAAATAAGAGTTAAATGGGGAGGGAGGGTGGGGTGTATACTAGGCGTGATACCCGAGGACCCCAGGTGGGGTTCCCGCCGGTCACCGGTGCCAGCATAAGGGCCCGACCCAGTGTCCTCGGCTGAGTTTATGTCCCGCGACCGCGAGGCGAGTTCACGCTGCGCGACCGCAGACGCGGGTGAGGGGGGCGGGGGTAGAGGAAGCAAGCTCAAGTCCGCACTTACAATGACGTCTGGGTGCGCCGTAATAGCGGCGGAGTACGTGTGTGTCTCGGCGCGGGCGGCAACGGCGGCACTCGGGTCCACGCAGGCGGTGGCAACGGAAGCAGCTGGCAGGGAGGACGGGCCCGCAGGCTGCGCCCGTATGCGGGGAGCGGGCGTCCGAATGGGTGCCGGCCCAGTCGCCGGGCCCTTCTTGGGGTGCAGAGTGGGCCGGATCGTAATCCTCGTGGCCCGTGGGTTGGCTGGCGGCATCCTCTCCTCCGGCTTGGGCTTCCTGCCTCGGGCGAGAGATTTGATTTGTGTAAATCTCAACCTTAAAGGCTCACTTTTCCTTATTTATTTATTTATTAATGGACTCGACAGTTCGTCATTTGCCAATGTCATGTTACAGAATATTCAAAGTATCATGTCTTCTCTTGATCCAGAAGAGTCGCCGTAGCGTCGTCACTCTGGACGAAGCAGCTCGACAGTCACGTTCACTCCCGAGCTCGTAGTGGGCCTCTTGACCCCGCCAAACTTCAGATCCTGCATGAATCCTCCAATAACTTCACCATACTGTCATTCGCGAACATTTTCTGATTAATTTAACGTGATATTAATCACAAAACTACTGTTGAAATAAACTGAAAATTATCAAATAATTTCGCCATTTTCAACAGCACAGTTTTCCTTTATTTATCCTTATCTCCTTTATTTATTTCTTTTCGACTGTACAAAGAAAAGTAAACATTAGAAAATCGCCCACCATAAATAGAGGATAGCTCTAGTTACAGGAAGTCTAGATTGAGTCTAGTCTTCTTAGTCTTCCTTGTGCCAATTATCTGAGAGCTGCCAAGCTTAGCTTCCTATCGTTATTGGAAATAGGATTTATTACGGTAACTCTCTGATACGCCGGATATTTCCTTCGTACGCTCGTATTTATTTTCTAATACGTAGGGGTTAAATAGTTTTAATACTTGTTAAGACCTCGGTGGCGCAGTGGTTGGGTCATTGGACCCAGGTTCGGTCCCCGGCTAGGTCAGCCATTATTTTATCAATGAGTTTTCCTCAGATTTTTTGACTTACGTACATTTACAGAATGCTTTCAAAATGGTGAAGGAAATCATTCGTAGAAAAATCTAAGGTATATGTGTCCCCCCTAGGGGATCCAGAAGAAGACGAACGCTCCGGCTACAGATCTACCGAGTTCCTGTTCTTCTTTCTCCAGGTCTACGGTGTCTCGACTGGCTGCCCTGCAGACCCTTGGCACAGAGCAGGCCAGTTCTACCAAATCTACAACCTAGGCTAAAGATCTAGACCGACCTAGTACCCACGACCCTGAGCACTATTTGTAATAAAACCTATTTTTAAACTACTTAATCTATCATTTCTATTTCTAATCGAATTCTAAATTCTAACCAGAATTTGAATTACGCATTATCCATGCTCGGTGAATAAATTAGAACATGATGAAAAAATTCTGCCAAGTCCTGCCCACGGCAAGAATTTTTTCATCATGTTCTAATTTATCTACGAATAAATTCTGAAAAAAATTCAACGTATTCAGAGAGACAAAATCTTGAAATGGTATTTTTTCTATGGATTTTAATAATTTTTAGACATTGTCAATTTAGGCATTATTATTTTTACACCGTGATCTAAACTTTGTCCCAGAATTCGAGTATCATTCGAGTATCTAGGATAGGGTTTTTCCCGCATACGTTAAAACAATTCGTTTCGATATCTCACTTGGAATTTCGTTTCAACATCCCTTTGCCGTAATGGATGTGGAACAACATTATTGTATATTTCAATGTCAGCCGAATTTCCGGGGATTTCCCCTTTTCGTGTCAATCGCACGCGGTAACCGGATGTGACGTCATCGTCAGCATGCACGGAAATATTTTTTTATTTTAGTTTCTTTTTCCTTTGAAGGTAGGCAATGAAATAAGGAAGGGAACTGACATAATGTATTTATAAGAATAAGTATTGGCAGAGATCTTCGCAAGGTGGCTGGCAGACACTGGATGCAAAGGGCCGAGAATCTGGTTGAGTGGCGTGCTAGTGGCCTAGGTACGTCCAGAAGTTGACCTTAACGGGCTGATGATGGTTGAAATATTTTATTTGTGTAAAATTGGACAGGTCTAAAAATGTTCCCACCTTTTTTTAGAAAGTCAAAAGACATTGCCACATTTCAATGGAGCTTTGCCCCACCTACAAAACTACGTGACCATTGAAGCTGTAGGTACTATCATTTTGTTGGGGACTTATTACAGGTTTCATAATCATAATCAGTATCATTTTCTACTACTCTCGCAACTCCTATAGAAGAATAACAACAACAATGAGTAATTCGCTTCGATTTCTTACTATTTTCTGAATTCTTAATTGAGCTGTTTTTTTCGACTCGCTAGATGTACAAAACTTTATTTTAAACCAATAATTTAAAAAAAAAACGGAGATATTTTTACATTTATTCGTTATCTTATACATCTTGCGGTTGATGGTGGGGCAGAATCTGGCATTGTCATTTATTGGAAATCGCATGAAAGAATCGCTATGAAACTATAAAGTTTTATTTGGGCAAAAGTGGAGTAAATAATAACCAATAGTTATATAAATAACTATCGGTCCTAAATTGCGACCTAAATCTAAGACGAGAGATTTTCTGTTGGAAAAGTGCTGCTATTCCATTGACGACTTTTGTGACTTTTGTAGATTGAATTGACTAAATTATTGTACCTAATCAAAGTTGACTAATATAAATGTTTTTTTTTAAACTGAATTTGTGTACTTAGTAATCGATAGTTAATTTAAATTATTATTATTGTGTCCGAAACACAACCCTGCGATCGATAACTGGCGTAGCAGATGTGGCCCGCAAAGCAGCCACATTAAAGTGGAACTGGGCGGGCCCCGTGTGCCGCATGCAGCCGGACCGATGGGCCCGGACTGGCACAGAATGGGTGCCATCGGACGGTCGCCGGCGTCGGGGCAGACCTCGGCGTAGGAGAGACGATATCGTTAGATACAGGGATGGGTGTCTGGAAGAGGCTCAGGACAGGGATGGATGGAAGAGGAGGGGGGAGACCTTTGCCCAGCAGTGGGACAATATATAGGTTAAAAAAAATATTGTTATTATGTTATGTAGGCCTAAGTCATTCGAATACAATGTGAATTGTTTATGAATAAATGAAATGAAACGTCTCAGTGGTGATTTTACTCTTACTTAGAATTCTACTCGCTAATCCGTCATTTATTTACACCGAAGGCAATCGTAAAAGCCACAAACCAAAACTTTACGTGACCTGACGGGCTGTTTGATTGGACATTTCTCGAAATGACGGATTGCTGAAACGGGCGGTGGATTGGCAAGCGAGCCTACACCGAGAAATACACCTTAAGAGCCTTCATAGAGCCAACTAGCGCCTATAATATAGCAACTATAATATAATCAATTTTATTAAACAAACTATTTACAAAATGCGCTCACCTTGAAAAAGACCGTCGAAATCGGTCGAAACTGTCGGTCTAATTGCCGACTTTAACAATATAAGTGAGTGATATCCGTTTATATATAATACTTTGTAGTAATGGCTCACTATAGTTTTAATTCTAAAATATTTACAAAATGTTTATTACGATAAATAACTATTTTTCAATATACAATACATGGCATAATTGCGACAAGCTAAGTTGTAGTTCACAAATGTGCCAAAAACGGCCGTTTTTCGCAATTATGCGAACTACAACTTACCGACATTGAATCACGTTATAATTAAACATTTAAAAAATAGCATTTATCGTAATAAACATTTTATAAATAGCTTTTTTAATAAAATTGACTATATTGGAATATTATTTTTTTAAGATTAGCGGCGCTAGTTGGCTCTATGAAGGCCCTTAATAAGTTTTATAAAAAAAACTTTATATTGATGATGATGATGATGATGATGAACTTTATATTACTTATGTGCGGTCGAAGACAGGCTTCGTATGCGCGGATTTACAGTTTTTCTATGAAGGCTACGGCACTAACTACTAAAAAAATTTTTTTGATAACCTAATAATTGTCCCACTGCTGGGCAAAGGTCTCCCCCCTCCTCTTCCATCCATTCCTGTCCTAAGAGAACTACTAAAATTAAACGTCTTTAAAAATGTATAGCAATCTTGGGATGTATATTTAGGGACTGATGAATACCGATACACGATTGGACAAACTTCGCTCGATAGAAAAAAATAACAAACATACCCCATGACATTCCATGTCTTTTAAAATGAAAATTACGTCGACCCGAAATAGTTATTCATACAAAATATATAAAAAAATGTGGGGTATTATTATAAATACGAGCTTGATTTAAAAGAAAATCTGATTCATCCCTGCCAAAATTCATCCAAAATTAATAAAAATACAAATATGGAGTCACTGTGCCGCGCTCTTCTCTCCGCCGCTGCGGGACATCATCTGCCTCACGCTCGAGTTTGACAGCTGGCAGCCCCTTAATAACTATAATGTAACTTACTTATAATCTAACTAAAATCATTTCTTTCAGATTTAGTGAATATAGACTTGTACAAGTACATTGATATATTAATATTGGTAGACGTTTATTCAAATAACAATAAAATCTTAAAAATAACTATAATGTAGCTTAGGGAGCGTTCAAGTATTACGTAACGCAAGTGGGGGGGGGGGGGGGGGGGGCCTCGTAAAACGTTACGGTGCGTTACAGGGTCGGGAGGGGGTCCTTCTTACAACACGTTACGTAACATTATTTCTTTTTACGCAGGTGTTGCGAATTAAAAATCTCTTGTTTTATTATAAGGCAATTAAAACTATACCAAGGATAAAACCTATAACATAACTTTGTGCGACTTCAGGGTAAAAATGATCACTTGAGTGTTCAGAAAAACGTTACAGAGCGCTACAGTGGGGGGAGGGGGGGTCAAAAATCTTCAAAAATTGCGTTACGTAATTCTTGAACGCTCCCTTATTTAAATGTAACTTATTTAAAAGTAACTTACTTATAATGTAATGATAAGTTACATAAAAATAGGCTGACGATGAAACACCCCATAGAATCTTATTTCAAGCAATATTTTCCGAATATTTATACTAAGCTAGAGGTAAAAATACAAGCAATAAAAATATCATGAACATGAAAATTCTTTATCCAGTCGCATGAAACACACTCGTTGTCTATGAATTATAGAAGAGGTCGCGTTTGCACGACGCTCCTCGCTGTGTACAGTCGACAACACTGGCCTAACAAAACCATTGCAACCGTATTCCCACTACACAAAGTGCCGGTCTTAAAGTTGCTGTGCGGCATACTGTTCCTACTTGTTTTTGTATTCTTGTATCTTAGACTAACATTATAGTACAGGAGCACACTGGAAAAAATTGTAATAGAAATGTCGCCGTTTTTAATATTTCAATAATATATATACGTTTACAATTCATTGCTTAGTGCCACTAAACATATTGCGTTTATCGCAATCCGTGTTCTTTGTTCTTAATTATATGAGTTCACATGCATAATAGCAATAATACCACAGAATATATAATAGTACAAGTACAGAAGAGTCTCTCCTAAAAACCGTTAAAATAAATCGTGAGTCTCGCAGCGACGCAATAAAGTACAATTCAGCTCGCGCAGCGCGAAGTGCCTACAATTATATTCACCTACAACGTGCGTCTCTTTCTATCGGGTAGCTCTTTACTCTTCTGACACGATTAGGGCTGCCGGCTTGTGAAAGATAAATAATCTGAATATTTAATGAACATATATTATTATACCACTCTATTATTCTACTTTTGTAAACAAACTGATATTTCAAATATACCTACGGTATTAGATCACAAAAGACCATAGGCATGCTATCTTCTTACACTTTAATGGGTGTCTACAATACTAAACATAACTCTTTTAGGTTTTAGCTAGGTACAATCTAGTCCGGGAGCCGAAACCCATATTTACATATTTAAGATGCAAGAACTAGCCTTGCGATTTATTATATAAATCTGATCTAATTATTCGTTCATTATTCATTCAATTTCATTCAATTATCTGCAACTATTCTCTAGATTGCATGGTAAAACTACTCGTAAGTTAATGGAGAATAAAATCGGGGAATAAAAATAACCCTGGAATAGTTACTCCAGTATAAATTGAAGTTTGGTCGAATCCACCCTAAATAAAATAAATTATTATGGTAGGTACTAAATTGTATGAAAGAATATTTTAATAATTTAGACCAAATTCTTGTCACGATTTTTTTCTTCCGATACAATGAAAGACGGCTAAATACGTCGCAGCGCGGGCGCAAAATAGCGGGCTACGTGCAATCAATCTGGCGCGCAGCAGCCCACTGAATAGCCGCGCCGGCGCGGCCCAAGGCCGCCCGCCCGATGTACCTGTAGATTTATACCTAAAGCGCGGAGTGCACCAGGCCTGATAATACTGAGTTTTGTAAGTAAAATAGGTATATTGATCATATTGATACATCCGACAGCCGTCTCGACATTTCGTTCGGGTAGGGAGGTACAACAGTGGGGTGACCGCGACTTCCAATCGTAATCGCTTTCAATTTGACACATTGACACTATACATTGCTGCTATGTTTTTGCAAGTTTTAACAAACGACAACGAAACGCAGCAATGTTCAAGTGTCAAAATGAAAACGATAACTATAACGATTTAAGTCGCGGTCACCGGACCAATTCGTAACACCGAGCGATAGTTTCGTAAATCATTATACATTATTGCAGTACATTATAAGTTCAATACATTACGTTGCGATAACTAAAATTATAAAGCTAATCAAGAGAAATCTTTATTTAAATAATAATAAATATTAAAAATAACTGTTATAATATAATCCTAGAAAATATAAACTATATTATGTACTAAAGGTCAGCTGAACTATCGAATGGCTTGCATTGTAGATAGTTCAACCAATCCCCGTTGTCCGGCAACGTGGCCAAAATGCTGGCGGCATTTCCTCTGTGGATAGCAGCAGCTAAATAGCTAAGCTAAAGATGATTAGGCTGCTTGTCCACCAGAGATGTGCCGTGCGTGCAATACAATTCACTATCCAATAAAACGTTTCGTCATCTACTTCACCACGCAAGTCTGCTGGCAGTCTCTCATAGTAAGATATGACAATCCCACCATCAACCGCATGATGAACAAGATAACGAATAAATGTAAAAATATCTACGATTTTTATTAAAATTATTGGTTTAAAATAAAGTTTTGTACAACATGCGAGTCGAAAAAACAGCATAATTAAGAATTCAAAAAATGGTAAGAAATGGAAGCGAATTATTCATTGTCTTTGTTATCATTTTTTACTACTCTCGCAACTCCTACTGATTATGATTACCTATGCAATATGAAACCTGTAATAAGTCCCCAACAAAATGATATAGGAGCTTCAATGGTCACGTAGATTGAAATTTGGCAATGTCATTTGTATGATATTTCAATAGATTAGGTAGGCTAGATGGACTGTATTTAATAGGAAACACGACACGATATATGAAAGTCACTAACCTTTGAATGTCCCAAGGGAATACCTCGTGAAATAGGTCTTTCTTCTCGGAGCGCTCCTGTTTTGACCTTCATCCACTATCTTGAGCACAGGAGACGTTATTATGCACAGGAGACGTTATTACTACCCCAAGCAACCTTTATATATTTAATAAGTAATTTTAATTGCACAGCACGTATAGCATGGTTTTGAAAAAAAGGCAAATGGCAGAGAGGAAGTGACGTTACTATAATAGACAATTCATAATTGTTCTTTTTGATGTGCGTTCCGTTTTACTTCCGGTAAACATTAAAATATAATCCTATGTTATGAATTAAGCTTAATACTATACATCATTTTCATTTGATCTCCTGGTCTATTACATTTAAGAACAGCTAACGTACCTAGTCCTAGTACACAGAAAGTGCAAGAATTTTAAAACATTTTCTAAAACTCACATAATCCATGTTTTGTTTCATGTAGTTTTCAGAACATGTAAGTAATAAATAGATACTTATATGATACTATCTTGCCTTGTTATGTGGATCTAATATTATATTCAAATACATGTTTTTCTATTATTAGAGAAATGTTTTTCGCAAAACATTATTTTCTTCTGTGTATACAA
Organism: Tachystola acroxantha; assembly: GCA_963506565.1. NCBI lineage: Eukaryota > Metazoa > Arthropoda > Insecta > Lepidoptera > Oecophoridae > Tachystola > Tachystola acroxantha. The sequence goes on along the minus strand of OY735892.1, from coordinate 1,987,324 downwards.
AATACATGTGTGTTCCTTTGTAGCCTCCTCCATGGGTTCGACATTAATTCTATCGATGAGCGATGGCTCGAATATTGGTGGGGTCTACTTGCTGAGTATGACTACTATACAGTCTGTAACGGAAAGGGTATATGAAGCCGAAGGGAGGGTGTTCAGTATCGGTAACTGAACAACTTTTGTCCTACGACTTTTCGATTTTCGCGAATTTATTTTTTGACTTTTCATACATTTCGTACCGGTCAGCTGATCGATTTGTATGAGATGTATATTTTATTCTAAAAGTCGTAGAACAAAAGTTGTTCAGTTACTGATACTGAACACCCTCCCTTCGGCTTCATATACCCTTTCCATTACACCCTGTATAGTCGTAGAGTAGATTAATAGTAAAGTCGAAATTCGTAACCTCAAATTGGGTCGAATATTTGTTGACTCAATACTATGTAGAGTCTAAAATGAATTCAGTCGAAATTCTTAGGCTCGAATATTCGCATGGTCGAAAGCCAGTCTCGAACATTTGTGGAGTCGATACATAATTATTGTGATGTCACCGTCATCACCACAACCTAAAACTTTGTATTTCCAACTTAACTCTTTATAGAATCGCCTCAAACATTTAAAACCGTGACTTTGTGTCGCTACCACGACCATAAAAGTTATTTAATTTATCCGAAAACCGCTAAGTTGTCAAGTTAGCCGGCACCTCCCAACTTTCCCAATTATCAACAGCCAAGTTTACTTGAGTTACTTCGACTTTGTGTTTGTTCCTTGCTCTGAGACTTTTAAGTTGTGATCAAAATATCTGACAACCTGGACTCGACAGTTCGTCATTTGCCAATGTCATGTTACAGAAAATTCAATATATAATAATCTTCTGTCTTCCGCCAGAGGAGTCGCAGTAGCGTCTTCACCCTGGGTAGCCGCGTCTTCATCCAGAGGAGACGCCGTAGCGTCATCACTCTGGACGAAGCAGCTCGACAGTCACGTTCACTCCCGAGCTTGTAGCGGGACTCTTGATAAAAGCTTGAAACTTCAGATCTTGCTCAAATTATCCAATAAATTTACCATACTGTCATTCGCGAACATTTTCTGATTAACTTAACGTGATATTAAACACATAACAGCCACTGTAGACATTATAACAAAAATTATCAAATAATTTTGCAACCGTCGTTTCCCGCCATTTTCAAGAGAACCCATTGATGCTTTAAATATTATTTGCTGTTGTTGTTTTTAGGGTTCCGTGCTTCAAAAGGAAAAAAAAGAACCCTTATAGCCGTCTTTTCCCGCCATTTTCAAGAGAACCTCTTTATGGCATGTATTAGTTTTGTCGCGTTCGGACGAAGTGTAAATCTTACGACGCAAATAATAAGAACTGTGCTAATGCAAGCAAAGCCATTAAAAAAAAAAGAACTGTCAAAGTAAAAAGTGTTACCATTGATCTGCTGTCGACTGTACTGAGTTTTTAGGGATTAGATTTTCCCAAAAACTACTTGACCTATTGCAAAAATTCTTTCACTGTTTGATAGATAAAAGTTGGAACTATGCACTGTAAAAGAATGATTAAATTCGGTTCAGTAGTTTTTGAGATAATCTCAACCTTATTGAGGCCCCCTGTATACATATCTCTGTCTTCGACTATACAAAAATAAAAATAGAATTTTCACAAGAAGAGTCCGTAAAACATCTGAAAACTGTTTCCAGAATACAAGCTTTGTTAAAAACTTAAGCGCTGAATACGAGGTTGTTTTTGATAGCACAAAGGCCTCAATGAAAGCAGCCGTAGTGAAATGGCTATTATTTTCGACACTTTGCTATTTCAAGCGAAAAACTGTACATTTCAGACTAAGCTGAAATGTTATTCAATGAGGAATTGGGTAATTTGCAAGTCTCGAAAATTAATTTGTTATCGATAATTTAACAAAATATACCTAAGTTGGTGAATATTCGAGCCAACGAATTTCGATGAAACGAATTGTCGACACTAAGTGTAACGAATCGACTCAAAAAATATTCAAGTAATGGCATTCGACTATTAGATCAAGCGATTATTTGATTTAATTAATTTCGATAATGAGCAATTGGACAAGTATTGAAAAATTAACAATTTTATACAGTGTAGTAAATAATATTTATTCAAATAACTAAAAATATAAACTAACTTACTAAACTAAAAATAAAAGTACTTACTAAAATATAACTAAAATAAAAATAAAACTATATGTACAAAATAGATCGGTTGAACTATCTGAATGGCTTGCATTACGGATAGTTCAACCGATCCCCGCTGTCCGGCAACGTGCGCAAAATGCTGGCGGCATTTCCCCTCTGAATAAATAGTAAACAGTGTAGTTAGTAATTTATTTGTTATTTAATAGATAGAGATACATTTTCCTTACAGTGGTATAATATGTAATCTATCAAACAGTGAATTTTTTTTTGGAATTGGTCAATTAGTTTTTGAAAAAATCTTAAGGGGCGACGAGCTGTCAAACTCGAGTGCGAGACAGAAGATGTCCCGTAGCGGCGGAGTGAAGAGCACGGCATAGTGACTCCATATTTGTATTTTTATTGATTATGGATGAATTTTGGCAGGGAAATTAAAATACACCAATAAAAACCTGATTTTTTTTAAACAAGCTCTCATGACTATAATACCCTACACTTTGGTATATGTTTCGTACGAATAACTATGTCGGTTTAGACATAATTTTCATTTTAAATGACATGGAAGGGGTGGGGTATGTTGTCCTAAATATTGTATAATAATTGATTGACGTAGATTTACCTAGTGAATAAGAGTGTATCTGTAATACTAGTAAATCAAATAAATAAATAAATGTTTACGATTTTTATCTCTAGAGCGAAGTTTGTCCAATCGTGTATCCGTATTCATCAGTCTCTAAATATACAACCAAAAATTGCTATATATATATTTTTAAGACGTTTAATTTTAGTAGTTACTGCCGTAGCCTTCATAGAAAAACTGAAAATACGCACATACGAAGCCTTAACCTTAAAACTCTCCTGTACACCTTTCTCTGCGTTCCACTGTACACAACGTGCTTACTTGCAAAAAAGAGATTTGACGCCAGCAGCCAGATACTGATGAATTTCATCATTAGTGATGATGAAACATTATATATTGTTAAATTGCTCATAGTTTAGGCAGCGAATAAATTAATTATGAATTATTATTAGTACCTACTACTAGCTGTAATCTAACTATAACAACGAAGTAAATACTAAAAGCTAATAATACTAAATTGTTACAGACGCGTCGTGGATCACGTCTGTTTTATATCTCTTTATATTGACATTAAACTACTGGTAGTGGTAGCTACTAAATTAGTTTGTTGTTGAGGTTGCGTTCCGAAACTTTGTAGGTAAAGTATATAAATCTGAAAAGTAGCTTATTGTCGCATCTTCTACTCTTTTTCAAAGTCAAATATTTTTATTGCTTACTTGAAGCACGTTGTGGACATTTTTTCACGACAAAAATGTTTGAATTTACATTAACACCGCTTTGTAAGGCAAAGGTGCCAACGCTGAAAAGAAAAAGTGGCAAAAAACTATCAGCAGCACATCTTTTAAAATATGATAACACAATTACTTAATAACTAGGTATTACCAATAGTCCCATCCTATATTTTTATTTCTTATACAAAATTAGGTGGTACTTACCTATTTCATAACTTTCAATCCCAACTAAACTTTTATATTTTTGTTAATACATACATAAACCCACGCCCGTCAGTCATGGGGTTAGGCACAGACGACGTGATTTCATCTCTCGCGATTCTGACACATCACCTCCAAACTCATCTTATATTGTACAGGTATAGGTGTATTATAATATCTTTCACTACAAAAAATGGCAATATCGCTCTGTATTGCCAACGTATTGCGTTGGCAATACAGAGAGGGAATGCTGCCAGCCTTCTGGGCACCGTGACTCCCGATGCCTAGAGGACATATTTTATTTGTAGGTAGTTTAAGTTTTTTAGTGTAAGTTTTGAGTCATTTTTTTATTATTTTAGGTTTCTTATTATGTTTAATCTTAAATATTTTAAATAAATAGGCTCAATCTTTAAAAAAAATCGCACAATATTATTATAACCAAACGTCAAGACTGTTGTTTCGCAATCTCTCTAGGCTGGACAAATTGTGTGCATTTTTAATTTGATCAAAACAAGACCTACTAAAAGTATATTATTGAACGCACCTTACTCTCCAATCTCGAGAGCTAATAAAAATCTGTACACACACTTTGTACAACCATGACCGAGTCACCAGTCTGTACGTGTACAGTCGAAGACAGAGACAAGTATACAGGGGGCCTCAATAAGGTTGCAATTTTCTCAAAAACTACTAGACCGAATTTAATAATTCTTTTACAGTTACATAGTTTTAACTTTTATCTATCAAACAGTGAAATAATTTTTGCAATAGGTCAAGTAGTTTTTGAGAAAATCTAAACCTTTAAAACTCTCCTGTACACCTTTCTCTGTGTTCCACCGTACATAAGTTTGTTTAAAATTTAAAGAATACTAACAATGAATAATACGCTTTTATCTGTTCCAAGGGATTAGAACTTTATTGCTGCATTAGTAAGAGCAAGTTTACTGATAAATATTTAAATATTCCGAGTCGTAATGCTTAACAAATATACGTTCTGTGCTAGTGTTTTCAAAGTGTACTTTTAGATGGAAATGGTTTTCAAGCTAGTTTAAAAATAAAGGTATAAAAGGAAGCATTGCACGCTTTGTCGCTTCTGCGAATGTAGTGTTAATTTAAACTGTGATATTTAATTATTAGACTGAATAAAATGGTGTTTACTATTACTAAGAATGTGAATATAAACGATGAAGATAAAGGATTGATTTGGAAACAATTATTAATATCGTTTTTGGGTTCGTATATTTTTTTGGTTTTATATTTTTGGTTCATTACACAATTAAACATACATATAATAAAACAAACTAAAAGTTGTCCTTTTATTAACAAAGTAAAGTGAACAATAATAATAATAAATATTTATAAATAAAAAATGGACGCCAATTCGCTACCCTGTGGGAGAGTGCCCAAAAGGCTGGCGACGTTACCTCGTTGTATAGCCAGCGATATACGCTAGCCGAGGTAAGCGCCAGCCCTTTGGTCACCCGACGAGTCAATTAGGCGCGACGACAGTTCCTTGAACAGTCACCGCGCCTCTGGTCCCCATGGCCCCATGGTCTCTAAAACTAAAAGTTAAAATAAGTGGTTTTTTTTAAATGTACAGAAAATGCATTCCGTTCAGTAGAATGCAAAAGACATTTAACGAATCCTTAGTTTTTGATATATTTTTCTGAGACATCACAATTATATTAAGGGCCTGACATGAGCCAACTAGCGCCGCCAATCTTAAAAAAAAATATCTTCCATTTTTTTTCAATTTTTTTAAAAAGCTATGTACAAAATCTTTATTACGATAAATACTATTTTTAAATGCTTATTTATAACATGATTCAATTTCGGTAAGTTGTTGTTCTCATAATTGCAAAAAACGCTTGTCGCATTTATTATTGTATATTGAAAAATAGTATTTATCCTAATAAAGATTTTGTACATAGCTTTTTTTTATAAAACTGATTAATATTGAAAGATATATTTTTTTAAATGGTGGCGCTATTTGTCGAAAGTCAGACCCTTTAGTAATCTTATTAATTTTCGTTTAATATCCTCCAAAATTAGAATAATCAGCAACTTTTGATTAGGTACGGACAACATCAGAACAATGGTAACACTTTGTAACATCCCACCCTAGCTTCATTTATTTATTTTGTAAGACTTCATGGAATGCGCCTCTGCCACTCGGCAACGAATATTTTTTTTTAAGAACTAATTAAAATAATATTAGGTTTACTTTAAAATCAACTTTATGACAAGACCACAAGGTCAATTATTGATAGGTATAGTTAGCGTTAATAACCGTGAGATAAAAAGTCAAAAGCAAGCCGCTGCACAGGAGTGAGGGAAACGGAATTATAAAATAATAGAGACAGAAACATTTAAACAACAAAAGCGGCTCCTTTGTTATCCAAACCCATAAGGATTCGTAAGTGCGAGAGAGTTAGCGTGTATTTGTTAAAGAAACGAGTTAGAAAGAGATGTACTTATTTACGGAGGACGCAGTGGACGAATGTGGGATTTTGGAAGGAAGAGGGGCAGTCAAGTCGGGACCGTGGAACGATGAGGTGCGCGTACGCATCTTAAGGAAATTTTGAGGTTAGGATGAAGCCGGATAGAGAGCGTGTTCAATTATTAAATTCAGTGAATGTTCTGTTAGGTGAAGATATTAAATTTCTCTGAATTATATTTTATCAGTGTTAGTTTATTTGTAATTTACAATGTGAAAGTTAGTGAAGTGATGAGTGGTAGAGTGATGAAAATAAATAGAGAATAAAATAAAATATGAAAGGTTCGCGACGCGTAAAATAATTTATTAAAATATGGATTTGTGTTGTGTTGTGTTTTTGATAGGATTTGTCTCGGCAGAGGTCGTGAGTTTTAGATATAATTATGGAATCAAATAACTTATTTTAATTATTTGATTCTACTTGTTGAAATGTCTGTCAAAACTATCTTTCTTTAAACTGTAATAATTTTAATTTGAGAGATGTTTCATCAGCATATAATTTTAGGGTTTTTATTTATTTTAGTTATTCTATTCTTTCGGTGAGACTATGCTTTAGTAGTTAATCGAAGGAATAATAGGAATTAGTGGAGGATTTAGAATCTGAGTATTGATTTATTTCTCAAAAGAGGATAAAATAAATCAAGAATTCAAAATGGAATTAATGTTAGGTTAAATTATAAAATAATGCATGTATGTATAATAAAAATATATTACACAATTACACGTTTAAATACTCTACAAAATACTAGCAAACAATTGAATAATTGAATTGAAAGTAGATTGATATCATTCTCGTCAATATTTTATCTTTATCAGTTGTTAGCTATTATTTATAGAAACTATTTAAGGAGTTCCAGAATATCAGATTCCTAAGTGTTTTCCTTATTTTGAACTTAAGTCTTTGTTTAGGCATTTAGACATTAGATGTTTCAGGAAATAAAATGAGAAAATAATACTCTGAAACTATTGACACCGAATTACATTATTAGTAATAAAACATAATTAGTTATGCTTATAAATAGTAGGTAAGGTATGGGAGGATAAGTGAAGGTTAGGAAGTAATAAAATAGACCAAACATGGTTTATGTATGTATGTGACTTCTAGTAAGTAAGTGAGTGAGTTAATATTACAATTGACAATCATTTGGTTGTTTAGGAATTATCGGGTATATTGTTGTAAAAAGACGTTAAGAGTTTCAACTGTAAATCGGTGTAGTATGGTTCGTTGAGAACATGAAGTTGCATTTAAATAAATTGAAGAAGAAGAATTAAGTCATCATAGTGAAATGTAACAAAACTTCATTAATTAATAAATTCCGTCTGTCTGTATAAGAATTTATGTATGTATGTTTGCATGAATTTATGTATGTGTGTCTAAAATATAAGTAAGTGAGTAGGTAAATTCACTCTCTATTATAATTTGTTAGAAGTTAGAATATTATGGGGGTGTGGGAGCGAATTATAATTATTTGAGTAAAGGGAAAATAACTGTTCTTAGCTATTTCAAGAGTTATTAGAAGAAAACTGTCAAACTATTTTTATTTCAGCGGTTTAAGTATGATAATCCTAAGATTAAAAGAAGACGACGGAGGATTGTGTATTGTACTATTTAGCACTAACTTGATTCTATTAATTTCTTGCAGTAATTATCATTTTCTTGATTAGCTACTAATATAATATTATACTCATCATAGAGAGAGTTAAGAACCAAGTTGGTATAGTCCATTGTCATAATAAGTGATTGTAGTAAATATTTTAACAATAGTAATGGGATATATCACTTATTGTACAATGATAGACAACGCATGTTAGATATTATACACTTTAGTTTTAAATTGATATTTATTTACTTTACAGATGATAATGTTTTCATGTTGAACTTTACTTACTCATTTGAGTTATTTACAATGTTATTGTAAGTTCGTTTATTTTAATTATGATTTGCAGGTAACCTTTTTAAATCATTTAGTACAATTTCTTCCACTTAATCATACAGGTTTAAATTGACTCTTAATTTTCTTACTATATGACTTGAGCATATTTATTATAATTGTTAGCGTTCGTGATTGGAGGTGAAGATACAGTGAACGAGCAAACGCTAATATGTGTTTACATTTCAGTATTTGTATAATATCTTGTATTACTTCATACATCGGAAAAAGGAGTTTCCTGGTTTCAGTAGATGGCAGATTTCATGAATTATATGTTCATACTTTATTGTACATAGCTTTGTGGTGATGGTAGATCCTAAGTCAATGCAAATTTGACCTGTAATTGATGAACATTCTGATACTGTTTATAAGTGATCGTGTTCGTTGTTCGGACGGTAAGGTTAGGTCTCGCTCAGACGCCTATCGGTGCTTTCCTTTACCGCAGAGCTGATCATTTATAAAAATAGGTCTGCGGGCAATGACACTTTACATGTAATTATTATTATTGATTATTGACTTATTACTATACATACATAATACACATTACATTTACATTCTGGTGTGGAATTAAAGTGATCGTGTTCGTTGTTCGGACGGTAAGGTTAGGTCTCGCTCAGACGCCTATCGGTGCTTTCCTTTACCGCAGAGCTGATCATTTGAATAATACATTTGCGATAAATATTCAAAGAATACATTGTTATCAAGCACATCAGTCACTTACATGGTCCGATTGGTATTATTGAAAATAAGGCGTATTGATAATAAGGCGAAGCAAAGCATAAATGCAAAAGGCGTAAATAATACTATGTTAGTTGGGGTTCCTAAGATATTTATTTATTTAACTTAAATCAATTCTACGCTGACTATGATTAGACTGTTGTAGCGCTAAACACTCTGAGGTATATTTATGTAAGTGATCATGTTCGTTGTTCGGACGGTAAGGTTAGATCTCCCTTCAGACGTCTATCGGTGCTTTCCTTTGCCGCAGAGCTGATCATTTATATATATATTTCAGCTAGCAATTTACTATACCCGCAGCTGACATATTATTCCCCACACTGTACAACGTACTGAGATATAGTAGCTCGTCTAGCCAGCGGGTTAATGTGTATCAGTACAACCCATACATTATCAAACAGCCTCAGCATAATCTTAATCAGCATCATCTTAAGAGTTTCAACAACATAGAGCAATAAGCGTAGTGCGTAAGATTTCTAAGTTTGTTTATTTGAATTATATTTTAATTATAGTAAATTAGTAATGAACTGACTTGGTTTCGACTGATTTACGCTTTACTCACTGGAGTATGTTCATAAGTCAGTGGCTTGTTCTGGGACAGATGTAATTGTAAGGCCCTTCAAACCGTGCAATCTATGCGGTCTGTTCCAAGAGAGCTTTGATTTGTGGAAATAATGACTGTACGCATATTACTATACACGCGGCTGATATACTTTTCCCCACACTTACATCGGGCTAATTATTCAACAATTTGTTCGGCAAATAAGTTGTTGAATTATTAGTTCAACCCAATACATTATCAAACATTGTCAGCAAAGGCTGAGTCAGTTGCTTCGGAGTCTTATGCAAAATAGCAATTGGCATAGAAGTAAGTGGTGGAGGGGCATTCTCATGCTTTAAATTAAGTAATGGAACCTATCATTTCCTTCTTTCTATATTTTCCCTTCCATATCCTTAAATTCCTTATATTCCAAAATATAGATAAATGTAAATTCACATTTTAAGAACTGAAAACTATTTCAAACCTAGCATATTTTCTTAACTGTGATTTTATAGTCATAATTTATTAATTTGAGATGAAATGAAATATCATTCATGAGCTAATGCTCCAAACAGTTGTTAATTCGACTATTATGTTTTTATATTGAGCTATTGCTCTTATTCATACAGAGCCACTGCGCTGCTCCATCGACATGTAGAGCTAATGCTCCATCCAACATCATTAAGAGCCATTGCTCTATTAATATATTGAGCTGTATTGTTCCAAAGACACGTAGAGCTATAATATTGCTCCGATTGCATATTGAGCTATTGCTCTAATTATGCATTGAACTAATGTTCCACATACTGAGCTATCGCTCCAACTACAAGTAGAGCTGTTGCTCCAACTACAAGTAGAGCTGTTGCTCCAACTACATTTTGAGCTGTTACTTCAACTATATATTGAGCTGTTGCTCCAACTACATTTTGAGCTGTTGCTCCAACTACATATTGAGCTGTTGCTCCAACTATTTAATGAGCTGTTGTTCCAACGAATCACACAGCTTTGCTCCAGTTTTATAATATTGAGCTTAAGCTCCAACGATGGCTACGCCTTTACAATCATTAGACTTTGTCTAATAATTATGATTATAAAATTAACAAATATGTTGGATTGAATGGTTACTTTGCTTTTGCGAAGCGTGACGTTGAAGTCAATATTACCTTTGATCCAATATCCACTCAAGGAGAGGGCATTAGGTAAAGTGGCTGGTCCTCATAGAAGTAGGGCGTTGACGGGGCTCCACTTCCCAAAACAAATATTAAATTATTTGTTATGGTATTTCTTTCCTTTCCAATCCTAGAAATCCTATCTAATTCTATCTCCTCTTCAAGCTTGCTTGAAGGTAATGTTTTGCTATTTTATTTCAGCATTGTTTTATTCTAATAACATTCTTTATTATTTCAGCATTGTCATTCAATCATTTGATTGAATGCTACATCATATAACTATTGTTCCTCATATTTTAATCTCTCAACTCTAAAAGTTCATGGGTTATATTTAATACGTTACGCAATGAAGAGTTCTAGTAGACGATCATGTGCCTGGAGTGTTGCGAGTTTTATTTTGGTAATTTAGGGTATGTTTCATCCAGAAGGGGTTTGTTACAATTTGGTGCCGTGACCAGGATAACTCGTAATATTCTAAACTATGTAGGCCTTTCAGGCCACAATTTGGTGTTCGTGAAATGGAAAGAGTCTGATGAGATCGAAAATGAGGAAGGTAATGAGAATGAAAATGGTGTGGATAGGAAATATAAAGTAGTACTTATAGGAACATTAAGTCAGAATTGAAAGAATGCGATTATTAAAGTGAGTAAAAGAAGTTGATGAATAAGTATTGAACAAGAAAGGATGAAGATTTGGTAAGTGTGAATAGTATTTCTAGTTTAAAGTCGAACAAGAATATTAGTTAGCAGTTGCCGCTGTGTAAACAGAAGTTAGCTTATGTAATTTAGTTTAATATATTAAAAATTATTATATTAATCAGTGAAAGGGAATTCTCAAGAGTAGATGGTGTCAAAGAGTCTAATTAACTTGGGGGTGTTTAAGGATGAGAACGTTTAGATTAGATTGTCAGAGTGAGAATGACTAAGGAATTAGGTAAAATGCAAATATAGAAACAAATAAAGGAAGTTTCGCTTAAGAAGGGATACGAAAATAGTTTCAAACAAATGGGCCATTCAAGAGATTAGTGAAATTATTTAATTACCATACCTTTTTATACATTGACTTAGTAATGTGTGAAATTCACACTAGGTTGGAACTGTTCCGTGTGACTTTGAAATAATTGTAAATATGGAAACAAGTTTTGTAGACGAAGTTAAAAGTACTGGGTACAGTCAAAATACAAGTTAGTATGTTAAAAGTAATTATGTAAATTCAAATTATTGTAAAAGTTACTGAAAAAGTTACAGTAGCATTTATATGATATCTAAAAGTTTAACTAAAGGTAGAATGATTTCAATATTATGTTTTCAATTTGTTAGTAGGGTGTGTGTGCATGAGTGTATATTTGTGTGCGCACATGCCCGTGCGAGTGTGTAAGTGGTGTATGTTTGTAAGCGTGTTGAGAATGATGGATGTTTAAAGATCAGAATGTGTAGATTATCATTGAGCGGATTATCAAGGGATGAGGTAAATTACAAAGTTAAGGATTTAATATTTTGTTTTGTAACGGAAAAGATGAATTATTAAGAGATAAAGAATGAAATAGAGTCTAAAGTTGAGGGGGTGTTCAATGTTAATGGGTTTGGGGGGTTCGACGTTTACAGGTGTTTATAATTGTTCTCATATTATAATAGTTTGCAAAATTACAATCGGTTACACCTTTTGAAATTTTGGGGGGTGAATGTAACATCCCACCCTAGCTTCATTTATTTATTTTGTAAGACTTCATGGAATGCGCCTCTGCCACTCGGCAACGAATATTTTTTTTTAAGAACTAATTAAAATAATATTAGGTTTACTTTAAAATCAACTTTATGACAAGACCACAAGGTCAATTATTGATAGGTATAGTTAGCGTTAATAACCGTGAGATAAAAAGTCAAAAGCAAGCCGCTGCACAGGAGTGAGGGAAACGGAATTATAAAATAATAGAGACAGAAACATTTAAACAACAAAAGCGGCTCCTTTGTTATCCAAACCCATAAGGATTCGTAAGTGCGAGAGAGTTAGCGTGTATTTGTTAAAGAAACGAGTTAGAAAGAGATGTACTTATTTACGGAGGACGCAGTGGACGAATGTGGGATTTTGGAAGGAAGAGGGGCAGTCAAGTCGGGACCGTGGAACGATGAGGTGCGCGTACGCATCTTAAGGAAATTTTGAGGTTAGGATGAAGCCGGATAGAGAGCGTGTTCAATTATTAAATTCAGTGAATGTTCTGTTAGGTGAAGATATTAAATTTCTCTGAATTATATTTTATCAGTGTTAGTTTATTTGTAATTTACAATGTGAAAGTTAGTGAAGTGATGAGTGGTAGAGTGATGAAAATAAATAGAGAATAAAATAAAATATGAAAGGTTCGCGACGCGTAAAATAATTTATTAAAATATGGATTTGTGTTGTGTTGTGTTTTTGATAGGATTTGTCTCGGCAGAGGTCGTGAGTTTTAGATATAATTATGGAATCAAATAACTTATTTTAATTATTTGATTCTACTTGTTGAAATGTCTGTCAAAACTATCTTTCTTTAAACTGTAATAATTTTAATTTGAGAGATGTTTCATCAGCATATAATTTTAGGGTTTTTATTTATTTTAGTTATTCTATTCTTTCGGTGAGACTATGCTTTAGTAGTTAATCGAAGGAATAATAGGAATTAGTGGAGGATTTAGAATCTGAGTATTGATTTATTTCTCAAAAGAGGATAAAATAAATCAAGAATTCAAAATGGAATTAATGTTAGGTTAAATTATAAAATAATGCATGTATGTATAATAAAAATATATTACACAATTACACGTTTAAATACTCTACAAAATACTAGCAAACAATTGAATAATTGAATTGAAAGTAGATTGATATCATTCTCGTCAATATTTTATCTTTATCAGTTGTTAGCTATTATTTATAGAAACTATTTAAGGAGTTCCAGAATATCAGATTCCTAAGTGTTTTCCTTATTTTGAACTTAAGTCTTTGTTTAGGCATTTAGACATTAGATGTTTCAGGAAATAAAATGAGAAAATAATACTCTGAAACTATTGACACCGAATTACATTATTAGTAATAAAACATAATTAGTTATGCTTATAAATAGTAGGTAAGGTATGGGAGGATAAGTGAAGGTTAGGAAGTAATAAAATAGACCAAACATGGTTTATGTATGTATGTGACTTCTAGTAAGTAAGTGAGTGAGTTAATATTACAATTGACAATCATTTGGTTGTTTAGGAATTATCGGGTATATTGTTGTAAAAAGACGTTAAGAGTTTCAACTGTAAATCGGTGTAGTATGGTTCGTTGAGAACATGAAGTTGCATTTAAATAAATTGAAGAAGAAGAATTAAGTCATCATAGTGAAATGTAACAAAACTTCATTAATTAATAAATTCCGTCTGTCTGTATAAGAATTTATGTATGTATGTTTGCATGAATTTATGTATGTGTGTCTAAAATATAAGTAAGTGAGTAGGTAAATTCACTCTCTATTATAATTTGTTAGAAGTTAGAATATTATGGGGGTGTGGGAGCGAATTATAATTATTTGAGTAAAGGGAAAATAACTGTTCTTAGCTATTTCAAGAGTTATTAGAAGAAAACTGTCAAACTATTTTTATTTCAGCGGTTTAAGTATGATAATCCTAAGATTAAAAGAAGACGACGGAGGATTGTGTATTGTACTATTTAGCACTAACTTGATTCTATTAATTTCTTGCAGTAATTATCATTTTCTTGATTAGCTACTAATATAATATTATACTCATCATAGAGAGAGTTAAGAACCAAGTTGGTATAGTCCATTGTCATAATAAGTGATTGTAGTAAATATTTTAACAATAGTAATGGGATATATCACTTATTGTACAATGATAGACAACGCATGTTAGATATTATACACTTTAGTTTTAAATTGATATTTATTTACTTTACAGATGATAATGTTTTCATGTTGAACTTTACTTACTCATTTGAGTTATTTACAATGTTATTGTAAGTTCGTTTATTTTAATTATGATTTGCAGGTAACCTTTTTAAATCATTTAGTACAATTTCTTCCACTTAATCATACAGGTTTAAATTGACTCTTAATTTTCTTACTATATGACTTGAGCATATTTATTATAATTGTTAGCGTTCGTGATTGGAGGTGAAGATACAGTGAACGAGCAAACGCTAATATGTGTTTACATTTCAGTATTTGTATAATATCTTGTATTACTTCATACATCGGAAAAAGGAGTTTCCTGGTTTCAGTAGATGGCAGATTTCATGAATTATATGTTCATACTTTATTGTACATAGCTTTGTGGTGATGGTAGATCCTAAGTCAATGCAAATTTGACCTGTAATTGATGAACATTCTGATACTGTTTATAAGTGATCGTGTTCGTTGTTCGGACGGTAAGGTTAGGTCTCGCTCAGACGCCTATCGGTGCTTTCCTTTACCGCAGAGCTGATCATTTATAAAAATAGGTCTGCGGGCAATGACACTTTACATGTAATTATTATTATTGATTATTGACTTATTACTATACATACATAATACACATTACATTTACATTCTGGTGTGGAATTAAAGTGATCGTGTTCGTTGTTCGGACGGTAAGGTTAGGTCTCGCTCAGACGCCTATCGGTGCTTTCCTTTACCGCAGAGCTGATCATTTGAATAATACATTTGCGATAAATATTCAAAGAATACATTGTTATCAAGCACATCAGTCACTTACATGGTCCGATTGGTATTATTGAAAATAAGGCGTATTGATAATAAGGCGAAGCAAAGCATAAATGCAAAAGGCGTAAATAATACTATGTTAGTTGGGGTTCCTAAGATATTTATTTATTTAACTTAAATCAATTCTACGCTGACTATGATTAGACTGTTGTAGCGCTAAACACTCTGAGGTATATTTATGTAAGTGATCATGTTCGTTGTTCGGACGGTAAGGTTAGATCTCCCTTCAGACGTCTATCGGTGCTTTCCTTTGCCGCAGAGCTGATCATTTATATATATATTTCAGCTAGCAATTTACTATACCCGCAGCTGACATATTATTCCCCACACTGTACAACGTACTGAGATATAGTAGCTCGTCTAGCCAGCGGGTTAATGTGTATCAGTACAACCCATACATTATCAAACAGCCTCAGCATAATCTTAATCAGCATCATCTTAAGAGTTTCAACAACATAGAGCAATAAGCGTAGTGCGTAAGATTTCTAAGTTTGTTTATTTGAATTATATTTTAATTATAGTAAATTAGTAATGAACTGACTTGGTTTCGACTGATTTACGCTTTACTCACTGGAGTATGTTCATAAGTCAGTGGCTTGTTCTGGGACAGATGTAATTGTAAGGCCCTTCAAACCGTGCAATCTATGCGGTCTGTTCCAAGAGAGCTTTGATTTGTGGAAATAATGACTGTACGCATATTACTATACACGCGGCTGATATACTTTTCCCCACACTTACATCGGGCTAATTATTCAACAATTTGTTCGGCAAATAAGTTGTTGAATTATTAGTTCAACCCAATACATTATCAAACATTGTCAGCAAAGGCTGAGTCAGTTGCTTCGGAGTCTTATGCAAAATAGCAATTGGCATAGAAGTAAGTGGTGGAGGGGCATTCTCATGCTTTAAATTAAGTAATGGAACCTATCATTTCCTTCTTTCTATATTTTCCCTTCCATATCCTTAAATTCCTTATATTCCAAAATATAGATAAATGTAAATTCACATTTTAAGAACTGAAAACTATTTCAAACCTAGCATATTTTCTTAACTGTGATTTTATAGTCATAATTTATTAATTTGAGATGAAATGAAATATCATTCATGAGCTAATGCTCCAAACAGTTGTTAATTCGACTATTATGTTTTTATATTGAGCTATTGCTCTTATTCATACAGAGCCACTGCGCTGCTCCATCGACATGTAGAGCTAATGCTCCATCCAACATCATTAAGAGCCATTGCTCTATTAATATATTGAGCTGTATTGTTCCAAAGACACGTAGAGCTATAATATTGCTCCGATTGCATATTGAGCTATTGCTCTAATTATGCATTGAACTAATGTTCCACATACTGAGCTATCGCTCCAACTACAAGTAGAGCTGTTGCTCCAACTACAAGTAGAGCTGTTGCTCCAACTACATTTTGAGCTGTTACTTCAACTATATATTGAGCTGTTGCTCCAACTACATTTTGAGCTGTTGCTCCAACTACATATTGAGCTGTTGCTCCAACTATTTAATGAGCTGTTGTTCCAACGAATCACACAGCTTTGCTCCAGTTTTATAATATTGAGCTTAAGCTCCAACGATGGCTACGCCTTTACAATCATTAGACTTTGTCTAATAATTATGATTATAAAATTAACAAATATGTTGGATTGAATGGTTACTTTGCTTTTGCGAAGCGTGACGTTGAAGTCAATATTACCTTTGATCCAATATCCACTCAAGGAGAGGGCATTAGGTAAAGTGGCTGGTCCTCATAGAAGTAGGGCGTTGACGGGGCTCCACTTCCCAAAACAAATATTAAATTATTTGTTATGGTATTTCTTTCCTTTCCAATCCTAGAAATCCTATCTAATTCTATCTCCTCTTCAAGCTTGCTTGAAGGTAATGTTTTGCTATTTTATTTCAGCATTGTTTTATTCTAATAACATTCTTTATTATTTCAGCATTGTCATTCAATCATTTGATTGAATGCTACATCATATAACTATTGTTCCTCATATTTTAATCTCTCAACTCTAAAAGTTCATGGGTTATATTTAATACGTTACGCAATGAAGAGTTCTAGTAGACGATCATGTGCCTGGAGTGTTGCGAGTTTTATTTTGGTAATTTAGGGTATGTTTCATCCAGAAGGGGTTTGTTACAACTTGCAGTACGATTTCAACTTACGACGCAGATAATAAGAACGGTCCAAAGTGTTACACTTGATCTGCTGTTAGCTGTACCAATACCATACTTATCTAACATAATAAAATAATTATTGCAACCCAAACGAAATCACACGTAAAGGCATGAACATTTATCAATGTTATCTTTGGTTATAACAGTTGATTTGATTTGATATGCAACACTGACCATTGAAGGAATCGACCAATAATGCTCTGGAGGGTTTTGACGATTTTCTCATGCGTAAATTATATTAAATTAGGACCAGTCCCTTGACTACCTGTTAGTGTGGAAGCCATTCGAAGGAAAGTAGTCAATTTTCCATTTTAGTTAAATATTTGACTTTCAGTCATTGATCTCCTATAAACAACTAGATACACAGTCTGCCTTCTAAAAATGTCCGAGCGCAAAGAAGGTCCAAACGAATGAACCCTCATTTACTTTATTGGACATTATTTGGACGTTAACAATGGACCCTCATTTGGACGTTTTTTTAAATTGTTTTAGTAAGACCTTTGTGTATCTAGTTGTTTATAAGAGATAAATGCTTTCAGTACGCATTGTGAAATAGTTTAGTAGCAAGCATTTCTCTACTGGTAGAGTGATAAACTAACCAATGCGTTATTCTAGGGGTTTCAAGACAATTACCGATTGTTCTTAAATGGTAAAGGAAACCTACATGCTGAAGAAACAAAATCTAAGGCATGTGGAATCCGACAAACCTCACTGGGCCCGCATACCGTGTAGCCGGAGGGTACTCCTGTTCAAGTTGTTGGAGACCCCACCCCTCCTGCTATTATTAAAATTATTGCATATTTCTTCCAAGACCGCCGCTTTTTCGTTTCGATTCAAGACAAGATCTCTGATCCCCGCTCTATCGACGCGGGAGTGCCTCAGGGCAGCTGCCTAACTCCCTGCCTCTATGCGACATATACAGACGACATTCCTACCCTGAAGGGTCACCTGGAAGAGTGGGAACAGGGCATTGAGCTGGCCCTGTAATGGAAGGGAAGGTCTGTGCCCGAGCAGTGGGTATATAAATATAGACTGATGATTAAGAGAGCGTTCAGTTAAGGCAATGCTCAAGATTATCTTTGATGTCAATAGTCATAGACAGTTTTGAGCACGATAGCACTTACGACTGTCAAAATTGTATGAAAACTGACAGCTGTAAGACCAAACTCAAACTCCACTCATACTCAAAACTGCAAGGTGTTTGGCAGCGACTGGATGTAAAAGGCCGATAATCGTGTTGGGGGCGTGCCTTAGGACAGGCCTACGTCCAGCAGTGGACTGATACGAGCTGATGATGATGACTCAAAACTGTCTGTCACTATCGACATGTCCACTACAACTGGAATATCAAATGCACGCGACTCTACTAATATCGCTTGATATAGAGTGGCTCTATATTGGTCTCTATTGAATTAAATTGGGTAACAAAAGGGAGTCGGCTGGGGACAATATTGATGGGGCCTAGAGGTCAGTGAATTGGCAGAAATTTACGGGGTCCCTGTCGGTTTTCATTAAAATTTCAGTGTTGCCAGTTTCATGCTTAGTTTATTAGTAGGTTTGGGCTCATTGTATCCTGGCATTCCCAGTAGTCTTACCTTAGTGTTACCTAAAGTCTTCTAGGCATTTTCGTCCTACTAGACTTTTTTATTAATGGACTCGACAGTTCGTCATTTGCCAATGTCATGTTACAGAAAATTCAATATATTCAATAGTCTTCTATCTTCCTCCAGGGGAGTCGCAGTGGCGTCTTCACCCTGGGTAGCCGTGTCTTCATGTCTTCATCCAGAGGAGACGCCGTAGCGTCATCACTCTGGAATTAGCGGGAACTCTTGATAAAAGCTTGAAACTTCAGATCTTGCATAAATAATCCAATAACTTCACCGTACTGTCATTCGCGAACATTTTCTGATTAATTTAACGTGATATTAAACACAAAATAGTCCCTGTAGACATTAAAAGGAAAATGATCAAATAATTTCACAACCGTCGTTTCCCACCATTTTCAAGAGAACCCCCTACTAGACTTATTGGGTTGCGTATTAAATATTTTTAGGGTTCCGTGCCTCAAAAGAAAAAATAGAAACCCTTATAGGATCACTTTGTTGTGCGTCTTTCTGTATGTCTGTCAAGACCTATATCTCATTAACGCGTGGCCGGATCAAGTTGAAATTAATACGAAATACTCAAGTTTGCAACCTAATACAGCCTTGAAAAAATCAAACTTATACGTTAACGCAATCAAAAGATATGGCCGTTTATGTCGAAATTTGGCGCATATTTGTATGAAAAAGCAGAAATCACAAAATCTATAGGGTACTTCCCGTTGACCTAGAATCATGAAGGCAAGAAGCTAGGTCTTACAGCTTATGTAAAGGAAAAAATGCGATAACGGTAAATTAGTAATTACATCCCTCCAAAAAAAATCTTTTCATTAGAGCAAAGTTACGGGGTTAGTAAGTTGCGTTGCACGAAAGCCTCGGTGCGCGAGTCCGACTTGGACTTTGCCAGTTTTATTTCAAACTCGAAGGCATGTGAAACGATAGTAACTCACTAGACGTGGTACCTAACAAAAGGCAACAGTTCGACTGTAGGTACCTAATACGAACAGTCATAAAGGTATGATAAAGGTATTATTTAAACAAACATGGAAATATGCGGCTCTCAGCGAGAGCTACATATTTGCGCCGTTTGGTGTAGAGACCATGGGGCCATGGGGACCAGAGGCGCGGCGACTGTTCAAAGAACTGTCGTCGCGCCTCATTGACTCGTCGGGTGACCAAAGGGCTGGCGCTTACCTCGGCCAGCGTATATCGCTGGCTATACAACGAGGTAACGTCGCCAGCCTTTTGGGCACTCTTCAGCAGGGCAGCGATTTGGCCCCAATTTTGCCCCAATTTTTTATTTATAAGTATATATTTGTTATTATTATTTTATAAAAATTGAATTAAACTATGTATAAATAAATGTATAGTGAAAACCAACATGGATCGTGAAAACATCCTGAATATCATTAGTCAAATAATTGCATTGAATTTTCTAATATGGGAAAAACCGGTTGAGTAATACATACGACATTTACGATAAGTAGTTAATCTTTGCCAATTGGCAGTTAATTAACCGTTTTAACTAATTGAAACTGAATTTTAAATTAAGTAGTAGTGTAAATCGATGACTATAATAAAAAAAACATTATGTCCGTATAAAATATCTATTTGGCACTATTTTTCTTGCAAAATACTGCAAATTATTATATATAAACGGATATCACTCACTTATATTGTTAAAGTCGGCAATTAGACCGACAGTTTCGACCGATTTCGACGGTCTTTTTCAAGGTGAGCGCGCCACGCCCGCTAATTGCCGACTTTAACAATATAAGTGAGTGATATCCGTTTATATATAATAATTTGTAGTAATGGCTCACTATAGTTTTAATTCTAAAATACGGCAGCAGTAAATTATCCCTAAATGTGAATAAATCGATCAAAAATAAGGTTATTTTTAAATTCTCGTAATTCTCCATGCACAAGTATCATCATCATCATCATCAGCCCGTATCAGTCCACTGCTGGACTTAGGTCTCTCACAAAGCACGCCACTCAACCCTACTCTCGGCGCTCTGCATCCAGTCCCTGACAGCCATCTTGCGAAGGTCATCCCTCCATCTGGTCGGGGGGCGTCCCACACTACGTTTACCCGTTCGTGCCCTCCATTCGAGAACTCGTCTACCCCATCGGTTATCGGTTCTATGAAAAATGTGACCAGCCCACTGACACTTCAGTTTACTGATTCTATGAGCAATGTCAACCACAAACTGCACAAATATGTAACAACTAAATCCATAGAAATTAGTGAAACTACTTACATAATACGCCAAAGAACCAGGTGTAACACTTCGGACTTTTGGTTTTTTATTCGTGCCTTAAGATATAATCCTGTTTTCCAGCTAGTCTTCCCTTCTTCACCCATGGCGTGGAGACCACCGAGCTCTCATCATCAGCTCACGCCGGCCACTTCACCTCCAGTTCCTCAGTACCTTGGAGTACCACAGCCCTGATACTCAGCGCTGCAGTATCAGCTCCGATATACAGCTTCATGATTGACAGGTTCGGAAGACGATGTGGAATCTACATCGTTAGTTTGATGCAGGGTGTGAGTATCGATATTATCTAGTCTACATCATCATCAGCCCTTATCAATTCACTGCTGGACTCAGGCCTCTCCCAAGGCGCGACACTCGATGCTGGCTGGTGTACGCGTCGCATTCGCACAACAGACATACGCTGACTAGCGTGATAATGAGACTCTAGGCGTTTTATAGTGTCCTGGTACTTTTAATGAAATTTAAAGAGCTTCTGACTGTGGAAACAGCAGGTGTTCAGTGAGACTTATTGAGAGTCCGGGTTAGCTAATGGTCTTCTGGTACTTTTGATGCAATTTCATCATCATCATCATCAGCCCGTATCGGTTCACTGCTGGACGTGCTCGTGCGTCTCAAGGCATGCCACTCAATCTGATAATCTGCCCTTTGCATCCAGTGTCTACCAGTCACTTTGCGCAGGCTATCCCACTATTAAACGTGCACACTGACGGCTAACGGTGATCCTGGCCCACAAGTTTTAAGTTCTACAGCGAGCTATGAAAAGAGCTATGCGTATGTTTCTCTGGTGGATTGAATAAGAAATGAGCTAATCCGCCAAAAGTAGTTGACATTGGTCATAGAATCAGCATACTGAAATAGCAGAGGGCTGGCCACATCTATCGTTGAACCGATAACCGATGGGGTAAACAAGTTCCCGAATGGAGGCCACGAACGGATCAGTTTACCTCCGAACCTTTTATAGTGAAAGATATGACCAGGAATACATAAACTCACCCCTGTTTCCCCTATAGAGGCATAGACATCAGGCAGAGGCATTTCATCAGCTGCAATACTGGTACACAACTCTCGCATCTTCATTCATCCATTCCCTGGCCATATGCCAATATCATTTACCAACCATAATTTCAATTCCAGGCATCATGCATACCTCTGTTCCTGACGCCAAACGATATCAGTTTAATAATTCTACATGTCTTCGCTGGCTTATCATCTGGGGGACTCTTCACGGTCATACCGACATATATTCGGGAGATAAGCAATGACAGCATCAGGGGTCTGACAGTATCACTCATGATGGTGATGACCACGGCAGGGTACATGATGAAATTGGCAATGGATGATGAAGGGATGATGTTTCTGATGGTGGCGTTAATAGCTGTGCAGTTAGTTGGGATGGCAGTGATGGTGGAGTCGCCGAGCTATTTGGTTATGGTTGGGAAGATTGTGGTGAGTTTATTTTTAAAATATACTTACATAACTCACATTAGTCTTATTCACCGTAGAAGCAGAATTAGGAAGACATCAATGAGATAAAAGATAGAAGTCTTCACGTGATCATGATGGCTGCAATGCTGTCGAAACACCGACACCTCGCTCCTCAATGTCAATCTATGGAATTTGACATTTGTAAGAGCGTGCTCAAGCTCGTCTTCAAAACTCTCTATGAATCTCAAAGAGGATATTTAAGAATTCAAGTACACAAGGTTCCTGAAGGCCTTGAGTTTAAAATATAAAAAAATAGGATCCTATCATAAAAGATATGTCCCAATGACCATTGGCACTTTCCACAAATCCTAGATTCAAATAATAATTGTAGATGTTGATAATAATAGATTTTGAGATATAATTTTGTACATAATAGGGGTTCCAACTCTTTCACTACCAACACAGACCTCTTTACCCCATATACCTGTAACAGGAGAGCGCCCGTGTCTGCCCGCACATGAGCGCAACATTGCTTCGCGACACCTAGAGATATTATCGACATGGAAGCATCTCCTTAATACGACACACCTGTCCCCCGCTTCGTCTGTGGTCAGAATTTTTCGCTTGCTACCGATTTCATGCCTATTGGGTAAGTGGTCTGTGACTACCAACCACCTTCACACGATTTGGATAGGTATTTATTTATTTTATTAATGGACTCGACAATTCGTCATTTGCCAATGTCATGTTATAGAAAATTCAATATATTCAATAGTCTTCTATCTTCCTCCAGGGGAGTCGCAGTGGCGTCTTCACCCTGGGTAGCCGCGTCTTCATGTCTTCATCCAGAGGAGATGCCGTAGCGTCATCACTCTGGACGAAGCATCTCGACAGTCACGTTCACTCCCGAGCTTGTAGCGGGAACTCTTGATAAAAGCTTGAAACTTCAGATCTTGCATAAATAATCCAATAACTTCACCGTACTGTCATTCGCGAACCTTTTTTGATTAATTTAACGTGATATTAAACACAAAATAGTTCCTGTAGACATTAAAAGGAAAATTATCAAATAATTTCACAACCGTCGTTTCCCGCCATTTTCAAGAGAACCTTGGGTAGGTAAAACCGATGCGAAAAAAATATATTTTTTTTCGATTAGTCTTCTAGTAGTGGTTTTATTCTTATTACAAATAGTAACACTCCGGAAAAAACAATCTGTGTAATCAGGTAATTCGTACAATCCGTTGCCATAAAGCTGGCGTTGCAACCGAGTCACGTAGCCAATTTGTTGTATTCCGTTAAGGGTTGCGCTTGATGGAAAGGGTAGGGTTACTTTTATTTGGACCTTTGAATTGTTAATTGTATAATTAGTTGCAACTTGTTTGTTTGTTTTTGTTTCATTTTAAGGACGTGGTTTGTAATTTATGAATATTCATATTCCGTATTACGAGTATTAAATTAAAAAAACTTATTACAGAATGGAACTGCATAAGTTTGTGATATTTATTATTTGGGCTGCTATTATACGCCACAGTCGGTATTCTGGTCAAGTGCTTAGACATGGGACCTACCGCTCACAAAAATACGAAAATACGCAGTGCGGAGTTAGACGGCGTGTTCGGAATTTAATTGTAAATAGTATTTAGGTATTTATTTTATTTTGTAAATAGCTTTTTTAACATCAATTAACTTATTCCTATTATATTACGGTCATTCTCAAAAAACACTCACCGTCACTAAATAGTCATAAGTCATAGTACTAAATAGTAAATAGCATTTTTTTTCGTGTCCTCACAGTTCAAACAGGTGTGATTCAAATACTTAATACAAACACTTCTTCTTTTTAATTTTATTACGTTTCATATGCATTACTTTAAATAAAAAAAATTAGCAGTACAGTTTATTCTAGTATTTTAATTAAATAAATGGCTTACAATTAAGTGTGGCAAAATCAGTCCATACAAATTTTGGTGTCTCTTCTAGTTGCATAAAAGGCAATGGGCACATTCGTATGGAGGGTGGTGCCTTTTTTTTTTCGCGCGGCCAGAATCAGTTTCATATCTACTGTGTAGGAGACCATACAAAAAGAGAAAAAAAGTTGTTCCCGGGGTTCTAACCGCAGTCCGGGCCGAGATAATAGAGTTTAACTTTTACCAAAAGAGAGGATAATGTCGCAACTGCCATCTACAATATACTCCCCCTTTGCGACAATTTATTGGTTTCCGGTCTTCAAAAGCGGAAATCCGGTGCACCATGTGCTATATACCTGCCCCCCCCCCCCCCCCCCCCCCCTCCAAACCAAAAAGAAATTGTGTTTCCTATTATTCCTTAAGATGTCGCATCCGCCATGTTCAATACACTCCCCCTAGACGTTTTTTTTGCGGTCAACCAAAGCGGAAATCCGGTTCAACATGTACATTGAACAATATCCTCCCCCTCACCTAAAAATAAATTGAAATGTATTTTATTTCATAAGGTGTCGCATCTGCCATCTATAATACACTTCCCCTTTGATGTTAATTTATTTTTTCCTCCTCCCCCCGTAAAAAACATATTTATTTCATTTCCCATAATAATTATCCTCCTTGGTGTAACTTGTGTCTGGTGTAGTTGGATTCTCCCCGTGTAAACTTGACGAACTGAACTACACTAAATGGTTGCTCAGCATCCTCTGGCTAGGTGATCGATGTACGGTCGACAGCACATAAAGCGTATCACATTGGCACGCTACGCAGGGGTTATACGACGTAGTTTGCAAAGTTTGGTTTTTTGTAGGTTGATGTGCCGTCGACTGTACACAAAAGTTAGGACCTTTTGAAAAAAATACACAGAAGTATAACATACGCCGTAACAAGCCCAGTGGCTTGTTAAAAGAAACCATTGCAAAATATATCGTATAACTCCTGCGTATGGTGCCAGTGTGATACGCTTGATATACTATCGACCGTACATCGATGGTTGCGGCGTATGTTACACTTCTGTGTGTTTGTATGTGTTAGAGGATATTTTTGCACACATAAACACTCCTACATATTAAAACACTCCCAAACTCATACCAAACGAGATCCAAATACAAAAAGATACTATTCCTAATATCGTCGATCTGGCTCGAGTCACGGTTTTCAACTGAGCATTAGCTCAACATTAGTTGAAAAAGAATGGCAAGGTCTCTGGTTCGAATCCCAGTCGCGATGTAATATTTAAAAAGATACCGTAAATCACAAATTACAGTCGGATCAGCACAACACACCCTAAATAACACAAAAATACTGGTACATAAAAACTATCTTACACACAAAAATTCCCCTAGATATCGTACTAATTAGTTTTGCGCGTCTGAGTATGGTAGTGTATTTTGAAACTGAATGTAAGTACCATAGAGTGTGTTGTGAGTATTTGGGAGCATTTTTTATGTTAGAACACGAAAAATCACAGTTTTCGTTTGTCTATGTATTTTTTTGCCTAAAGGTATGTTTGTATTTGAGGAGTGCGTTGTTGATTCTAGGTGTTTTGTGGGGCGTATTTGTGTGTATTTGCATATTGTATTTTGTACGCTAAAGAGTATTTTTGTTTGGCTGTGTGCTTATGCATAAAGATGACTGTATTTTGTGTGTTACAAATGCAGTTGCCTGTGTTTTGTGTTGTTCGTAAAGGTATGTTTGTGTGTAGATGGGTGCGTTTTTGTTTCTAGTTGTGTTTTGAGTGTTTGCTTCTTTCTGCGTTAAACAGGGTTTTTGTATCGTAGGGTATGTATATATCAGGGTATGATTTGTGGGCGAGACTGTAATTATGTTTATCTGGTTGTTTTTGTATTAAGGTGGCGTATTCAAACGTGTTTCAGTGTCTAGGTATATTTTATTATGTTAAGGGGTGTGCTTGGGAGTTAAGAGTTTATTTTAGTGTATGTCGGACTCTGGATATAGTTATATGAGTCAGCGTGTGTTTATATCCAACGTGTTTAACGCTTCTGTATACTATTCTTTAAATGTTGGGGTTCGTGATAGTAGCATAATAATTATGTATCCTAGCTATACGATGCTGATAAACGACTGAGATCGTCTGGATCCTTTATTGGATGTTTTAGGGGAACCGGAAAAAGTTGTACTGTTTTTGGGGTGGGGGTTCCTTACGTCAATAGGGAAAAAAGGAACCTTTATTTAAAATATTTTCAGTCTCCGCGATATTAGAGTTTAAATAAAATGACAAACTAAAGTAACATGAGAGAGAAAGTATTTATTTATAACAGCCGAGTCGTGGCCTTTCGACGACAGTAGGGTCTTTAAAACCATGGGAATTTGCGAGATATTCGATTTTAATTTTTCCTTTGCTTAAACTCAAATATCTCGGCCCCTGATGAGTGGGGAAACATAGACGCAACATTTTTACGTTCATCGTGAAGTCCGGGATTCTTACTTTCAGTCAGGGTATAAATATTTAAGTTTAAGTAAAGTCATAAAACTTGAGAGGGGGTGTGGTGTAGAGGATACACCGGATGTGAGAGGATTCTTACCTTCCGGGATTTTTACCTTCAGTCAGGGCAGAGATATTTAACTTTAAGTAAATGACAAACGTGAGAGGGGGGGGAGGATGTGCTCATTTTAGATGATGCACCGGCCATCTAAAAAGAACCGGAGTTCTAGTGGCCCAGTCGGGATGAATTATAACAAAAGTTATAGTAGATGGCCGGTGCACCATCTAAAATGAGCATATCCTCCCTCTCTCTCACATTTGTCATTTACTTAAAGTTAAATATCTCTGCTCTGACTGAAGGTAAAAATCCCGGAACAACATTTTCTTGTAGACGACCTCATAGTGAATGTAAAAATGTTGATTCGACGTCTCTACCCTCCACCGGGGCCGAGATATTTGAGTTCAACGGAAGTAAAAAGTTAAAGTCGAATATCTCGGCCCGGACTGAGGTTACAGATGAGCTGCCATAATATGTTTTATTTACTTTGCCAATATGTACCTAAATAACCATATTTGGTTTCTGGCCGCGAAAATTTCAAAAGGCTCCAAAAACGCCCATTGGCTTTTGAAAGATACAATTTTAGCGTTATTTAAATCTTGATTTTAAATTAAAATGCAATAGTCGCATAAAAAACAACTGAATTTTATAATATTAAACGGATATTAGAAATAAATGTATATGAAACTATTTAAAAACTTCCAAAATATTTGTCCTCGAATTCCTATTCCATTTACTGACTTGTATTTAATGACGCATTTTCAATTGGTAGAATAATGCAGCAATTGTTTATATTTATTTTCCTCGAGTGGCAACACTAAGCAAACCATAGACAAGGTAGATTTCTTCTGACACCTTTCCGTTTTGTGAGAACAACAATTGTTAGTGTCCGTTTCGGAAATTATTAAATACGGTTCTCCATTTACTGATAGGAATACTTAGCTCAAAGTAAGTAATTCTTTCACTACTATTACGAAATATTTTAGGCAAGTAATTTTTTTTGCAAAATAAGTTCTTCACTAACGATTAAACACAATAGTTTTGAAAATATTCCTAAAAGTGAGGTTATGTTACAAGGTTTTCGATTTCAATTTAGTGACATTGCGTGACGTCAGTAAATGGAACTACCATTAGGACTGGTGCACAACTTTATCTCAATGAACGATACGAAAATAGAAAGAACAAGATTACAGAAAATAGAGAAGAAAAGACTGACACTCTAACAAAAAAAGATGTTATAAATCCAAAGGAGACTGAAGTAAAGAAAGTAGTGAAAGATAGCACCGAAGAAAGTGAAAAAGAAACTACATTACCAAAAGTCATGCCAAAGAAAAACGATTTTGTAATAGCCAAATTTAGTACAAGAAAAAGCAAAAAGACTTATCGCTATCATCTATATGCTATATTAGCTATATTTGCATCATAGAAGATATAAGTTCAGAAAAAATTGAGGTACAAGGGCTAAAGTCAACCAAAAATAAGAAGACTTTCAAAAAAATAAAAAATTACATTTCAATGATCTTATTGCAGGACATTATTGATTTTTTGCCAAAACCATATTTACAAGATAACTGTTATATATTTCCCCATGATATTGACATCAAAGAGGTATAAAAAAGTTCACCTGTCATAATTTATGTTACTCGTCTGCTTTATTGTTATGCGTTTAAAAATTAATTCATTAAATACCTTTCCCTTCAAATAACTCTTTTTTCTTCATTCATTGATTGATTGATTATCCTGTAATACGTACGTAGGAGCAAAATTTCAGCTCTTCAAAGCGGACATACATTACATACATACACGTTTACAGCTCAAACAGAGAACATTCCGTTTTTGAAGTCGGTTATTTGGCCTGTGTGTAACTCTCCTAACCTTTTCCATTGCTTGACTTTACTGACAATTCCATTTAGTGACCCTTTCGTGACGGTGAGTGTTTTTTGAGAATGACCGATTATTTTTCTTAGTGCTTAAGGTGTTATCCTGTCAATTTATATATAGTTGAATAAATAAATAATAAATACACAGACTTATGCAGATTCGTCATTCAAGAATTGTAATATCAATCTAGTTTTTTTTATTTGATTTCAAATAGCGAATGTAATCCTGACACATACACAGGCGGCCTGCCTGCGGCCTGCGGCCAGTTGCACCGCATGCCTCGCCGTTTCCTCCCGTCGTTAAACGTCCAGTAGGTAGCGATCTGCGGCTTAGGCACTAGGTACCGAAAACTAGCAGAAAAGGGGCGGGGCATGCGGTTCAACTGGCCGCAGATGTATGAATGGCTGAGAGAAAGGTTGGCAAGGAAGAAATCCGCGCCATGGGGTGGTACGAGGCGGTGCCAAGCGTACCGGAGTGTACGAGGTGCCGCCGCCGAAGTAAGGGCCCGGGCCCACGGACGCAGTGCGCGCACCGCACGGCGCCCGAGCGGCTCGAGGCCCGGACGGGGAGGAGGAAGGTGATGGATGAATTGTGAGCTATTACAGCCCACAATGGAGAGTGCTCGGGGCGCTAGTCAGGTCGCGGATGTATCGCAGTTCCCGTCCCAACAATGGCACGAGGTGGAACACCCCAGGAAGTTTAGTCGGTATGCCTCCCCTTCAGGGCGGCAAGCCCGACATAATCAACACGCTCCCCCGGGCGTGGTGGTACACGTAAACGTGTTTACCTGGGTTTTACGCGGGCAGGCCGCCTGTGCATGTGTCAGGGATTCCAATTAGCATTGGTAGAGTTTATTGCAATAGATTTTGTGTTATTTTTGAATGACAACATTTTTATGTACTTTCTTAATACAAAAATAAGTAATTAGGTAAGTATCTAAATTATTTAACCGTAGCAATAATTCATTTTCTATTATTATTTTCAGGCAGCGAAAACGAACCTATCAAAACTAAAATGTTTACCAGAAGATAATCCCAGCGTTACAAAGGAATTGACCATTTTGACAAATGAGAGAGACAAAGCGAGATCAAATGGAAAACTATCTATTATTGGAATATGTAAGTAAAATAAGGTAAAATACGTCCAAATATGCAGTGTTTAGAAACATTTCTGGAAGCAGTATGAAAACAGTAAGTACAGTCGAAAACATGAAATACAGGGGGCTCCAATAAGGTTGAGATTTCCTCAAAAACTACTTGATTGATTGTAAAAATAGGTACACACTTTTTAAAAATTCTGCCAAGTAGGTAAGTACCTATCCTACTTGTGAAAATGTCAACATTTATCTTTCTCTTCATATTAAATACGCTTGTCGGTTTATAGTAGACATTACAAAATATCCAGAATTGGTTTGTATGCATGCATGCTCGGCGAACAAATTTAAACATGATGAAAAATTTCTTGCCCGTGATCAGGACTTGAACCTGCGGCCTTGTCATCCGTGACATTACAAAATATCATTAAAATTCAGAGATACACCGTTCGCGGCGGTTTTTGGGCATTCTCCTTTTAATTTAATCCAATATAGATACATACTAGCTATACTTACATACTATAAGCTATCTTAAGAATATTGATTAAAAATCCTAAATGGTCCAATTATTCCTATAAATCAAGATGGCGGGGATATATTAGGTACCTACATACTGCAGATGTCTCCTGTTTTACTTGAAATATTGTCAACCTTATTTATATTTCTAACAGGGAGGTATTTTGTTGTAACAAAATTGATTAGAAAATCGTAGAAACGTAAATCGTAGATATTATTTATGTTATTATGTTATTTATTATATGTGTTTAATAATTATTTAGTAGTAGTTATATGTACAGTCGACAGCAGCTCAATGGTAACACTTTTTACTTTTGACAGTTCGTATTATTTGCGTCTTAAGACATGAAATCGTACTGCAAGTGTTACCATTGATCTGCTGTCGACTGTACCTAATTTATTTATTGGTATTCTCATTCAATATAATTAGATTTTGTATGTCTACTACTTATGTATCTTTATGTTTTTTTAATTAACTAGGCTTTGCTGGAAGAAATCTCTCCTAAGAGATAAGCACGCCTATGTAAGTACATCCATTCTCTCTCTCACTTATGTAAATGTGTTTCGTGTACAATAAAGAATAAAGAAACAAATCCATTATGCTAAATCATCATCATCATCAGTCTAAATATATTGCCTCGCTGCTCGGGCACAGACCTTCCCTTACATCCAGGGAGCTGGTCTACGCGCAATGGTGTGCGTGTCGTGCACCGATATCTCTCTTAATCCGGACCTGTGTCTATGTCAGCCATTTTATTTTGATTAAATCCGGGACGACGTCGGATTTCCCATGGGCCGGAGCATCGGGTGTTTACCAAAGTCTTAGTGACACTGCGGTGGGCTAATCTCCCTAAATCCGTGTTTAGCCGCGGAATTAGGTGTTTTATTTTATTCACTAAATAAATTCAAAGCTTTGACAAGGATCTTAAGGGCCTTCCATGAGCCAACTAGCGCCGCCAATCTTTGAAAAATAATATCTTCCAATTTAATCAATTTTATTAAAAAAGCTATGTAGGTACATAATGTATATTACGATAAATACCATTTTTTAATTTTTTTAATTGGCGGCGCTATTTGGCTCATGGAAGGCCCTTAAGATGTAACCTAAAGGTGGCGCCCCTCATTTTGAAAAAAAAAGACACTTGTAACATGCTTAGAGCGATCTATTCCAGGGGTCTTCGGGGCGATAAAGCCTTTATACCTACAGTTTTGTGAATTGTAATTTTTTTGTTACAATTATATTTATCTATATTAAGTTTTATTAGATAGGTAACCTACGAGTATGTACCAATTCTAATTTTATAATGTGTGTGTTTTTTTCTATTCTAATCCCGAAAATCTTTACTTCATATTTCGATTTTTTTGATAAATGTAAGTAAGGTACATGTACTCGTCAATGTCCCGATACCCGTCATAACACAATTAAATATCACATAAATAATTAAATAATTATTTTATTGCCGTGTAATTAGTAGCTAAAACGTATATCATACAAACGTGTATCATCATGCGACGCAGCAAAAAATTTAAATTACTATTCTTAACATATCTTAGTGATTTAGGATAGATACAGTCGAAGACAGAGATAAGTACACTAAGGGTCAATATGGTTGATATTTTCTCAATAGCTACTGGATATAATAATTCTTTTATAGTTATTTAGTTTTAACTTTTATCTATCTAACATTGAAATAATTTTTACAATGGGTCAAGTATTTTCAGAAAATCTCAATCTTTAAAACTCTCCTGTACACCTTTCTTGGTCTTCGACCGTGCCTGACGACTATAATTGGGACACTGACGAAGTACAGTCGACGACAGAGATAAGTATACAGGGTGCCTCAATAAGGTTGGGATTTACTCAAAAACTACTGGACCGAATTTTATAATTCTTTTACAGTTACATAGTTTTCACTTTTATCTATCAAACAGTGAAAGAATTTTTACAATAGGTCAAGTAGTTTTTGAGATAATCTCAACCTTAAAAACTCTACTGTACACCTTTCTCTGTGTTCCACCGTACATGCACATTTATAATATGTAGCATTTCAATACCTACCCAATAAAAGTTATGCTCAAAATAATTTTAAATGAAAGTCTTAAATCGAAGGATTGTTAACATATAATTATCTTTTTTCAGTCAGAAATCTAATATATCGAGACGCTACAAAAATCGGCGTAGTTCTCTACACAACACTAATACTATGTGGAAGTATAGTATTTCTGGACCAAGACAAAACCTTGGTTCAGCTGAAAATGGATATAGATCCTCAGAAGACGCTGGTCATATCTTGTATGTTTGCGGGAAGCTTGTCCAGTGTAGCTCTTATACGATTTTTGGATAGAAAAGTGAGTGTTTGACTTTATCTTGCATAACGCTGACCATCATCATCATCAGTCTATTTATATTGCCCCACTGCTCGGGCACAGACCTACCTTTATATCGAGGGAACTGGGGCCGGGTCTAATTCACGACATCGAAAGTAGCTACATCGAAAACGCTACTACGAGTATATCGACGGGTCACTGTATTGACAGTACGCTATATCGATGGTACGCTGCATCGACAGTACGCTATATCGATGGTACGGTACATCGACAGTACTCTATATCGATGGTACGCTACATCGACAGTACATCATATGACGGTACGCTGTATCGACGACTTAGGTGAGAGCTCGTTCACACAAATCTCGGCCTTTCGGCCTATGAGGAATACTCATCAGGTATTATAAAATACAACATTGTCGCCAATATAATAGTTTATTTATAGCCGCGTAAGTTAATTAACAGCAAAAACCTATCAATTAGATACGAGTATTATTATGTGGTACAGCAAAAGTTATAAACCGATTTTGGTATTTTAGAATTAGCTGACGAGTATTGGGTCACCTGTCAAAGTTCAAGTATCTTAGTTGACAAGTATTGAAAATTAAATTACCGTTGTTATTATAATAACGGCTTTAAATAAACTAGGTATTGTTTTATGCAAGATTGTGGTGTATTATCATAACGAATTTTGGGACACTGCACATGTTACATATGTGTCATTATTATTTTAAAAGATGTGCTGCTGAGATTTTTTTGCCACTTTTTCTCCTCAGCGTTGGCAGCTTTTCCTTGCAAAGTGGTGTAAATGTAAATTCAAAAATATGTTGACGTGCAAAAATGTACACAACGTGCTTACTTGCAATAAAGAAATGACAATGTCAGATTTTGCCCCACCATCAACCGCAAGTTGTACAAGATAACGAATAAATGTAAAAATATCTCCGTTTTTTATTAAAATTATTGGTTTAAAATAAAGTTTTGTACAAGTTGCGATTCGAAAAAAACAGCTTAATTAAGAATTCAGAAAATAGTAAGAAATCGAAGCGATTTATTCATTGTTTTTGTTATTCTTCTTGGAGGAGTTGCGAGAGTAGTAGAAAATGATACTTATTATGATTATGCAATATGAAACCTGTAATAAGTCCCGAACAAAATGATAGTACCTACAGCTTAAATGGTCACGTAGTTTTGTAGGTGGGGCAAAGCTCCATTGAAATGTGGCAATGTCGTTTGACTTTGACCTTGACCTACCTATCCCCTTCTATTTTCAGTACCTCCTAACCGTCAGTTTCACAGTCATGGTGCTATCCATGGGTGTTCTGGGAGTCTACACGCAGACTGATCTCACCGTGTCTACCTACAGACTGGTCCCGGTGGTGGCTTTAGGAATATTGGTCTTCGCTTATGGTGCTGCATGGGGATTGCCAGTTCTTATAATGACTGAAGTCTATAATTTTGAGGTAAGAATTGACTTATTTTTTTATTTATTTTATTTTACTGGGTAAGTAGGTACCTCGTGTCTGTTTCTGTTGTTCTCGAGATGGAATTTCTATTATATTTTAAGACATTAAATAAAATAAATCAAAATACCTAGAATGTGTTGGAACCTTATTTTCATTATCATATCAACTTGATTACTTACATCCTTATCTAATAAGTACCCTTTTTTTTTGTTAACGGGGGGAAATCTTTTAAAAGATACCCGACCTCCTGGGGGGAGGACGGGTTATGTGGGATTTGTACCCACTAAAACCCCCTCGATGGCCTACCTCGTGCTGTTCGGAGGGCTCCGGGTTCTCCTACGGAACGCACCGGTGCCCCCCTAGCACTTGCCCGAGGCCCGTCCCGGAAGATGTGTGCTTCACCTCCCAGAAGCTCCCGACGCGGCAGCGCGCGACCATTGCATACTGCCACCTTCCCCGTGGTCGTTTCTGCCATGGGCGGTCAGAGCCCCCACTACCTACATCCCTTCACTGAAAAAACAGCAGCTAAAATGTAAACTATCTAGAAAGACAAATAGCAAAAACACAAAACAACCATATAAATGCTTTGACTTTGACGAGCTTTAATTATTTTTGCTTGAAGCGACAAGTTTATGAAGATAATTAGTTGGATTTCTGTGGGAACTGTCATTTATCGTAGTACGGACAACATCAGATCAATGGTAACACTTGCAGTACGATTTCATCTCTTACGCCGCAGATAATAAGAACGGTCCAAAGCGTTACACTTGATCTGCTTATATTTTACCTCAATCCTGCTTCGAAAAGTATGCACTAAGTTAACACATTGTTTTCCAGATCCGAGCTACGATGTTGGGATTCCTTTACACATACTCCCAAATTCTCAAGCTAGCTCACGTACACACCTTCCAATATGTCGAAGAGTACATGGGGATTTACACTGTGTTCTACGTATTCGCCGGTATCAACATGTATGGAGGGGTGTACACGTTATTCGGCGTACCAGATTTAAAGGATAAAACTCTGAGACAGATTGAACGACAGTTGAAAAGGGTGCCGCTATTGAAATTTAATACTAAATGATGTTTTTTGATTGAAGACTTTTATTTTTTTCCAGTTTATCACGGCTTAAGTATCCAAAGTATCACTTTTTAAACTTACACGGTTTGTATACATATTAATTAGATAAAAAGGGAATTACCGTGTTCGTTTTGTGTCACCCATCTGACGTTCAACACTCACCGACTTCAGTCTACTCGTGACCATGATGGCTGCAATATCGAAATATCGAGACATCAATAATAAATGTTTAACGCGGTAATTCCCGTTTTATCTAATTGATAAGTATCCAAAGTATTTATTCTAAAACTGAGATTAAGCAAGATTTTTGAAAGCGAGATAAATGTGAGCTTCCATTTCATAATTGCCAAAATTCTATGATTTTTTACAGTTGTAAGAACGAGTTCACACTAATATCGCGCTCAAATTTGACTCCTGGATCGAGGCCTAAGAGCCAATTTTCCTAAATTAGCCTGTACCTAATAAAACGAGAAGAAATGACACCATCTGATTTTATGAACCGACCCCAAATTAATTAGATAAAGGAAGAGAGTCTGTCTTTATACACATATCTGTTAGGCTTTTTAGAGTCTAAGCTAGTCTAGCCTAAGCAAAAGCCAGAAAAAATCGATTTCGATGACTTTTTTTATTATTTTCATAAAAGTATTAAAACTATAGTGAGCCATTACTACAAATTATTATATATAAACGGATATCAGTCACTTCTATTGTTGAAGCCGGCAATTAGACAGACAGTTTCGATGTGAGTGGCGTGACTCCCCGACAAGTGAGATCGATCAACGAATCCAGCTACAGCCATCGAACGCACCGTCGTCGTCGGCGGCGGGATATGTTATTTCGGAACGCGCCCAAAGGGCGCTGATCCATAGTGCGCGAAGACACGTCACCGGCGACGCGGGCGTGGCGCGCTCACCTTGAAAAAGACCGTCGAAATCGGTCGAAACTGTCGGTCTAATTGCCGACTTCAACAATATAAGTGAGTAATATCAGTTTATATATAAAAATTCTAAAAGTAATATATGATACTATGATAACAACGATTACCCAAAGATCTTTGGATATACTTACCTATTTAATTTTTTTTTCCAAAAGTTGTACAACAATTTTTTTTAGAGTTTGGTTTACGTTAAACGCTGTTGGTAATATACCTACTCACATCAACCGTCATCAGGGCAGCAAAGCGAAGCGGATAAATGTTCCAAACCCTCGTTAAAGAGGTCTGGTCCAGTGTTGGAATCCTGTCGTATATTATAATGGTCTCTCCAATAATCACAATTTAAGAAATGGCACGGAAATGCTTGTTTCACAATGCGCGGTTTGGTGTCCGGAAACTCGTCAGTGTACTCGTCATGTAGGTACCCTTATATGTACTAAAATCTTATAAAAATTGTAGATTATTCATTGTCACGAAAGTTAATTAGTAGCAAAAACGTACTAAAATAAAGGTACTAAAATATATCTAAACTAAAATAAAACCTTGCATTAAAGATGGTTCAACCGATCCCCGTTGTCCGGCAACGTGCCCAAAATGCTGGCGGCATTTCCCCTCTGAATAGCTAAGCTGATCTTTGGGCGAAATACTGGCCAGCATTTTGGTGGCAAATGCATTCAATTATTTATACATTTTTTTAATTCCTTACTATTTGGTAATGGATCTAAGTGGATGAAAAAGTCTACATACCAAGTCCATCCAACTAAGGGATGCAATTTCCGCATGAGGGATAAACTTACTAACAATAGTAATAGTTACGTACTGTATAGTTATTAAGTAATCATTGTATTATCATTGTTTTAAAAGATGTGTTGCTGATATTTTTTTGCCACTTTTTCTCCTCAGCGTTGGCACCTTTTCCTTGAAAAGTGGTGTAAATGTAAATTCAAAAAATATATTGACGTGCAAAAATGTACTCAGCGTGCTTACTTGCAATAAAGAAATTTGACTTTGACTTTTGACTTTGGGAACCGAGTGGACGTAGCGGATTTAACTCGGGTTAAGGCACTTAACAAGGATTATTTTTTGGTGCAAAAGGTTTCCATTAACTTGAATAGCCGTTCATAAAGTTCAACTTAAACAAGTTGAATCGCAACGCAAAGAGTTCAAGTTCCAGAAGTTGGATGCAACTTTCGATTTCGACAAAGTTCAAGTTAGGTACATTTAAGTTCTCAAAGGACATGAAAGTTCAAATTCGATTCGTAGCAGACGTTGACTTTGCTAATTTGTTTTTTGCTTACCTTCACGATCCGTTCACACAGACCGGCTCGAGAAGAGAGTGGATTTTTATGGCGTTTAAGGCTTCGTATGCGCGTATTTTCAGTTTTTCTATGAAGGCTACGGCATTAACTACTAAAAGACATTGCCACATTTCAATGGAGCTTTGCCCCACCTACAAAGCTACGTGACCATTTAAGCTGTATCTACATATCTTTTTGTTGGGGACTTATTACAGGTTTCATATTGCATAATCATAATCAGTATCATTTTCTACTACTCTCGCAACTCCTATCTCTCTGTGGTCGGTCCCTCATATCTGAGGATCGTGGTCAGCATCAGGTTTGCATCTGGAGCGGATGATTTGTCTCCACCGGTTCCTGTCCAGCGCGTCTCTTACGATCGTGTAGAATTTGGAGGACGAGGATTCTTTCACTTGATCGGTCCATCTTGTTGGTGAACGACCCCGCGATCTTTTGCCTTCGGTGTTCCCCACCACGATTAGTTTCTCCAAATTTTCGTCCCCTCTGCGCACTGTGTGGCCGAAATATGAAAGAATGCGCTGTTGGCATATAGTAGACAGCCGGGTTTTTATCTGCAACTGGGTTAGGATCGATGCATTGGTGCGTTTCGCAGTCCAAGGTATTCTTAACATTCTTCTCCAGCACCACATCTCGAAAGCATCGATCCTTTGTCTTTCTCGGGCCAGGATTGTCCACGTCTCTACTCCATACAGGAAGATAGGGAACTCCTATAGAAGAATAACAAAAACAATGAATAAATCGCTTCAATTTCTTACTATTTTCTTTCTGAATTCTTAATTAATCTGCTTTTTTCGAATCGCAACTTGTACAAAACTTTATTGTAAACCAATAATTTTAGTAAAAAACGGAGATATTTTACATTTATTCGTTATCTTGTACAACTTGCGGTTGATGGTGGGGCAGAATCTGACATTGTCAATTAAACGTCTGAAAAAAGTATATAGCAATCTTGGGGTGTCTATTTAGAGACTGATGAATACCGATACACGATTGACACAAACTTTGCTCGATAGAAAAAAATCGCAAACATACCCCTTCCATGTCTTTTAAAATGAAACTTATATCTAAACCAAAATATATATCAAAATGTAGGGTACTATAAATACGAGAGCTTGTTTTAAAAAACTCTGATTTTTGTTGGCTTATTTTTATTTTCCTGCCAAAATTCATAAAAATACGTATAGCGAAGCACTGCGCCGTGCTCTTCACTCCGCCGCTGCGGGGCATCTTGTGTCTCACTCTTGCTTTTGACAACCACATAGCGCATACTATGTGAAACGGTTCCGAGCGTGTGATCCGCGACGGTCTGTGTCATAAGAAAGCGCCCTCCTATTTTATCCTACCCTATGTGAATGGACATTTAATGATATATTCTTAGGATATATTTTATACCTGGTTCTCTTGTAAATGGCGGGAAACGGCGGGTGCGAAATTATTTGATAATTTTCCTTTTAACGTCTACAGGGACTATTTTATTTATTTTTATTTTATTATTTTTTTTTTTTTAAACTTCACAGCAATGTCAATTGATTTACATATAGCACAAATACAATACATAGTACGCCACAAAAGAAGTTCACCTGATTACAATAATAAATTTGGAGGAAAAACAGGATTCTAATAAGATGATAAATAATAATAGTATGTATACTTAATAATAATAAAAACCAGAAGTTAATAATTAAAAAATAACAACAACAAAAAAATAACATAAGATAAATAAATTATATATACTTAAATAATATGACCAGGGTTGTGTGTGAGGGTGTGTGGTGTGTGGATGTGAAGTGTAAATGTGTTGAGGCGTGTGCATGTGTGTATATTGCTCAGCGTGTTGCCTGGTCCAAAGCCTTTGTTATCTGGCTAACGAACTGAGGCCGACGCAGATGGAAAATGTCGACCTCCGGGAAGAGCTGCTCATACGTGTCGACCGCTCGCTGCATGAAGGTTTGTGTTTAATATCACGTTAAATTAATCAGAAAATGTTCGCGAATGACAGTACGGTGAAGTTATTGGATTATTTATGCAAGATCTGAAGTTTCAAGCTTTTATCAAGAGTACCCGCTACAAGCTCGGGAGTGAACGTGACTGTCGAGCTGCTTCGTCCAGAGTGATGACGCTACGGCGTCTCCTCTGGATGAAGACATGAAGACACGGCTACCCAGGGTGAAGACGCTACTGCGACTCCCTTGGAGGAAGATAGAAGACTATTGAATATATTGAATTTTCTGTAACATGACATTGGCAAATGACGAACTGTCGAGTCCATTAATAAAATAAATAAAATAAATATTTTATACCAACTACTGGGAGTAGTAGTAGTAAAAGACGTCTAAGTTTTCATCAAATAAATTGGACTTCATATATTCTGCGCCAATCAGCTGATAGAATTTTTGCAAGCTTTTGTTTAGAGAGAGTTTTTTTTGGAAATGACAATGCCAGATTCTGCCCCACAAACAACCGCAAGATGTACAAGATAACGAATAAATGTAAAAATATCTCCGTTTTTTATTAAAATTATTGGTTTAAAACAAAGTCTTGTACTTACATCTAGCGAGTCGAAAAAAACAGCCTAATTAAGAATTCAGAAAATAGTAAGAAATCGAAGCGAATTATTCATTGTTTTTGTTATTCTTCTATAGGAGTTGCGAGAGTAGTAGAAAATGATACTGATTATGATTATGCAATATGAAACCTGCAATAAGTCCCCAACAAAATGATAGGTACAGCTTAAATGGTCACGTAGTTTTGTAGGTGGGGCAAAGCTCCATTGAAATGTGGCAATGTCATTTCTTCCTTTCTTTCCTATTTGCTAATAACATGTATCTATTTGTTAGGCAGTGACAGTATCAGAAACGTTGAAAAATACGAATCTGAAATACAATTTATGGCCACTAAATCAAATACGCGCGTCTTGGCGATTCGTTCGTGTCCATTAAGCAAGGGACGATCGATGGAGTAAGCCGTCATTTAGCCACGCTCTATGGAGAACAACTAAAGTATATTTTGTATGGGTACAATGGGGGTGAGCTGCAACGAGCTTAAGGCTGCCTTTCCACCAGAGATGTGCTATGCTATGCTGCTTGGATGCCTTTGATATCCACCAATCATATTCATTGGTCCACATAGCATAGCTCTGGCTGAATGAATATGATTGGTGGATATCAAACGCATACATAGCAACGTACAATAGCACATCTCTGGTGGAAAGGAGCCCTTACTAGCTCAAGTCTTGTCAATGTCTGAGTATTGGCGATAAATAGTACAGCCAATAGCAGATCAAGTGTAACACTTTGACTTTGGATCGGTCTTATTTTCTGCGTCGTAAGAATTGAAATCGTACTGCAAGTGTTACCATTGTTCTGCTGTTGTCCACAAAGGCCTTGCGGCTTGCCCTCCTGCGGGGCTAGCATGCACAACGTTAGCGATCGACGCAACGCCGCGGAGCTGTCAAACTAATGTCAATCGCCTTGT
Organism: Tachystola acroxantha; assembly: GCA_963506565.1. Taxonomy (NCBI): domain Eukaryota; kingdom Metazoa; phylum Arthropoda; class Insecta; order Lepidoptera; family Oecophoridae; genus Tachystola; species Tachystola acroxantha. The sequence continues at coordinate 1,945,976 of OY735892.1, read as the reverse complement.
AATAACGTCAGTTTGACAGCTCCGCGACGTTGCGTCGATCGCTGACGCTGACTAATTGTGCTACAAGGGCATGTTTTCACTTTCAGATATATCGGTTTTTATATATTGGACTTGTATTAAAAATGACCATGCCAGGTTAAAATTATTGGTTTAAAATAAAGTTTTGTACCTACAAGTTACGATTCGAAAAAAACAACTTAATTAAGAATTCAGAAAATAGTAAGAAATCGAAGCCATTTATTCATTATTTTTGTTTTTCTTCTATAAGAGTTGCGAGAGTAGTAGAAAATGATAATGATTGTGATTATGCAATATGAAACCATGTAATAAGTCCCCAACAAAATGACAGGTACAGCTTAAATGGTCACGTAGTTTTGTAGGTGGGGCAAAGCTCCATTGAAATGTGGCAATGTCATGTGTAAATGTGTAAATGTTATGTAAAACCCGATATCTCTTTTTAGAAAGTAAGTAAGTTAGCTTACTAGAGTGAAAGTAACAAGGGCGCGACGTTCTTATACAAAATATAGTTTAGGCTCTCTCCATAGAGAGCGGCGAAATTTTTACCTTCACGATAGTGTCAGAGGCAGAACAATGTTTCATAATATGGAAATAGCTTTTCGCCTCGACTTTGATTTGTTGGAGTTTGTTTGCGTTTCCCACGGTAACCGATATTTTCCCGTGGTAATATTCGCAATAGAAGTAAGGGGGAGAGTCCTTACTCGGTACTAACAGTTTTAGATATCGCAATAAAGATTTGGTACGGTAAAACACAGAGAAACGTGTACAGGAGAGTTTTTAAGTTTTTCTCAAAGCTACTTGACTGATTTTTGAAAAGTCCTTACAATTACATAGTACAGTCGACAGCAGATCAATGGTAACACTTTTTACTTTTGACAGTTCTTATTATTTGCGTCGTAAGACTTGAAATCGTACTGCGAGTGTTACCATTGATCTGCTGGCGACTGTACTCTAAACTATCAACTACTAAAACCATTTTTACAATCGATCAAATACCTAGATCTTGAGCAAATCGCAACCTTATTGACTGACGCCCCCTGCATACTTATCTTTGTCTTAGTGTAGCTTTTTTTACCCGACTACCCCAGAAGGAGGGTAATGTTCTTGGGGTGTATGTATGTATACCGATGCCAAAATCAAGTGTCTTATTTAGTAAATAAAAACTCCTGCTTTTCTGTGATTATTGAATAGTTATTTTCATATTACTAGATCGGATCATTTTATTTTCACAATGATGAACTGCAGGGTTACTCTCGCCTCTTATAGCGATCCAGTTTAGGTTCTAAACTGACAATTTGCTACAATGAGGTGAGAGACCCTGCAGGTTGAATCAATCAGATCCTTCAGTTGTCCTTCGATCCATATTTATTTACAAAGTAAGACACTTGATCTGGGCTTCGGTATAGGTATGTAAGTCCATTCCTTCCTGCCATCCTGTAGCCCAAACGGATTTTAATGTATGAGGTATCGTTAGATTCGTCTTGATTAGATACTAGTGTCATAGGGTATAAAAAATTAATCAAAAGGGGATAGTTTTATTTATTTATTTTATTAATGGACTCGACTGTTTGCCATTTGCCAATGTCATGTTACAGAAAATTCAATATATTCAATAGTCTTCTATCTTCCTACAGGGGAGTCGCAGTAGCGTCTTCACTCTGGGTAGCCGCGTCTTCATGTCTTCATCCAGAGGAGACGCCGTAGCGTCTTCACTCTGGACGAAGCAGCTCGACAGTCACGTTCACTCCCGAGCTTGTAGCGGGAACTCTTGATAAATAATCCAATAACTTGTCATTCGCGAACATTTTCTGATTAATTTAACGTGATATTAAACACAAAATAGTCCCTGTAGACATTAAAATGAAAATTATCAAATAATTTCGCAACCGTCGTTTCCCGCCATTTTCAAGAGAACCCAAGGGATAGTTTTTTGCAGTCGGGGTTTTGTTTTTAGGGTTCCGTCAAGGATTAATCTACTGGTCGAATACCAACTCCCTTATTACGTCACCGGTTCTATATCCCTTGCGAATGAAAGCTGCCATTGTTTCCTTACTCCCTAGTACCTCAATGAAGTGTATTTGTTATGTTCATTAAGTATTTACGCAGGGAAAGGAAATAGATGCAATTTTCCGCTGGAACTGGCTGAGGGACGTGAAAACGGACGGAAATGTGGCCCGAATCGGACTGATAGGGTGGAACGGGACTATTCATATACAGGATGTGACAAGGACAAGTGATGAAACAATTAGCTAAGGATCATCATCATCAGCCCGTATCAGTACAGTGCGCGAGGCGTAAGCTCAGGTTTACATTTGTGTGAGTGATAGCGGTACAAGAGGTGAAGTGCGGTGCGCGCGCGGCAGGGTGGCGTCCCGCTGTGTATAAATTTGTATGCGTAGAACGCGTCGCGCCTCAGGCCGAATATCACTCTACACTATCTGTGTGCACTCACACAAATGCAAACCTGAGCTTACGCCTCGCGCACTGTACACTGCTGGACGTATGCCTCTTCCAAAGCGCGCCACTGAACCCTTCTCTCGGCCCTCTGCATCCAGTCCCTGCCAGCCATCTTGCAAAGGCCATCCCTCCATCTGGTCGTGGGGAGTCTCACACTACGTTTACCCCTCCGTGGCCTCCATTCGAGAACTCGTCTACCCCATCGGGTTATCGGTTCTACGACAGATGTGACCAGTCCACTGACACTTCAGTTTACTGATTCTATGAGCAATGTCAACCACTTTTGTCTTCTGGCGGATATACTCGTTTCTTATTCTACCTAACAGAGAAATGCCAAGCATGGGTAGCTTAGGATAGGATTTACTACATTTTGCCTTGCCAAGATGCCAACACTAATTTACAAAACACATTACGCATTTTTTTAAATTTTATCATAATAAATGAAAATTAACTACTTACCATCTTTTTTAGCCTGTTAATTGGATGTTTTTGTGTGTGTGTGGGATGTTTTGAGTGTGTTATCGTGTATTTTGGGATATTTTGAATGATTTTGTGTGGTATGTTATATTGGTACATATGTTTGAAAATTTTCCACCAAACCCAGTTGACGAATAACTCATTTAGAGTAGGTAATTTAAGTGAAACCGGGCACCACTTTATGTTTTATTTTCAATTGAAGAAATAGGAAGTTCTCATTAGTTCAGTAGACTGAAATAGACAACTGCAGGGTTACTCTCACCTCTTATAGCGATCCAGTTTAGGTTCCTAAACTGAACCGAATCGCTATTTGCTACAATGACGTTTGACGTCATTGTAGCAAATTGACAGTTTAGGAACCTAAACTGGATCGCTATAAGAGGTGAGAGTAACCCCGCTGAACTAGTGGGAATAGCAAACACCCTGTATTTAGGTAGGAACTCTTGTGGTAACGGCTTGCGGGGGCGTGAAGGCCAAAGGGTCAATCCTCTCGGCAAATGTAAAAAGAGAATTTTCACTCACAAATGCTATCGATTTATTTCGTTAAAAGAAGGAAGTTAGGAAATCTTTAAGCTGCATTCACAGGCCATTTTAGCGTCCTCTGAATGGTCAAATGCTAGATGTCTTATGGACTCGACAGTTCGTCATTTGCCAATACCATGTTACAGAAAATTCAATATACATATAATAGTCTTCTATCTTTCTCCAGGGGTCGCAGTAGCGTCTTCACCCTGGGTAGCCACGTCTTCTTGTCTTCATCCAGAGGAGACGCCGTAGCGTCATCACTCTGGACGAAGCAGCTCGACAGTCACGTTCACTTCCGAGCTTGTAGCGGGAACTCTTGATAAAAGCTTGAAACCCCAGATCTTGCTCAAATTATCCAACAAATTCACCATACTGTCACTCGCGAACATTTTCTGATTAATTTAACGTGATATTAATCTCAAAATAACCACTGTAGACAATAAAACAAAAATTATTAAATAATTTTGCCCCGCCATTTTCAAGAGAACCAAGCTTGATGTCGTATTGCATTTGGGGGTCTGACAGTGACAGCAAAATCATTCCTATTTCTATAATCCATTGCTCGGTTGCTGTGACAGGATTTTATATGTTACTGATGACAGCCAGCAATGGATTATAGAAATGGGAATGGGCTTGCTCACTGTCATTTACACAATGACCAGGGTATACCTTTTGGGTTCTCTTCCGAAAAAATCCGAAATCTGTAAATTTGGGGTTCCATCACGAAATAAGTATTTTTTTTGTAATTACCAACTTATATTTGCAGTTGACGCCTGGTATGTCGATGTATGATTGTTTCCAAAACGCAAAGATAAGTTTGTCCCTAAATCTAGTTTATCTTTTCGTTAAAGCAAATGTTATGGTGAAGTTGCACGAAACCCTCAATACGCGAGTTCGGCAGCCGACTCACACTTGGGCAGTTTATTTTGTAATAATTCACTTGTTTTTCAAAAGACTTGAGATCTCAGTGATACTAGGTTTGGTTGGACTAGGGCTGTCATCACTTAAATTGCCGATGCCGGACAAACACGGCTAAAATCCCGGACATTTGGGCGAAATATGGTTTTTCCCCGGACGCCTCAGAATTTTTTTTGCAACAAAAAAAATATATATATACATATAATTTTTATTCATTTTTACAGCTTGTTATTAAAGTCGAATTAGGTATGTATGTAATCCCAACAAGTAATATAGATTTTTTTAATCAAATTGAACACTCTTTCTGAGGTAATTGCTACCAAAAAACCGCCCAATTGCGAGTCAGCCTCGCGCCCCGAGGCTTCCGTGCAACGCAACTTAACCGTAACTTCGCTCTAACGAAAACATAAACTAGATTTAATAATAATAATAATAATTTATTTCGCAACAACAGTTTAACATAAAATAGGTACAAGATACAAGAAAAATGTATTATTCATGTTTGTATGTTTGGTTCCTGGTCTCCACACTAGGATTCCCTGTGTTGTGGAGACCAGTGCCTTCCAGTGGGGTTCCAAAGCTGTACAGTGTTATGAAAAGAATGAGGGTTTAACGATTTAAAAACCAACTTATCTTTAATATTAGGAGTTAGGTAGGAGGTAGTCCAACCGTTGGACTAACTCCTAATATTCCACATAATAATAATCACAGCACACAATTTGTAGCCTATTCGTAATACATCGTTCGCGTGCCATAACTACTCAGAGTCAAACGGAATCTGCTAACAGGCTGAGACATGCCATTTCAGGGACGGACTAAGGGAAGGTCCCATAATTCGCCAGTTATTATCTTAGGTGAGTTGACTACAGGATGAGGCGCTCCACGTCCTTGAAACGTAGACTTGTAGATACGTGTATTTCTCAGTTCAAGCCAAAAGAGAGATAATTTAAAAAAAACACTTATGGAACGTTAAGAAGGCGTTAGTAAGGAAGTTAGTAAGGCGAACAGATGACTATTTAAACGATGAACATGCATGGTGTGTGTCCGCATGAAGGATAAAATTTAGATTAAGTACTAATAATAGTAATAGTTGTGTAATTTTCTTACTTACTTATTAAGTAAGTAAGAAAATTGCCGTCCTGTATCTATAGAAAGAGTTCTAGAAGAAACTACATCGACTGAAGGCACCATCATCAGTCTATTTGTATGTCCCAACTGCTCGGGCACAGACTGTGGGCACATAAATTCCTTTACAATTACATCGAAGGAGCTCGGGCTATGATCCACCACGCAGGCCCAGTGCGGATTGGCCGACTGAATTGCTTTAAGACCAGCTCGACTGTCTTGGAGTAGCGGAGACCTAGTGTGTAGTAGCTGCGCCATCATAGTTATAGCTTGGGTCGCAATTAGTCAAAGTCAAATTTGTTTATTGCAAGTAAGCACGTTGAGTACATTTTTGCACGTCAATATATTTTTGTGAATTTACATTTACACCACTTTGCAAGGAAAAGGTGCCAACGCTGAGGAGAAAAAGTGGCAAAAACTATCAGCAACACATCTTTTAAAACAATGATAATACAATGATTACTTAATAACTATACAGTACGTAACTATTACTATTGTTAGTAAGTTTATCCCTCATGCGGAACCGGTTTATCCCTCATGCGGAACCGGCTTAATTAAGGTCCTTAATTCGTCTCTGTTATCGCGTTAATAGCTCCACACAAAACTTTGGCTTTCTTCGTGTTTGTTAAGTTATAACTACTGACATATTAGCGAAGATTGATGCAGATTAACCTAATGCGTTAATAACGTGAATTATTATTATCAACCTGAAACGAACTACAATTTCCTTTTCGGAGTATGTAAGTAGAAAATTCCTGACAAATCGTGCTAGTGCTCATTGTGGCCTAGGCCTGCCCCCTTACCATGACCTCTTATAGCAGGATTACTTCAATAATACTTTATTATTTCGTACCATGATGCCCTTAATAAGCTTACTTTAAGGTCGTCATGGTACAGTCGAAGACAGAGATATGTATACAGGGGGTCAATAAGGTTGAGATTTTCTCAAAAACTACTAGATCGAATTTAATCATTCTTTTACAGTTACATAGTTTTAACTTTTATCTATCAAACACTGAAAGAATTTTTGCAATAGGTCAAGTAGTTTTTGAGAAAATCTCAACCTTTAAAACTCTCCTGTACATCTTTCTCTGTGTTCCACCGTACGAAATAAAAAAAGTATTATTGAAGTATGAATCCTGCTATAAGACTTCACGGTAAGGCCCCTGCGCCCCCCCCCCCCCCCCCCCCCCCTTATTACCGTTCTCAAAACGATCAAATCTTACCATGTCATGGCGCGTCGAATAGAGACGCCGCTATACCAACGTAATAGCACTGTCCCTGTCACGCACGATATGACATGGTATGATTTGATCGTTTTGAGAACCGTACTGGTCGCGAGAAGGAAATGAGATATAATTATGAAGAGATAAATTAAATACAGGGTGGCCTTGAATTCATTCGACAAACTGAAACTGGCGGTTGTACTCATGATAAATATTAAATCAGCACAAGGACGGCCAGGCGCATGCGCGGCATTCACTGACGTATTCAAATGTTTTTTTTTTATTTCCTTCCACATTAGGTACATTTTCATGTTATTAGACACAGTTTGGTGGAAGACTGGTGCTCAAGCTAGGACTAATCCTGTGTTTTGAGTCACCAGGCCTCCCCCTTACAGACATAATGTACATTAAAAAAAGAAAATATGGTGAAGAAACAAACATTTTAAAAAGGTTATTAACAAAGTCAAAAAAGCAGTGTGTGCGTTTGTGTGTAGTGCATGCATGTGTGTCAGTGTGACGAGTGTATGTTTGTGTGGTAATTGTGTGTGTGTGGGTGGGTGGGAGTGCGTAAGCTTGTGACTGATAGGGTGACAGCTGCCCGAGGCGAGGCAATGCCGTTACGGAGGCGATTAGCAGTATGAGCTTTCATACAAGAATACTGACAGCACAGACCACTTACCCCATAGACCTGTAACAGGTCGACCGTGTCTGCCTGCACATGAGCGCAAAATTGCTTCGCGACACGTGTCACCTAGAGATATCGACATGGCTTTAATATGGCACCTCTGCCACCCGCTTCGTCTATTGCGCTCATCGTTTGACATAATTCTTTGCTTGCTGTACCGATTTCATGTCTATGGGTTAAGTGGTCTGTGACTGACAGACTCGAGTTGAGACGGGCGCTTATTACTTTCCGTTGCGTTACATCTGCGCCAACCTTAAATGCCTCACAGTGATGACTAGTGTGAAAATCCTTCAAAGTCTCACTCCAATTCAGCACGTATTTGTCCCAGGACTTACATAAAACAGTGACCTAACCTTATTTTTATTTTCCAACCCCGAACGGACTATACAAATCAGGGTTTTACGCCTTCAAGATTGAAATGGGGTAATGGGGAATGTAGCACTAATAGGCATGTTGAGACGGTGCCAGTAACACGCATGCCAGTTGACTGCCAGTTCACTTGTAAGTCAGTATAATACAGTAAGAAATATGAGGTATGGGTATGGATGGTCTTAGTACAATGGAGGTCCATTTTTGTCAAAACAACCTCACCAATTATTATTTCTTTTACAATGTGTGAAAGATTAGTGAAGTGACTCGTTTCTCATGTTTTGGAGATGAACAAAATAAATAAAAACTTAACTATTTGTTAAGTTTAAGTCTGTCAATAGGTACGACAGTACCGATACTTGGATTATGAATTGTGGGCTAGTACAGCCCACAATGGGGAGTGCTCGGGGCGCCAGTCTGGTCGCGGATGTATCGCAGTTCCCGTGGCTCGGCAACAATGGCACGAGGTGGAACACCCCAGGAAGTTTAGTCGGTATTCCACCCCTTTAGGGCGGCGAGCCCGACATAATCAACATGCTCTTTCGGGCGTGGTGGTACGCGTAAACGTGGTTTACCTGGGACAAAAAAAGGTACTGAGGGCAAATTCCTGCTGCGGGAAAAAAAAGCACGGCACTGAACAAGATTCTCGCATTCTTGCATTCCACTCCCTGCCACTGGCATGTTGCCAGCCATCTCGGGCAGGTCATCACTCCATCTGGTCTGGTTGAAGATCGCCCCACACTTATTTACCCTTTACGGCCTCCATTGGAGAATCCAGGTCTATCTAATCGGTTTTACGACAGATGTGACATATCGAAAATAGCCTCAATTTGGACGTTCCAGTGCCGGCGTTGCACGCTGGCATGCCAGTCGTTCTACCACTTCCTGTATCAATGTAAACACTCCCTAAGGGTGCGCACTCACTGACCCATGACGTAGACATACATCACTCTATCAGGAAGGGGCGACAGTAAAAACACTGTAAAAAGTAGATTGAAACTGTTCAAAGGTCGGGCGAGACAAATAGTCTTTTTTAGACAGGTCTAGAGGGACCATCACAAATAGAGCTACGATGATGGTGTACAGATGGTAACGGAAAAAGTGTTTAGTATAAGCATAGTATAATAAAGACCTTTGTTGTATAACTTTTCAAATAAAAAATAAATTAATGTATCAGAGGAAAGCTCTAAAATACGGGGGCCTCGACACCCTTTACAACTTTGTTGCTTTTGGTGTCGAGACCCTCGGCTCGTGGGGTCCAGGTACCTGGTCGCTGTTTAAGAATATAAGCAAACGGGTAGTAGATGCCACTGGTGACCCAAGAGCAGGCCAGCTACCTCGCGCAAATTAGCATCGCGATCCAGCGAGGTAACGCTGCCAGCGTCTTGGGTCCTATAAGTAAAATTTTTAAAAATAATTTAATTTAAGTTTTTGAAATATTAAATGTTTCTTTTTTAATATTTTATATTGTACCTTATTGAAATAAAATTATGTATCGTACAAACAGATCAGCTGACCCGGTATGAAATGTAGGAAAAGTCAAAAAATTATTTTTAATTTTACTACTTGTCCTCCTTGCTAGTTTGATTGGTTATAGTTTACAATTATTTATTTCCTCTGACTGACAAGGCCGTAGTTGTCAGGCGAGGCGTTTCCGATACGGTTCCGGGTTGATATATGTGCGACAACCTTAAAGCTGCTACAACAACCCTGTTTTTCACTCGCTCGTTACGAACGAGGCATAGAATGAAGACAAAAGGTGTTTATGAAGATAGGCCATTTACCTAAGACAGCCTTTATGCTAAAGGTTTTATCCTAAATCTGAGAGTATTTACCTCAGAACAAAGACCAATGGATATGTTTTTTGTTTATCCCACAGATTTACTTACAGAAAGGAAGGCTTTATCTAATAATAGGACAGACAACCAGACATACCGCCTAATGGTAAAGTGATGGTCATCGTCGCTTAGAAACACCAAAAGACCGTCGGTCCGCGTTTTTATTACAGAAACAATGAAAACATGAAAAAAATTTGAGTTGTTTTCACCAAAAAAAGTTTGACTTTTATAAATGACAATGCCAGATTCTGCCCCACTATCAAGGTGAATCATCTTCACCTTGATAGTGGGGCAGAATCTGGCAAGTTAATGAATAAGTGTAAAAATATCTCAGTTTTTTATTAAAATTATTGGTTTAAAATAAAGTTTTGTACTTACATCAAACGAATCCAAAAAACAGCTTTTTAAAAATTCAGAAAATAGTATGAAATCGAAGCGAATTCATTGTTTTTGTTATCATTTTCTACTACTCTCACAACTCCTACTGATTATGATTATGCAATATGAAACCTGTAATAAGTCCCCAACAAAATGATAGCGAAAATTTGAAATGAAAAGTAGACATAGTGTGTAGGTACCCTACAGTATAGGTCAATGTGTACTGGGGTCTTTCGAGCATATGGCCCTTGGTTGAAAATTGATGCTAAGCAAAACCCATACCTAAAACGCGTTTATTAGACTGATCCAAAGTTAATTTCGCCTAAACCAAGATTAATGGAGCCGAACTTTAGGTCGCAACAACTTTGTTACGTCGTCGTTCGCAAAAAATATATGTTTCAAGTTCACGGCGACAACTTTGTTTACTGTTTGAGTAATTTATTGCGTACGTGTAGGAATTCAATTACTTAGTCTTTTATTACTACGTACATGTAAAAGGCTATTTTTATATAAACTTGATTTCTAAATCGACGCTAGATCAAGTTATCTTTGCCGTTCGCAAAATCATTTTAGGAACTTAAATTGACTGCAATTTATTACCGGAGTTGCGGTAATGGGAACGCGACGTTGCAAAAGTTGCGGTAATGAGAACAAGACGTTGCGAAAGTTGCGGTAATGGGAACAAGACGTTGCGAAAGTTGCGGTAATGAGAACAAGACGTTGCGAAAGTTGCGGTAATGGGAACAAGACGTTGCGAAAGTTGCGGTAATGGGAACAAGACGTTGCGAAAGTTGCGGTAATGAGAACAAGACGTTGCGAAAGTTGCGGTAATGGGAACAAGACGTTGCGAAAGTTGCGGTAATGAGAACAAGACGTTGCGAAAGTTGCGGTAATGAGAACAAGACGTTGCGAAAGTTGCGGTAATGGGAACAAGACGTTGCGAAAGTTGCGGTAATGGGAACGTGATGCTACTGGAATGATTTGTATTTATCCTGTTAAAATTGTAATATATAAAATAAAATAAAAAATAATATGCCGGTCGGTCATATCTTTATCGTTGTAAAAAAATCATGGATTCATGAGATTACAGACCTAAGTAAATAATTGGTATTAATTTCAACTTGGTTGATACATCCACGCGTTTCTGAGAAAAAGGTCTTGACAGACAGGCAGACAGACAGACAGACCGGACAGACAGACAGACAGACATACAGACAGACAACAAAGTGATCCTATAAGGGTTCATCTTGAGGTACTGAACCCTAAAAATTGCGGCAAAATCGCTGCCAATAATTGACCTCGTAGGACAGCAGATCAATAATTGCGGTACGATTTTAAATCTTACGACGTAGTTAACAAGAACGACCCAAAGTCCAAAGTTTTACACTTGATCTGCTATTAGCTGTACGTGAAGGGTTCTAAAGATTTAATACAGGGCCGTACTGTAATGTACATTTTTATTACATTAGCGTGATCAAGAGCGCCGTTAATGCCTCAATTACGGTCGCTTCGGCGGGAATTAGTTTAACGACAAAATAGATACTCTTTTTTACGATGAGTGCTCGAGTACTCTAATTTAGACTTATTTTTAGGCACCTGCATGTATCTAGAGCCGAAACGTGGACATTGACGGTGAGACTGGCCCACAAGTTCAAAGTCGCTCAGCGAGCTATGGAAAGAGATGCTTGGTATTTCTCTGTTAGATAGAATAAGAAACGAGCATATCCGCCAGAAGACAAAAGTGGTTGACATTGCTCATAGAATCAGTAAACTGAAGTGGCAGTGAGCTGGTCACATCTGTCGTAGAACCGATAACCGATGGGGTAGACGAGTTCTCGAATGGAGGCCACGAACGGGTAAACGTAGTGTGGGCCGCCTCCCGACCAGATGGAGGGATGACCTTCGCAAAATGGCTGGCAGGGACTGGATGCAGAGGGCCGAGAGTAGGGTTGATTGGCGCGCTTTGGGAGAGGCCTACGTCCAGCAGTGGACTGATACGGGCTGATGATGATGATGATGATGATGTATCTAGATGTCCTTATTTTTTAACCCAGGTAAAACATGCTAAATCATGTGTCACCACGCCCGGGGGATCGTGTTGGTTATGTCGGGCTCACCGCCCTGAAGGGGCAGCATACCGACTAAACGTCCTGGGGTGTTCCACCTCGTGCCATTCTTGCCGAGCCACGGGAAACTGTGATACAACCGCGACCCGACTGGCGCCCGAGCAGTCCCCATTGTGGGCTGTACTAGCCCACAATGTATAATCCATTCATCCATCACCTACCTCCTCCCCGTCTGAGCCTCGAACCACTCGGGCGCCGTGCGGTTCGCGCACTGCGTCCGTGGGCCCGGGCCCTTACTTAGGCGGCGGCACCTCGTACAATCTAGATGTCCTAGGGTACCTACTTATATAGGGTGTAATAGAAAGCGAATAGGCAGCCGAACGGAGAGTGATTAGTATTGGTTCTTAAGTTCCATGAGCCAACTAGCGCCGCCAATCTTGAAAAAGATAATATCTTCCAATTTAATCAATTTTTATTAAAACAGCTATTTACAAAATGTTTATTAGGATGAAAACTATTTTTCAATATACAATACATGGCATAATTGCGAGAAGCTAAGTTGTAGTTCACAAATGTGCCAAAAACGGCCGTTTTTCGTAATTATGTGCACTACAACTTGGAAGATATTCGTAGCACACTTCATTCGAAACAACGTAATTCGTGGCTCACTTAATTCGAAACAACATAATTCGTGGCTCATTTAACTCGAAACAACGTAATTCGTGGCTCACTTAATTCGAAACAACGTAATTCGTGGCTCACTTAATCCAAAACACATAATTCATAGCACACTTAATTCGTGGCTCACTTAATTTGAAACACATAATTCGTAGCACACTTAATTCGAAACAACGTAATTCGTGGCTCACTTAATTTGCAATACATAACTCGTAGCACACTTAATTCGAAACACATAATTCGTGACTCATATAATTCGAAACAACATAATTCGTGACTCATATAATTCGAAACAACGTAATTTGTGGCTCACTTAATTCGAAACAACGTAATTCGTGGCTCACTTAATTCGAAACGCATAATTCGTAGCACACATTTGAAAGTAAGAATTCGTAGCACACTTAATTCGAAACACACAATTCGTAGCACACTTAATTCGAAACAACATAATTCGTGACTCATATAATTCGAAACAACATAATTCGTAGCACATAATCACTCGAACCGAAAATATTCGTAGCACACATAGTTCGTAGCTCGCTAAATTACGTAACCTCTACCGCAACCTTTCATTGTAGAGCTAATCGATAGAGTACTATGAAATACATGTGTTGGTTATTAAACCTCCGTACCTCATTGCTTATTAAAAAGCTATTAAAATGCACTTTGTGACATAGACTTGCACAAAGGCGTATCTGCTTTATGCATGCATACTGTCAACCCATAATAATGTTGGTAAGTACATAATGTTGATAGAGCAGCATTTTTAAAAGATGGGTAAAATTAAATCTAGGTTAGACTCTAACCTAACACTAACACCGATATAGAGAATTTACAGAAGATTTTCTAAGGTTGAGATTTAAAAAAACTTTTTTTTTAATTCGTTACAATTTATTTTTGTTTATTTTATTAATGGACTCGACAGTTCGCCATTTGGCAATGTCATATTACCGAATATTCAAGATATCATATCGTCTTGTCTTCATCCAGGGGAGTCGCCGTAGCGTCGTCACCCTGGGTAGCCGCGTCTTCTTGTCTTCATCCAGAGGAGACGCCGTAGCGTCATCACTCTGGACGAAGCAGCTCGACAGTCACGCTCACTCCCGAGCTCGTAGTGGGACTCTTGACTATAGCGCCAAACTTCAGATCCTGCATGAATCCTCCAATAATTTCACCATACGTCATTCGCGAACATTTTCTGATTAATTTAACGTGATATTAAACACAAAACAACCACTGGTAGGTAGACATTAAACTGAAAATTATCAAATAATTTCGCAACCGTCGTTTCCCGCCATTTTCAAAAGGTCTCATTACACTTACATGGTATGTACCTACTCTAAATTATCTAAGATTAGAACAACGACCAAAAAAAAAATGCCAAAAATCGAAGAAAAAAACACCTTACGGAAATATTCAGGCAAAAATATTTCGTTCAAAAGGACATTGCATGAAACTGGCCCACCCGTTTCGTGTTACTCTTTTTAGTATTTAGTTTAGTGACCTGACGATCTAACGTGGCCCGCTACCTACATTAATTCTGCACAGGTTTAAGTAAAGTAAATTAAACTATTTGGGGAAAAATAAAAACATATTCACAATAAATTCAAATATCACAAAAATATATTAATTTGAGGTTCATTGTTAGTGTGCTTCCGAGTTTTTATATTTTAAGGTACAGTCGACAGCAGATCAATGGTAACACTTGCAGTACGATTTCCAAGTCTTACGACGCAAATAATAAGAACTGTCAAAATTAAACAGTGTTACCATTGATCTGCTGTCGACTGTACCTATAGTATTTTTTGCAATGATTACTTTCAATGGAATTTGACTTATTATCATTTCTAAGGCCATTGTGTGACTTGTGACGTACTTAGTACAATTTTTTTACAGTTTTGATTTACTAAAAAACCTTACCAATTTAATATTTATCATGAGTACAACTCCCAATTTCAATTTGTCGAATGAATTCAATGACACCCTGTAGATAATAGGAACAGTGAGTGATTTTCGTTTAGATTTAGAATTAGACTTTGTTGCCACGATAGAATCACACCTTTTTTTTTTTAATTTATTGTTTAATGACATCTTATAAAAATACATTTAAAATCTACTTTCCCATCTCAGGCGAAACCACGTATGGTTTGTATGCCGATGGGGAGTTCTAATTTTACCTATTGTGTACTATCTACACTACACATTCCGAAAAGCCTTACTGTTGGCAACTGGCTGGAAAGGTGACGTCATTTTGATACTTATGTAATTTTATATCACTTTTTGAATGCTTTTGTTTTACGTTTCTATTTTTAGTCTGTCAAACTTCCTCTAATAAACCACACATCTTCATCAGAATATTTCTGCAGTTTTACTGCTCCATTATCCAGCCTTCAGCTCTACTTACCTTGTATGTATACAAACAATAGTATATTGAAACCAAACCTAATAAATAAATACCTATCTCCATCGTCCGCCCAAACATCCGGCATCACTCATCGACACATAACAATGATATACAGCCTGTTACTATTTTAATATGATGCCCCAGCCAGGGCAACCATGTACAGTCGAAGATAAGTATACAAGGGACCTCAATAAGGTTGAGATTTTCTCAAAAACTACTGGACCGAATTTAATAATTCTGTTACAGTACATAGTTTTAACTTTTATCTATCAAACAGTGAAATAATTTTTGCAATAGGTCAAGTAGTTTTTGAGAAAATCTTAACCTTACAAACTCTCCTGTACACCTTTCTCTGTGTTCCACTGTACCAATGAGTTATCCTCGGGTTTTTTGACGGAAAAACTTACGTATATTTAAGCTAATTGAAAGTGGGTTATAATGAAAATCGAATACAGAAAAGAAATACAGTAGTTTTAAGGTTGAGATTTTCTTAAAAACTACTTGACTTATTGCAAGAATTCTTTCACTGTTAGATAGATAAAAGTTGTAACTTTGTACTGTGAAAGTGTTATTAAATTCCGTCCATTAGTTTTAGAGAAAATCTCATCCTTATTGAGGCCCCCTGTATACTTCTCTCTGTCTTCGTGTGTACCTAGATATAAATCCTGCTAGGGGTCCTGTCACGCTCCGTCGACCCTCGAGAACAAGGGTGAAGGTATTTGCACCAAAAATGGACCCGCGGTTTCATGTGAACTACGTCTTTGTCCGGATTCCACCTGTTTACTTGTATTATATACCTACAAGGTGTATAGTGTTAAGCTTAATTCATAACATAGGATTATAATTTAATGTTTACCGGAAGTAAAACGGAACGCACATCAAAAAGAACAATAAGGAATTGTCTATTATAGTAACGTCACTTCCTCTCTGCCATTTGCCTTTTTTTTCAAAACCATGCTATACGTGCTGTGCAATTAAAATTACTTATTAAATATATGAAGGTCGCTTGGGGTAGTAAAAGGGCATAATAACGTCTCCTGGTGCTCAAGATAGTGGATGAAGGTCAAAACAGGAGCGCTCCGAGAAGAAAGACCTATTTCACGAGGTATTCCCTTGGGACATTCAAAGGTTAGTGACTTTCATATATCGTGTCGTGTTTCCTATTAAATACAGTCCATCTAGCCTACCTAATCTATTGAAATATCATACACAAGGTAGATAAACATACATGACGGTGTGGTAATAGAGTTTCAGAAACCGAATGACATTTTTAATTTATGATAAGGGATAATTTTGATGTGCAAGATCTACCCTTGGTGCACGGGTCAGCGTTTTTATTTTATTTTAATAATGGACTCGACAGTTCGTCATTAGCCAATGTCATGTTACAGAAAATTCAATATACAGGGTGTAACGTGAAGGGTATATGAAGCCGAAGGGAGTGTGTTCAGTATCGGTACTATCTGAACAACTTTTGTTCTATGACTATTCGAATAAAAAATAAAAATAAATTAATATCTTTTTTTTCCCTGTATAGGTAATAGTCTTCTATCTTCCTCCAAAGGAGTCGCAGTAGCGTCTTCACCCTGGGTAGTCGCGTCTTCATGTCTTCATCCAGAGGAGACGCCGCAGCGTCATCACTCTGGACGAAGCAGCTCGACAGTCACGTTCACTCCCGAGCTTGTAGCGGGACTCTTGACAAAAGCTTGAAACTTCAGATCTTGCTCAAATTATCCAATAAATTCACCATACGTCATTTGCGACATTTTCTGATCAATTTAACGTGATATTAAAAACAAAATAACCACTGTAGATATTTAAATAAATATTATCAAATAATTTCGCAACCGTCGTTTCCCGCCATTTGCAAAAGCCCCTATAAAAAAACATACCACGAGCTAGTGTCTCGAATACGAAAATAGAGATGTCCATAGTTATTCGTCATCGCGTGTTTACGATCGGTTTCACGCTCGCGAATATAATCGTAAAAGTGGTCGTTATTGCCGATAAACAGTCTATTCGAGTGCGCGACATATCTGAGCAATAAGTCGGAGTGACGTCACGCATTACTCAAATACTTATATTTATATGTTTTTATTACCTGCCTGAAGAAGGGCAATGTTTTAGGCGACGTCTACACGTCAATATTCTGAATATTCTGGTCTAACAACAATAGATCTTACCCTTCCCGCACACGGGCCACCGGCCACAGCCACAAAACGCCGCCACTGGCATATTTCCTGTAATTTTCATACATTTAATATGGACTCGCCGCACACGGTTGGCGCCGGTGGCGGCCACACGCTACAAATCGTCGCAGCTTGCTTCTTGTGGCTCGCACCGGCCACTAAACGCCGACACAAAAAGCCGCCACACGCCACTCGCGCGATTCCGCGCCCCTCTCTCCCTTGCCTCAGTAAACTATACTGCACGCATGGGTTAAAAAAAGTGGCAGCCACCGACCGCAAGTGTCGACCACCGGCCACAAGTGGCTGTCGCGCGCTTCAGCTACCTTTGTAGCCGCTTCTAGCTTCTCGTGGCGGCGTTTGTGGCTGTCGCGTGTGGCTCGTGTGCGGCGACACTTACAAATACAAAATAATACAAAATAATTTATTTACTAGAAATTTACATTTACAGTATATTTTTACTAATAAACTCCGCACTAGGTTACACCTGTGTCGCGGTAGTTCTAATTTGTATTACCTATCAATGTAAACAAAAAGAACATCATCATCATCATCAGTCTATTTATATTGCCCCACTGCTCGGGCACAGACCTTCCCTTACATCGAGGGAGCTCGGGCCATAATCCACCACGCGGGCCCAGTGCGGGTTGGCGGATTTCACATGCCTTAGATTTTTTTTTCTTCTACGACATGCAGGTTTCATCACGATGTTTTCCTTCACCGTTTTGAGAGCACTCGGTAAATGTACGTAAGTTTTGGATAACTCATTGGTACATGGCTGCCCTAGCTGGGAATCGAACCTGGGACCTCCATATTGCAAGTCCATTGACCCAACGACTGAGCCACCGAGCTCTCTTAAACAAAAAGAACTCGGTCGACAATTTTGGCTCACTAGGTGACAATGTGTGTGCGTGCGTGTGAGAGGGTGCGTGCGAGTGTGTGTGTGTGTGTGTGTGTATGTGTTTGACCATAGATATACTTATATAGAGAGCTCGGTGGCTCAGTGGTTGGGTCAATGGACTTGCAATATGGAGGTCCCAGGTTCGATTCCCAGCCAGGGCAGCCATGTACCAATGAGTTATCCTCGGTTTTTTCGACGGAAAAACTTACGTACATTTACCGAGTGCTCTCAAAAACGGTGAAGGAAAACATCGTGATGAAACCTGCATGTCGTAGAAAAAAAATCTAAGGCATGTGAAATCCGCCAACCCGCACTGGGCCCGCGTGGTGGATTATGGCCCGAGCTCCCTCGATGTAAGGGAAGGTCTGTGCCCGAGCAGTGGGGCAATATAAATAGACTGATGATGATGATGATACTTATATATAGAATTTACATATATAAATAAAGGACATTATCAGAATTTTTTAAAGTTACTATAATAAATAACAGGGCGGGGTATGTATCATTTACATTAATTATAGAGAACCTAGATAACAATGACATTACTCTGCTACCTCAGGATGCTAAGTACGTCTTCAGTTGAGTCATATTCTAAAGAAAGTAACCACATTTTAATTTTTAATCTTGCCACTAAACTTGTGCGGACCTGACGTTGGCGACATAAATCACATCGTATTTGCATGTCCGTTATATGACCACTCGCCTCTCTTCGACCGCCTAATTTCACGTACCTTTTTATTTATTTTATTAATGGACTCGACAGTTCGTCATTTGCCAATGTCATGTTACAGAAAATTCAATATATAATAGTCTTCTCTTCCTCCAGGGGAGTCGCAGTAGCGTCTCCACCCTGGGTAGCCGCGTCTTCTTGTCTTCATCCAGAGGAGACGCCGTAGCGTCATCACTCTGGACGAAGCAGCTCGACAGTCACGTTCACTCCCGAGCTTGTAGCGGGAACTCTTGATAAAAGCTTGAAACCCCAGATCTTGCTCAAATTATCCAACAAATTCTCCATACTGTCTGCCACTCGCGAACATTTTCTGATTAATTTAACGTGATATTAATAAAATAACCACTGTAGACAATAAAACAAAAATTATCAAATAATTTTGCAACCGTCGTTTCCCGCCATTTTCAAGAGAACCTATCTTTCCAATCACTATTTCACCATAATAAACAGGAAATAACAATGCCAGATTCTGCCCCACCATCAACCGCTAGTTGTACAAGATAACGAATAAATGTAAAAATATCTCCGTTTTTTATTAAAATTATTGGTTTAAAATAAAGTTTTGTACAAGTTGCGGATCGAAAAAAACAGCTTATTTAAGAATTCAGAAAATAGTAAGAAATCGAAGCGATTCATTGTTTTTGTTATTCTTCTATAGGAGTTGCGAGAGTAGTAGAAAATGATACTGATTATGATTATGCAATATGATACCTGTAATAAGTCCCCAACAAAATGATAGGTACAGCTTGAATGGTCTCGTAGTTTTGTAGGTGGGGAAAAGCTCCCTTGAAATGTGGCAATGTCATTTACGATATGAATAAATAATTTAATTAATGTTTCCCCAATTGTAATTTCCCAACAATTGTTTAAAAGGCAAAATTTTCGTTCTTTTTTTGAATTCATTCGCAGTGTTACCGTACTAAAATAGTTTTTGGTGTATAAATTACGATTAGCTAATCATTGCTTAAATAACGTTTATAAGTAAAAAAAGTTTAAATCACTGAATAAGAGTTTAAATAATTATTAGTTAATATGTTGTTCAGTGGTTGATTAGTGTTTTTTTTTATAAGTAAGAGGGGTTTTGTTTAAGATATGTAATGCCAGCCGTAAAGACGTTATATATAAGCCTCCTGTATCTCTCTTTATCTATCGTTAAAATCCCAAGCCTTCAGGTCTTTAAAGACATTATAATATCAATACGAGGTTATTTCCGCCAAGGTTGTTTATACTAACTTTGCTTCTGAAGTATAGACAAGCGGCGCTCACCACACAATTAACAAATTCACCAATTTATTCAAAATAAACAATTTACCCTCTTAGTGTAGTAATATTTATTTATTCAAAACTAGGAAATAATATTTACAAATAAATAGGTACAAATTAAATCTAAACTATCTAAACCTACCTAACGTGTAAAAATTATAAATAAAAAACCTGCGCCAAGTCCCCCACAATTGGCAACGTGCCCAAAAGGCTGGCGGCGTTGCCCCGCTGTATAGCGAGGCCACGTTGGGCAAAGTAGCCGCCAGCCTTAGTTATAAAAATGTTACCCTCTTAGTTATAAAAAATACTAATCAAGCACTGAGCAATCATCCAATCTGATGTTTATGGCAACATCAAATTGGAATTGGATGTATTAATGTATACCGCAGCCCAAATCAAGTGTCTTATTTTGTAAACAAACATGATCGTCTAATTACCCGTTGTAACGTAACACTGAAGGAACTGATTGATCAAACCTGTTCATTATTGTGAAAATAAAGTGATCCGATCCTAATAATGTGAAAATAACTATGCAATAATCACAGAACAGCTTAAAATGTTAGTAGGGTAGTTTTTGTTTATAAAATAAGACACTTGATTTGGGCTTCGGTATACATTCTGACATATGTATGCAATTAAATAAAATGAAATTGAAGTTTCTTGCTGGGTTCTCTTGGAAATGGCGGGATACGACGGTTGCAAAATTATTTGATAATTTTCCTTTTAATGTCTACAGGGACTATTTTGTGTTTAATATCACGTTAAATTAATCAGAAAATGTTCGCGAATGACAGTACGGTGAAGTTATTGGATTATTTATGCAAGATCTGAAGTCTCAAGCTTTTATCAAGAGTTCCCGCTACAAGCTTGGGAGTGAACGTGACTGTCGAGCTGCTTCGTCCAGAGTGATGACGCTACGGCGACTCCTCTGGATGAAGACATGAAGACGCGGCTACCCAGGGTGCAGACGCTACTGCGACTTCCCTGGAGGAAGATAGAAGACTATTAAATATATTGAATTTTCTGTAACATGACATTGGCAAATGACGAACTGTCGAGTCCATTAATAAAATAAATAAGTCTTGCTCCATTCACCTGACATTTACCGTAAAGAAATGCTTGATACCTTGCCCACGATGTAAACAGAGTCGTTAAATTATAGGTGTTACAACGGATTTACGAGCGAAACGTGGAGTGGACGCGTTTGCGGGGAAAAGGTGGTTTACCTCACATTGACGTAAGATTAGATTCCTTCCGGCCCAGAATGTTTAATTCCCAAAATGTTGAATCCAAAAATGTTGAATCCCAAAATGTTGAATCCCAAAATGTTAAATCCCATAATGTTTAATTCCCAAAATGTTGAATCCCCTAATGTTGAATCCCGAAATGTTGAATCCCAAAATGTTGAATCCTAAAATGTTGAATCTCAAAATAGTGGGGACCTGGGTCAAGTTTTTTATCTTTAATTTTACTTTTTTATTAGGTTAATTTTTAGGCAGGGTTAGTTTTCATTTAGATATAATTATTATAGTTGTTTATTATTAATAATAATTAGAAAAATATTAAATGACATCACATAAAAATAATCTCAAAATGTTGAATTCCCAAAATGTTGAATCCCATTATGTTGAATTCTCAGTGTTGAACATTGATCTCCTATAAACAACTAGACACACAGTCTGCCTTCTAAAAATGTCCGAGCGCAAAGAAGGTCCAAACGGATGAATGGACCCTCATTTGCTTTATTGGACATTATTTGGACGTTAACAATGGATTCTTATTTGGAAGTTTTTTAAATTGTTTTAGTAAGACCTTTGTGTATCTAGTTGTTTATAGGAGATCAATGGTGTTGAACTAACAATTCCCATAATGTTAAATGCAGTCCGTTCGAAATTAGATTGTACGGTACACTGAGAAAAGTGTACAGGAGAGTTGTTAAGGTTGATTATATCAAAAACTACTTGACCTATTGCAAGAATCATTTCACTATTAAATAGATAAAAGCTAAAACTATGTAACTGTGCGAATAATTACTAAATTCGGTTCACTAATTTTTGAGAAAATCTCAACCTTAGACCTCTAGACCTCAGTATACTTTTCTCTGTCGTCATGTGTACGTAATTTACAGTACAGTCAAAAACAGATAAGGCATCCATAAGGTTGAGATTTTCTTGAGAACAATTTGATTGTACTGTTTAATTATTTTTACATTAATCTAATTTAAAGTGCACTTTATGTATTGTGAAAATAATTTAGAAATTCAAAGTAAGTAGTTTTTCAGCTATAATGAGGTCCCGTCCCGTACACATTTGTCTCCGAATAAAGGTGATTTTCCACAAGAGATATGCGGGGCTCGGAAGCGAAAGTTGTGATCCACCATATTATATCGTTTGATTTTAAGAGCTTTGCTTTCTGTCGAAAAAAACGTTAGATACTGGTTTGGGGTATGTCTGCTAAGGATGCATGTCAAGATGCGTACTTCTAAGGAAGCCTGCTTCTGTGCTTTTAGAAGCATGCTTCTCTGCTTCTAAAAGCGTGTTTACTTAGAAGCAGACTACAGAAGTACGCTTACTTAGAAGCAGACTACAAAAGCACGCTTACTTAGAAGCAGACTACAAAAGCACGCTTACTTAGAAGCAGAGAAGCACGATGAAGCAATTTTCTAAGGAGGTGTAGGTACTTCTAAGGGTGCGTGCATCTAAATAAGTGTGCTTCTAAGGATGAGTGCTTCTGAAGAAGCGTGTTTCTGTGCTTCTAAAGATGCTTGCTTCTGAGGAAGGGTGGTTCTGTGCTTCTAAAGATGATTGCTTCTGAGGAAGCGTGTTTCTGTGCTTATAAAGATGGTTTCTGAGGAAGCGTGCTTCTAAGGAAGCGTTCTTCTAAGGATGCGTGCGTATAAGGAAGCGTGCTTTTGTGCTTATGAGAAAGCGATCTTTTGAGGAAGCGTTCTTCTGTGCTTCTGAGTAAGCGTGCTTATGTGCTACTAAGGAAACATGCTTCTGTGCTTTGTAATGTTAGCTAGAGATGCGGAACTGTTATACCTTAACTATATAAAGTAACAGAGCTATGAGTGACTTTATAAACCAAATTTTTCTGTATTATAACGTCGAATTAAATAGGTATAACTACTATCACAAATTAATAATTGATCTTATTATCTAAAATAGTAAATATTTTAAACGTGTCTTTTTTTGCCGGAAAGCAAGTTAAGTCGTTAGTCCCGGTTGCTGTCGCTCGGCAGCAGTCGTGAGGCCACGTCAAAGGCCTACGGGATTGAATAACTCTGCAATAGGTTTCGTCACGCGAGAAGAATATTATTTTCAAGTCAACTCTCGTCTCACATCTTACTGGCTTCGCTCATCTCTTAGCTACCTCTAGTGGAAAGTCGCCTTATACTGTGACTAGTGGACGGATCTGACAGTGACGTGGGTACCTCATAATACTTTTATACCCACTGCGATATACAGATAAGCTTACAGGGAAAAGTCGAATAGTCTTGTTATTCATGTCTTAAGGAGCTCCTTGTCTAAGGTTCATTCTCTAACACGCTATTACCTATCTGAAACAAAAATTTCGCTAAGAGAAAGGGCAAATCACAAGTGAGTTATTATAAAAAACATCAAACTCGACTGCATTTTAAACGACTTCTAATAGGAAGAGGTTCTCAATTCCGCTGTTTTTTGTTTGTTGAATCAGAACTTCGGCATTTTTTGACTTTTCGATTGTCAAAGGATGTGTGTGCTATTGCATGCCATGATATGTGTATTATTGCATGCCAGGATATGTGTGCTATTTGCCAGGATATGTGTGCTATTGCATGCCAGGATATGTGTGCTATTGTATGCCAGGATATGTGTGCTATTTGCCGGGATACGTATGCTATTGCATGCCAGGATATGTGTGCTATTGTATGCCAGGATATGTGTGCTATTTGCCAGGATATGTGTGCTATTCATCATCATCATCAGTCTATTTATATTGCCCCACTGCTCGGGCACAGACCTTCCCTTACATCGAGGGAGCTCGGGCCATGATCCACCACGCGGGCCCAGTGCGGGTTGGCGGATTTCACATGCCTTAGATTTTTTTTTCTTCTACGACATGCAGGTTTCGTCACGATGTTTTCCTTCACCGTTTTGAGAGCACTCGGTAAATGTACGTAAGTTTTTCCGTCGAAAAAACCGAGGATAACTCATTGGTACATGGCTGCCCTACTATATGTGTGCTATTGCATGCCAGGATATGTGTGCTATTGTATGACAGGATATGTGTGCTATTTGCCAGGATATGTATGCTATTGCATGCCAGGATATGTGTGCTATTGCATGCCAGAATATGTGTGCTGTTGTATGCCAGGATATGTGTGCTATTTGCCAGGATATGTGTGCTATTGTACGCCAGGATATGTGTGCTATTTGCCAGGATATGTGTGCTATTGCATGTCAGGATATGTGTGCTATTGTATGACAGGATATGTGTGCTATTGCATGCCAGGAAATGTGTGCTATTGTATGCCAAGATGGCTATGTGTGCTATTGCATACCGGGATATGTATGCTATTGTATCATGTATGCCAGGACCGCAGAAGATGGAAGTGTAATTTATGTAATTTTAAAAGACTATAACGTTACGTTTATCATTACAAATATTTTTCAACGCTCTAATTCCTGAAAACGCCTGCACACGATCAACGCAGATAGAAGAGCCTTCAGGGCCCTTTGGAAGTTTCAGACAAGCCACTCCCCATTGTTGGTGAAACCTATTCAAGTGCCAACTCCGAATGTTGTTGATAAGTTTGTGAAAGCCTGAAACTTCAGTGTTTTGTTTACGTTATTAGGAAATGATATTAGAAATTAGACTGAAAACTAGTCGGGACTACTTAATTTACTGCAATAATTGAATTGTGCTCAGAATTTGTATTACGCATCATCCATGCTCGGTGAACAAATTAGAACATGATGAAAAATTTCTTACCGTGGGCAGGACTTGAACTTGCGACCTTGTCTTCTTAAGGCTTCGTATGCGCGGATTTACAGTTTTTCTACGAAGGCACTAACTACTAAAATTAAACGTCTGAAAAAATATACTTATAGCAATATATATTTAAATTTTCTATAGCACGCTTGCTATAGCACACTGTGTCGGGGCGCAGCGGGGCGGGGCGGGCCGCATCGCACGGACGCAAATCCGCCTCACAATAATGCGAGCCGCTGCGGCCCGACACAGTGTGCGATAGTTCAAACAAACAAAAACAATTTGTTAGTGCAATAAAACATTTTGACTTTGACTTTGACTTTGTTCAAGTATTAAAGCGATTTGAGCGGATTTTTGCGCTCCGCCCCGACACACTGCGGCCCGGCATAATGTGCGCGAAGCAATAAAGTATACCAATACCTACTAAATTAATTAGCGGTCCTTACTCAGATCGCTCCTCATGTGAAATTCATTTAGAATATCCCTTTCAGCGAATTCCGTGCCTGTTCCCAGAATTTAGGTTCGGGGTAGGTATAATTTACAATCAATCTACACCTGAGCCTTCCACCGTGCTATTGAAAAGGGTAGTGATTGACGAAACAAAGGAATATAATATAGATATACAATACAACGTGAAATATTAGTGATTGCTTTCCCACGGCAGAATGATTTGCTCTCAATCGTTTGATGAATGATTACAATATTTTGCTGGCAATTGACGATAGCGTTGACATCTTCGCAGACTCTGCTTGTGTATTTAGGCGTAAGATCGACAAACACTATTTAGAAATATTTTTTATTTATTTTAGTGTATTCATACTCAGATTTTCATTTTATATATATTATAGTAGTATTTTATTATTAGATATATCATCATCATCAGTCTATTTATATTGCCCCACTGCTCGGGCACAGACCTTCCCTTACATCGAGGGAGCTGGGGCCATAATCCACCACGCGGGCCCAGTGCGGGTTGGCGGATTTCACATGCCTTAGATTTTTTTTCTTCTACGACATGCAGGTTTCATCACGTTGTTTTCCTTCACCGTTTTGAGAGCATTCGGAAAATGTACGTAAGTTTTTCCGTCGAAAAAACCAAGGATAACTCATTGGTACATGGCTGCCCTGGCTGGGAATCGAACCTGGGACCTCCATATTGCAAGTCCATTGACCCAACCACTGAGCCACCGAGCTCTCGCATACACTAGATATATCTATGTTGTAATATGTGAAATTATTATGTATTATACAGTTAGTTGTGTTGTGTACCATTGTGTGAAGGCTGTGGGCACCTGTTATTGTGAGGGTCACACAGAACTGAACACCTGGCCGCAAATAGAGTAATGTTTGTGATTTTTGCGTTGGTGCTCCTTATAAAATAAATAAATAATAAATAAATAAATTTGCCCAAGGCTGGGTGTGCGTGGATTTTCAGTTTTACTAAAATTAAACGTCTGAAAAAAATATATAGCAATCTTGGGGTGTCTATTTAGAGACTGATGAATACCGATACACGATTGGACAAACTTCGCTCGAAAATGACAAACATTTCCATGTCTTTTAAAATGAAAATTCAGTCTAAACCAAAATAGTTATTCATACAAAATATATATGAAAATGTAGATAGAGTATTATATATACGAGAGCTTGTTTAAAAAATCTGATTTGCGCCTCGGAGCTGTCAAACTGACATTATTACAAGGCGTTTGACATTAGTTTGACAGCACCGCGGCGTTGCGTCAATCGCTATATCGTTAGGTCGGCGAGCTGTCAAACGCAACATTTCGTAGCACGACTACACGTTTGCAGGCGATCTTTCATCACTCTCAACTTTGTGACGGCGTGGCGTTGGCGTGGCGTGGGCGCGGCGCGTTAACGAACATGTGCTACACCCCGATTCTCGATTTTTTTTCTTATCGACCAGTTCCAGCGTCAGGTATAGATATAAACCAAGACGGTTTTATGCGGAGAAAACAGCAGGCATGCTCGTATTCACATAAAACAAACAGCAACCCATTAGCACAATCCCTGTAATGGCCAATTAAGTTTAATTAGTACATTTCACCCACTGCCCAGGACACATGCTGTCAAAATGTGTGCCGTGAGCCGTATAGCAAGTAGGTACAGTCGAAGACAGAGATAAGTATACAGGATCAAGGGCGTCGCCAGCCAATATCCCAGGGGGGGTGTCACTTTGACGTTTTTTTTCATACTCGTGCTGCCATCTAGTCTTAAAGTCGAGTTCTAAAAGAAAACGGTTAATTGCTACCATTACTAAAGGAGGGTTCTCTTGAAAATGGCGGGAAACGACGTTTGCGAAATTATTTGATAATTTTCCTTTTAATGTCTATAGGGACTATTTTGTGTTCAATATCACGTTAAATTAATAGAAAATGTTCGCGAATGACAGTACGGTGAAGTTGTTGGATTATTTATGCAAGATCTGAAGTTTCAAGCTTTTATCAAGAGTTCCCGCTACAAGCTCGGGAGTGAACGTGACTGTCGAGCTGCTTCGTCCAGAGTGATGACGCTACGGCGACTCCTCTGGATGAAGACATGAAGATGCGGCTGCCCAGGGTGAAGACGCTGCTGCGACTCCTCTGGAGGAAGATAGAAGACTATTATAAATTGAATTTTCTGTAACACGACATTGGCAAATGACGAACTGTCGAGTCCATTAATAAAATAAATAAATACTAAAGGAGATTGTACAGATGGAACCGCGGACAAATACTAGTAGAAGAGAGAATATTGCTTTTATTCGAACGGCGTATTGTGCAACCACTGAAGCATATAATAGCTCGGCACAGACAGACGGACACATTATTAGATATAGTGAAAAGAAATCCAGATAATATTGAATGTAAACGGAGAGAATACCAATTTCACATACGAATGTATTGAATGCGAAACTATATTGTAAGAACGTATTGAATGTGAACAATAGGTACTTCTTATTTTAGAAAAGAGAGCTCGATGACGCTGTGGTTAGAATCATAATAAATAAATAAATGAACGAACGAACGAACGAACGAACGAACGAACGAACGAACGAACGAACGAACGAACGAACGAACGAACGAACGAACGAACGAACAAACAAACAAACAAACAAACAAACAAACAAACAAACAAATAAATAAATAAATAAATTAAATTAGCATACTAACAAAGTCGAACGTCGTCTAAAAAAATACATGAAGTTATCGTCATGTCGTATTGGTGGTTTCCTTGCAGAATAGTGTGAATTGTAAAAAATACGAGTCGAAACATAAGCAATGTAATTTATTTGTAACAAACAATCTAAATCTGTTCCCGTATTAGATTTCGGGGTCCTTGATCGAAGATAAGCTACTTGACTGTGCCTACCTGAAAGGTGACTTTTATTAAGAGCCATGCCTTACCACGTTACTTAAAAACAATATTGTAATACAATACATTTTAACATCATCAGTCTATTTATATTGCCCCACTGCTCGGGCACAGACCTTCTCTTACATCGAGGGAGCTGCGGCCACAGATTCACATGCCTCGGATTTTTTCCCTTCTACGACATACAGGTTTTATCACGATGTTTTTCCATCACCGTTTTTGAGAGCACTTGGTAAATGTACGTAAGTTTTTCCGTCGAAAAAAACCGAGGATAACTCATTGGTACACGGCTGTCCTGGCTGGGAATCGAACCTGGGACCTCCGTATCGCAAGTCCATTGACCAACAACTGAGCCACCGAGCTCTCTTTATTATCGTCGTCGTCGTCGTCAGCCTGTATCCGTCCACTGCTGGACGTAGGCCTTCTCGCAATCCTTCCATTGTCTTCTATTTGTGGCCGTACGCATCCATTTATTCCCACATGTGCGAGAGATGTCGTCAGACCATCTCATCGGTGGTCTTCCTACGCTGCGATGTCCCGTGCGTGGCCTCCAAACTGTGGCTTTGTACGTCCAGCGGTCGTCGTCTCTGCGTGCAACGTGCCCTGCCCATCTCCACTTCAGGGAAGCCATCCTTTCCCCAATATCCACTAGCTTGGTCCGCCGGCGGATTTCTGAGTTGAGTCTTTATTATGATAAATAACAATTTCTAATATGCAATATAGATAACATAATTGCGTGCGACGTCCACTTTCATAATTAGGCGTTCTATATTGGTATTGAATCACGTTGTAGATTAGTATTTAAAAAACAATTGAATGTTGGAGGTTTGTTACTAGGTTTTCTATGAAAATTATCTAAATTGCTTAATATAATTTTATTTTTTACGATGTAGGTAATGTATGTACCGCTAACAGCAGATCAAGAGTAACACTTTGGACTTTAAAAGGTTCTTATTATCTGCGTCATAAGAGTTGAATTCGTACTGCAAGTGTTACCATTGATCTGCTGTCCGTACCTGTCTATTACTACTTATAATAAATGCATATGAATATGAAAAAAATGTGCCTTAAATGGACAATTTCCTTTATTAGATCCTCGTGTGTTTAGTGACCTATTGTCAGAGTTGTTCAGGCCGCCCGTAGGCCTTTCACGTGTCCTAACGACAGCTGCCGACCGACAACTACCTGGACCAACTGCTTAAGAGCCTTCCATGAGCCAACTAGCGCCGCCAATCTTAAAAAAATAATATCTTCCAATATAATCAATTTTATTAAAAAAGCTATATACAAAATGTTTATTACGATAAATACTATTTTTTAAATGCTTATTTATAACGTGATTCAATTTCGGTAAGTTGTAGTTCGTATAATTGCGAAAAACGGCCGTTTTTGGCACATTTGTGAACTACAACTTAGCTTGTCGCAATTATGTCATGTACTGTACATTGAAAAATAGTGTTCATCCTAATAAACACTTTGTAAATAGCTTTTTTAATCAAATTGATTAAATTGGAAATATTATTTTTTCAAGATTGGCGGCGCTAGTTGGCTCATTGTAGGCCCTTAACGTGCTTTCCGAGGCACGGAGAGGCTCAGATGAAGTTGTCACTAGGTCACCCATCCAGGCTACCTCACCCAACGTTGCATAACTTGTAAGATCGTTTTCAACATGTATTTTTTAAACAACCACAAGTCATCCCACTGCTGGGCAAAGGTCTCTCCCTTCTTCCTCCAGCCATCCATTCCTGTATCTAGTGAGATCGTCTCCTCACCTTCGCTTAGGTCTGCCCCGACACCGGCGCCCGTCCAGTGACACCCATTCTGTGACAGACCGGGTCCATCGGTCCGGCTGCATGCGGCACACGTAACCCGCTAAGTGACACTTCAATGTAGCTGCTTTGCGGGCCACGTCTGCTACTCCTATCTGGGTTGTGTTTCTGGCAGGATCCGTTCTCACGCCTTGATTTTTTTTTTGTAAAATTCTTCCTAG
Organism: Tachystola acroxantha; assembly: GCA_963506565.1. NCBI lineage: Eukaryota > Metazoa > Arthropoda > Insecta > Lepidoptera > Oecophoridae > Tachystola > Tachystola acroxantha. Next base: position 1,915,396 of record OY735892.1, on the reverse strand, counting down.
ATGGAAAGGCAAAGCCAAATTATATGGGCCTGGTCTGATGTTAACAGAATGTCTGAATTCTTATAAATACATACATATATACGAAGATACCAAGAACCTAACCTAAACCTACGCACAATCCTCCCAAACCCCTAAACGAAATAACTCAATGATCCACGCTATCATCGAGTAAAGCAAGGAAACCTTGCTAAGAGCACAAAACCTCACACCTTGATTACGACCACTTTTTCTTTTTTTATTAATGGACTCGATAGTTCGTTATTTGCCAATGTCATGTTACAGAATATTCAAGATATCATAGTCATCTCTCTTCATCCAGAGGAATCGCCGTAGCGTCGTCACTCTGGACGAAGCAGCTCGACGGTCACGTTCACTCTTGACTCTAGCAAAAAAAACCTTTTATTACATTAGAATACTTACATGATTTTTAAGGATCTAGGTTGCCACCTGTAGATATTACCCTTAATGCGTGGGTTTAGCTTTTATAAGTGCCTTTTGTTTTTTGTTATTATTGCCATGGCGGGCGAGACCTGAGCGTAGGTTCGCACAATCTTCGATCAGACACTCACTACCCACCCACATTCTCCAGATTATTGTAACCCTTATAATTAGGCGTTGCTAGGAGACGGGGAAAACTAACCTAACTCAACTGGCAATATTTTTGCTTCGGTCAACGATGGATAACTGCTTTTGAAAATGGCTGGAAACGACGGTTGCGAAATTATTTGATAATTTTCCTTTTAACGTCTACAGGGACTATTGTGTTTAATATCACGTTAAATTAATCAGAAAATGTTCGCGAATGACAGTATGGTGAATTTGTTGGATAATTTGAGTAAGATCTGGTGTTTCAAGCTTTTATCAAGAGTTCCCGCTACAAGCTCGGGAGTGAACGTGACTGTCGAGCTGCTTCGTCCAGGGTGACGACGCTACGGCGACTCCTCTGGATGAATACATGAAGACGCGGCTACCCAGGGTGAAGACGCTACTGCGACTCCTCTGGAGGAAGATAGAAGACTATTATATACTTTTTTAGAATTAAAACTATAGTGAGCCATTACTACAAATTCATCGTCGGCCGCTAGTCCCCAATTAGACCGACAGTTTCGACCGATTTCGGCGGTATTTTTCGGTCGGCGCCACACCCGCGTCGCCGGTGACGTTTCTTCGCGCACAGAAACGTCACCGGCGACGCGGGCGTGGCGCGCTCACCTAGAAAAAGACCGTCGAAATCGGTCGAAACTGTCGGTCTAATTGCCGACTTCAACAATTTAAGTGAGTGATATCCGTTTATATATAGTAATTTATTATTTACTAACTTATTGAATCTGTAACATGTCATTGGCAAATACGAACTGTCGAGTCCATTAATAAAATAAATAAGTACAAACCGGGAATCTATGAGATTCCTTGTAAAGCGCGCGAAACGACATTGGCTAGTTTTTTGTGAAAATTCGAAATAAATAGTTTCCGTGGTAGGTATTTAGTGATTAATGATCACGTTAAGTTAATCAGTAGATGTCCGCGAACGTTTCTATTAGTTGAAGTGCTCGAAAGAAGTCGTGTTTGTGAAGTTTTGTGCTCTTAGCAAGGTTTCCTTTTGCATAACTTGATGCTTGCGTGGATCATTGAGTTATTTCGTTTAGGGGTTTGGGAGGGTTGTGCGTAGGTTTAGGTTAGGTTATCTTCGTATATATGTATGTATTTATAAGAATTCAGACATTCTACTAACATCAGACCAGGCTGTATGCCCTAGTTGGATTTGCCTTTCCCTCTGGGAAGAATTTTACAAAAAAAAGGGGGTCTAGATGAATTCTATTCTGTCCGTGTGGTAAATGTATTAAGTACCTACATAGTTCATATTGTCCTGGTATTCCTGTGGGGAACATTGTTGGAAACACAAATCGAATCTCAACTCCACAGGGAACCAACTATTGTCAGGCGACGATTGGATTGAATTCTATCAAAGATATAGTAGACATATTATATACACATATTTCCCGTAGTCACAGATTCCATCTTCTGCGATTTCCATGTCTTTTAAAATGAAAATTTTGTGTAAACCGAAATAGTTGTTCATACAAAATATATATCAAAATATAGGGTATCTATACATATAATAAGACTCTAAAAAAGTTGTGTCTGTACATTGGATATTTTTTGAAAAGAATAATTGTAATGTGTTTTAGGATCGATACTGATGCCAAAACACTAATTTTTAGAATTTTTGTCTGTTTGTCTGTATGTCTGTGACTATGTTCAAGTATCACGCCATAACTACTGAAGGGATTTTGACGGGAGTTTCACTAGGACAGGGCTTCCCAAACTTATTTTTACTATGACGCCCCTGGGAAATTGCCACTTTTTACGCGACGAAATTGCCACTTTTTGCCCTAAGGCCAAAAAGTACCTACCAAAGTTGTAGTTCCAGCCTAGTAACAAGTTATCAGAAAAACTCCAAATAACTTCTATAATTTTCATTAGAAAATGAAAAAGAAATCGTAAGAACGAGAATGAAAAGAAATATTTATTCTACTTTGTTGGCTGGCTATTAATGAGAAGGATGTGCTTGCTTTTCTCAGGATAGCTTCTCAAAATGGGGCTCGAATTTGGAAATTGCCATTGATACAGACAGCCAATCTATGTAGATCGCCTTGCGACGCCCCTAGGATAGTGCCGCGGCGCCCCAGTGCGTCGCGACGCACAGTTTGGGAAGCCCTGCACTAGGAGATAGCTGAAATATCCGGACAGCTCATAGGCTTTAAGCCATGGCGGTATGTGATCTGAGCATAGAACTATTTCTACGCAAACGAAGTTGCGGGGTACAGCTAGTAATTAAGAGTGGGCTGACTCTGACAATCAAGTTACTAAAGCAATAGCCACGGATGAAAGCTCTATTGCTTTAACTGAGTTTAGACATCACTCAGCCGCCCTTTTAACCTAAGTACTCAGTGGCCTACGCACCACTTAGTGGCCTGGAGAAGTGTTCCACTTCCACTTTTGCTTTTCCACTTCGAGAAGTAACATTGACATCAAATTATCAGATTGATATTGTAACATTGATATCCTATAAACAACTAGATACACAGTCTGCCTTCTAAAAATGTCAGAGCGCAAAGAAGGTCCAAACGGATAAATGGACCCTCATTTGCTTTATTGGATATTATTTGGACGTTAACAATGGACCCTCATTTGGACGTTTTTACCTACGGGCGGCCTGAATAACTTTGACAAATATGTTTGGTCACTATACCTCACGAGAAAAGAAGATTAAAAAAAGCTATGAAGCAAATCAAGCAATTGTGATAATATTATTCGATTTGGTACAGTCAAAGACAGAGATAAGTATACAGGGGGCCTCAATAAGGTTGATATTTTCTCAAAAACTACTGGTCCGAATTTAATAATTCTTTTACAGTTACAAGTTTCAATTTTTATCTATAAAACAGTGAAATAATTATTGCAATAAGTCTAGTAGTTTTTGAGAAAATCTCTAGGTACTATAAAAACTCTCCTATACACCTTTCTTTGTGTTCCACCGTACAACTGATATTAATAATTTTATTAACGCATTTACTGATTTAATATCATGTTCAATGGACCAGTAAAAGTTCGCGAATATCAATATCTTTGAGTGTTCGAATAATTACTTGTATCTATAGTTTCAAGTTACATTAAAGAGCCAAGAGCTTCAAGAGTTCCTCACTCTACATAGTTTAAGGCTCGTATTAAATCACTATCAGCTCAAAAGTCAATCTTGACCTTAAGACCTCAAGATGCGGAACGCCCGCGTGTATCACGTGAGTAACGTCGTATTAATAAAAACAGCTTATTAATCGCTATTTGCTAGTAAATTGTCAGTTTAGGAACCTAAACTGGATCGCTATAAGAGGTGAGAGTAACCCCGCAGTTCTCAAGAGAACTGTCAAACTCACACTTGACAACATATTTGCTGATTGCAGGCGAACCGCGACTTGAGAAAGACATCACGTGATACGCCCTCAAGATTGGTTTATTAATAAACGACATGCTTGAGATGGTGATAACGTCTTGAGAGTGTCTGAGCTGAATTTGCTCTTGAGCTCAGACTATTAATTTTTATTTATTTATTTAAAGTTTACAATTACAGGTTACCCCTAATTAGATCGTAAACAAAATTTTACCTATTTTTACATTGTACTTATATATGGAGGTATAAAATTCTAACACATCACAGGAATATACTCTAATATCATCTAATCTAAGGAATTACGACTATAATACGAGCCTAAGAGGGAACGTGGCTGTTGAATTGCTAATTCATGTCTGATTAGCCAAAGGTAGACTGGTAGAGAATGCCGCATAGCATTAGGTTCGCCTGTACATAAATTTGTATATAAGGAATAAAATAAATAAACTGTTTCTTCCAAAAATATTTTTAAACCCCTTCTCATTACTTTTGATTAAAGGAGGCCACGAACGGGTAAACGTAGTGTGAGACGCGCTCCGACCAGATGGAGGGATGACCTTCGCAAGATGGCTGGCAGGGACTGGATGCAGAGGGCCGAGAGTAGGGTTGAGTGGCGCGCTTTGGGAGAGACCTACGTCCAGCAGTGGACTGTTACGGGTCTTAGAGTGACTATGTCACTACTACAATCAAGACGAATCTAACGATATCTCAGTATTCTAAAATCCATCAAGCCGTTTAGGCCGCAGGGCGTGCCAAAGAATTATACATACATACGTACGATCGAAGACAAAGAAAGGTGTACAGGAGAGTTTTTAAGGTTGAGATTATCTCAAAAACTACTTGACATATTGCAATAATTATTTCACTGGTACATAGATAAAAGTTAAAACTATGTAACTGTAAAATAATTATTACATTCGGTACAGTAGTTCTTGAGAGAATCTCAACCTTATTGAGACCCCTGTGTATTTATTTTCGTGTGTACATTCGAAAAACATAACCCTCATTCTTGTGCAGTTGGGTAAAAATACCTCTTTAACAGATGGTTCGCCTCTTTCTGCCGTCGGTTTTTATTTAAAAAGTCTCTAAACAAATTGATTGAAAATCCCGATATTCAATTTCAGCTCTCCGATCCATACTGTATAGATAGTTTTTGGTTGACCCGTAGAGCCTCGAAAGTAATTGAATTTGGTTTAAAAGCTTCTGACGAGTCACGCCAAAACCCTCTGGTAAAGCTTTTTCAATAACATTAAAAATAAATAGTCCTAACATGACCAGAGTGTGAGACTTGGTCGCAAACAACTTAGAATTTATCTAAATAAATATAATAATAATAATTTATAATTAAAACTACAGTGAGCCATTACTACAAATTATTATATATAAACGGATATCACTCACTTATGTTGTTGAAGTCGGTAATTAGATCGACAGTTTCGATCGATTTCGACGGTGCGCGAAGAAACGTCACCGGCGACGCGGGCGTGGCGCGCTCACCTTGAAAAAGACCGTCGAAATCGGTCGAAACTGTCGGTCTAATTGCCGACTTCCATAATATAAGTGAGTGATATCCGTTTATATATAATAATTTATTTTACAATCAGACAACAATCGATCCATTATAAGTTAGTAGCAATGCTCTTATTGACTATGTTAGTAAACTAAACCTAAACGAGGGAGCGCTAGAAATTTTTAAAGATTTGTCGGGGCGGCTCGTGGAGTCCACACGTGACCAAAATGCTGGCCTGTATTTCGCCCAAAGGATCAGCCTAGCGATCCAGAGGGGAAATGCCGCCAGCTTTTGGGCACGTTGCCGGACAACGGGGATCGGTTGAACTATCTGCTAAGCCATTCAGATAGTTCAACCGACCCTTTGTACATATCAAAATATCTTTATTGCAAAATTGCGAGTTTGTACATAGGTCTTTTATAATATATTTATCCTTTCCACAATCTACCTATAGCAGGCGTACAATATTTATTATACTTACATACACATATACATAGCTAATTGTAATTGAATCGAAAAATATATTTGATACTAAAACATTAATTCGGACACACGACATACGACAATTAATTAAATGTCAAAACATTATACTTAGTCAGATGTCAATAATTAAATTATAAAATGTCAAAATTTACTAAGAAATTAGTGTAACTGGAAGAAGATGCGATCGCCCTCTCAGCCCGTTCTTTGTTCAGAATAAAAGTTATAGTTTTATATATTATATGTTGGATTACTTTGTTGTCCGTCTGTTTGTCAAGACCTATATATCTCAGACACACGTGGATGTATCAAGTTGAAATGAATACCAAATACTCAAGTCTGCAACCTCATGCAGCCGTGAAATTTTTTTCAACCTTCTACGTTAACGCAATCAAAAGATATGTCCCTATTCCCTATATGTCGAATATAGGCGCATAATTCATAATTAGGTAATTTATTTATTGCACAATCTATGAGTAGGTAGTTTATTTCAATTTCAATTTATTTAATTGCATACACATGTCAGAATGTACAATAATACATTAGGTCTTAAAACTATGACATATGCACCCTGTAGGGCACAGCAACATGGAATGACAGAGGCAGACATTGCGGCAATTAGTAAATTATGTAGTTAATTAATTTATTAACAATCATTTGTTTATTTAACAAGATGTAAGTTGTTTAAATAGTATCATACATAGTTCAGACCTTGTCGGTATAGCAATTTTACAACATATAAGTACATATTTGCATAAAAACGCAAAAACCTCAAGACGGTGCTTCCCGTTGACCTAGAATCATGAAATTTAGCACAAGTAAAGGAAAAAAAATCCGAAAACTGTAATTTGGAAATTTGAAATTACATCCCTCCAAAAATATTTTTTTGTTATTACAAACTTATATTTGCAGATGATCAACTAATCAGGAGTATGTATCAATGAGTGTCGATGTATGAACAATTAAATATTTATTTGCGGTAAGATTAATCATTTTTATTAAAAAAGCTATGTATATAATCTGTATTAGGATAAATACTATTTTTCAATATAAATAAAACAAAACTAACTACGTCTAAAAATATACTATATTACTATATAACTTTTTAAACTTTCACGGTTTGTATACATATTAATTAGATAAAACGGGAATTTTATTATTGATGTCTCGATATTTCGACAGCATTGCAGCCATCATGGTCACGAATAGAGTAGTAGTAGGTCTGTCGAAATATCATCGAGACATCAATAATAAATGTTTAACACGGTAATTCCCGTTTTATCTAAATAATATGTATACACATTACTTATAAAATAAAATAAAACTAAATACTAAAGAACGAACACGTCGTCAAGATCCCCGTTTTGTGGCATGCTGCATGATGTATGAACATAATATTTTGATAATTGCAAAGTTAAGTTGGTCTCTAAATCTATCTTTTCGTTAGAGCAAAGTTACGGGGTTAATTAATTTTCACTATAACTAACTATTAAATAACAACTCTCTATATTGGTTGGTAATACTGTAACGCCAAGATATTTTCCCAGAACATTAAAAAACCAAATTAAAACGAAAGCTACTATACTAATACCATTGAAATACTGATTAATTGCCTTCCCAAATGTTCAGTTTCTCCCTTATACAGTCGACAGCTCATCACACTACGCCACTATATCAATCTAGGCTGTATTACCACCGCATAAAGAGACACTTGGCGTGTTGTCGACTGTAGTTCAGAAAAACGTAGCATGAATACGTGATGAGAAAAGTTCGCGAAACGTGTCAAATGTAAATACCGGATAAAGTCTGCTGGGTATAATGTAGAGTAGAAGAATTGTATTGATCGTCTGCATGTAGAATCGTGACACGAAGCAGGCATACAATTAAATCCAATTCGAACAGTATGGTGAAGTTGTTGAAGAATTCAAGCAGGGTCTGAAGTTTGGCGCCATGGTCAAGATTCCCACTACGTGCTCGGGAGTGAACGTGGCTGTCGAGCTGCTTCGTCCACAGTGATTGACGCTACGGCGTCTCCTGTGGATGAAGACATGAAGACGCGGTTACCCAGGGTGAAGACGCTACTGCGACTTCCCTGGAGGAAGATAGAAGACTATTGAATATGTTGAATTTTCTGTAACGTGACATTGGCAAATGACGAACAGTCGAGTCCATTAATAAAATAAATAAATATTTTTTTTTCTATGCTAATGATTTGGACGAATATAGCTGGGATTTTATTGTTTATCATTATCATAGAAAATATCTATATAAGGACTTCGTTAAACCTCGGGTCAAGGATGGGGTCTGATCGGTTATGATAGCACCCGGAAGTAATATCTACCGAATTGCGGTTGGATGGGTCCTATTGTGGAGGAGTATCTAAGTTATATATTTATTTTCATAGTTATTTTTATTAGATACTTACGTACTTATTCGAGGACCTGTATGATTTTTTTTTATTTTAGCTTCTGTTTTAGCTACTGTTTTAGCTTCTGCCTTAGCTTCTGTTTTAGCTATCGTTTTAGCTTCGGTTTTAGCTACCGTTTTAACTTCTATTTTAGCTTCTGTTTTAGCTTCGGTTTTAGCTTCGATTTTAGCTTCTGTTTTAACTTCTGTTTTAGCTTCTGTTTTAGCTTCTGTATAGCTTCTGTTTTAGCTTCTGTTTTAGCTTCTGTTTTAGCTTCGGTTTTAGCTTCTATTTTAGCTTCTGTATAGCTTCTGTTTTAGCTTCTGTTTTAGCTTCTGTTTTAGCTTCGGTTTTAGCTTCTATTTTAGCTACCATTTTAACTTCTATTTTAGCTTCTGTTTTAACTTCTATTTTAGCTTGTTTTAGCTTCTGTCTTAGCTTCTGTCTTAGCTTCTGTCTTAGCTTCTGTCTTAGCTTCTGTCTTAGCTTCTGTCTTAGCTTATGTCTTAGCTTATGTCTTAGCTTCTGTCTTAGCTTCTGTCTTAGCTTCTGTCTTAGCTTCTGTCTTAGCTTCTGTCTTAGCTTCTGTCTTAGCTTCTGTCTTAGCTTCTGTCTTAGCTTCTGTCTTAGCTTCTGTCTTAGCTTCTGTCTTAGCTTCTGTCTTAGCTTCTGTCTTAGCTTCTGACTTAGCTTCTGTCTTAGCTTCTGTCTTAGCTTCTGTCTTAGCTTCTGTCTTAGCTTCTGTCTTAGCTTCTGACTTAGCTTCTGTCTTAGCTTCTGTCTTAGCTTCTGTCTTAGCTTCTGTCTTAGCTTCTGTCTTAGCTTCTGTCTTAGCTTCTGTCTTAGCTTCTGTCTTAGCTTCTGTCTTAGCTTCTGTCTTAGCTTCTGTCTTAGCTTCTGTCTTAGCTTCTGTCTTAGCTTCTGTTTTAGCTTCTGTTTTAGCTTCTTATGGGCCTGTTGGAAGTTTTAAGAAATAGCAGAACTAAAATCATAACAATGACATACCGCATAGCTACGTAATATGTTATCCGACTGCCAAAAGGAGAAGGAGTAATATGTTTAAAGTAAACGGACCAACTTTTGGTCCGCTCTTTTCTAGAATAAAACTTTAAACAATGCAGCAATAACGTCCAGTTCGTTCACTCATTAATTTAACTACGCGGCGTATCTAGACTATTAATTTAAACTCGGATTACTTTGGTAACAACCATGAAGCAATGAACCGCCAAAGAAACAGCCGTTGGAGTCAGCCATATTTACATCTCTCTCATCACACTTTTCCGCTCTAACACTCACTTGTTTCTCTAGTGTTTGGATTTTAAATGGAAGTGGTGCATATTTTAAGGCGCTATATGGTTGTCAAAAGCAAGAGTGAGACAGAAGATGACCCACAGCGACGGAGTGAAGAGCACGGCGCAGTGCCTCAATATTCGTATTTTTATGAATTTTGGCAGGGAAATAAAAATACGCCAACAAAAATCAGACTTTTTTAACAAGCTCTCGTATTTATATTTTGTATGAATAACTATTTCGGTTTAGATATAATAAAAGACATGGAAGGGGTATGTTTGGGATTTTTTTCTATCGAGCGAAGTTTGTCCATTCGTGTATCGGTCACCAGTCTCTAAATAGACACCCCAAGATTGCTATATATTTTTTTCAGACGTTTAATTTTAGTAGTTAATGCCGTAGCCTTCGTAGAAAAACTGAAAATACGCGCATACGAAGCCTTAAAACAAATCTTTCTGACGTATGAGAGTGAAAGAGACAAAATATACTTTAGGCTCTCTCCATGAAGAGCGGGGATTTTTTTCCTTCATGGGAACAACGAAGCAGTTAAATAAAGTTAATCTTCAAATGTATGGCGGTTAGCAATGGGAAGGAAATACTTAGGGACGGAGGAGTCACCCTTTACAAGTTGTTATTGCACCATACGTTGAAACATCGATAGTGTTGTTTTAATATTTTCTTGCACATGCGCTATGCGAAACGAAAATCTAAATGATAAATGGAGAATTTTTTTGTCATTGATTCGAACTAGGGTCCTCGCCATTCCGTGGCACGCTCTATTCCAACAGAGCCACCGTGACATCGACCCAGGTCGTAGAATATCTCCTATACACTTTTCTTTATGATAGACCGTAGATACTAGATACTTACTTAATTTCTTATCAATTGGTCAGTATCGAAACGTTAAGTAATCAATAACAAGTACCTAGGTTTAATATAACTTGATTACGTAAGCACCTAGTTTTTAGTGTTTGAGTAATCAACTTGATTGCTTTAATTTCTAAAACACATAGACCTTTTCATTTATTTAATTACCATAAAACGTTCAGATTCCAACGTACAGTCGACAGCAGATCAATGGTAACACTTGCAGTACGATTTCAAGTCTTACGACGCAAATAATAAGAACTGTCAAAAGTAAAAAGTGTTACCATTGATCTGCTTTTAACTGTACCTAAGTGTTTTAGGATATTTTTTTACGTAGTAGAATCCATTAAAAATGTAAGTTGTAAATTTTTTTGACAAAGGATATTTTGACCGCTCACCGAGAATATTTTAGAATACAATTACTTACATGTAATTATTTTGTAAATACCTTTTTTTATTACTTGTATTATTTTAAGTTTTGTACTTGTTAAATTAGAGTCAAATTAAATAAATGAAAAGAAATTCAAATGACCTGCTACCTAAGTCCTGCCCACGGCTAGAAAAGACATTGCCACATTTCAATGGAGCTTCGCCCCACCTACAAAACTACGTAACCATTTAAGCTGTAGGTACCTATCATTTTGTTGGGGACTTATTATACAGGTTTCATATTGCATAATCATAATCAGTATCATTTTCTACTACCCTCGCTACTCCTATAGAAGAATAACAAAAACAATGAATAATTCGCTTCGATTTCTTACTATTTTCTGAATTCTTAATTAAGCTGTTTTTTTCGACTCGCTAGATGTACAAACTTTATTTTAAACCAATAATTTTAATATAAAAACGGAGATATTTTTACATTTATTCGTTATCTTGTACATCTTGCGGCTGATGGTGGGGCAGAATCTGGCATTGTCATTTTTCACCATTTGAATTTGGTCGCCGAGCATGGCAATGGGCATATTGCATAAAATAAATTCTAAAAAAAAGAATACAATTTGTTTATCACGTAACGAACATCTGAATAGGTCGTAGGGTCGAGTGAAAATTGAAATTGTATAAAAACTTTAAACTATTTATTTATTTATTTTATTAATGGACTCGACCGTTCGTCATTTGCCAATATCATGTTACAGAAAATTCAATGTATAATAGTTTTCTATCTTCCTCCAGGGGAGTCGCAGTAGCATATCCACCCTGGGTAGCCGCGTCTTCATGTCTTCATCCACAGGAGACGCCGTAGCGTCAATCACTGTGGACGAAGCAGCTCGACAGTCAAGTTCACTCCCGAGCTCGTAGTGGGAATCTTGACCATGGCGCCAAACTTCAGATCCTGCTTGAATTCTCCAATAACTTCACCATACTGTCATTCGCGAACATTTTCTGATTAATTTAACGTGATATTAAACACAAAACACTCACTGTATACATTAAACTGAAAATTATTAAATAATTTCGCAACCGTCGTTTCCCGCCATTTTCAAAAAGCCAACTTTAAACTATTATATTTTCCGAGTGGAAAAGGAAAATGCCCAAGCCTTTGCAGAGGCGAGTTTTGTCTAACTTTGTACCTCGCCCACGGAACGAGCGTCATTCGTATTTCGTAGCCAGTCTTACCACGCGTATCGCCGGCTATGCTTGCCTATGGTTCGGCGTTTCGTGCGAGAACGGATTGAAATAAACTTTGCCTTTTAAATAAAATAAAAATATCAGCCGCGTTTTGGGTTAAAAGTTTTTATTTTAGAAAATTTAACTTGTCTTTTTGTTCAGTGTAATTTATTTTCGAATTCAAAAATAGTTGTCCTTTATTAAGTATTTTGTTTCTGAACAGTGTTTCTTATAAAAATATCCTAGAATTGGTCAGTGTAATTAATTAATAATCGAATTTAAGTGAAGTATTCCTCTTAATTTATTTTAAAAAGTGTTTCTGAACTTTCTGAGTTTTGTGTAAATAGTGAAAGTATTTAATAAATAAAAAGTAAATAAGTAGTAATAATCTTCATTTTGTGATAGTTTTGTATATAAAAATATAGTTTTAGTGATAGAGAAAGGATGTTTAACTGAAGTCGCAGTTCATCGAGAAATTGAGCCGATGCCAAATTGAACGCAATGTAAGTAATAAATAATTGCATAGTAAATCTGTATGTGTTTATATTAAAATTGGTACTTATAATAAATACATAGTAATACGAAATTTATTATTTCCTTGTAGTTGAAAATGAGAGTCGGTTTAGCAAATCCTACATTCATGTTTTCGTAGACATAACAATATTTTTCAAGTAATTATTTCAAGAAAGAATATTGTATTTGCTTTTATATAATAAGTTATGTATTTTTTTAAATAAATACCTACATAATAAAATCATTAGCAACAAGAAATTTATGTAATTTATTTAGGTACACTCAAAAGCAGAGAAAAGGAAGCTGTTAGCGACTGGCCATTTAGAACCTTATAGTTTATTTTTAATATTTTTTAAATAAACTATTCGAAATGGCCAGTTGCTAACAGGAGCCTCAATAAGGTTGAGATTTTCTCAAGAATTATTTGGCGGATTGTAAAAAAAACATATATTTACTAGTTATATAACTATTTTCATAAATAAGTTTTGAAAAAAATATTTTGAAAAGATGTCAACCTTTTTTATATTAATCTATTTATATTAACTTTCTTCCTTTCTATCACATTCCTGATTTTGATTTCAATTGACAATTGGTCTGTTACCACAGGTTGACCTACAAATCATTAAGGGCCTTCCATGAGCCAACTAGCGCCGCCAATCTTAAAAAAATAATATCTCCCAATATAATCAATTTTATTAAAAAAGCTATTTACGAAATGTTTATTACGATAAATACTATTTTTTAAATGCTTATTTATAACGTGATTCAATGTCGGTACCTAAGTTGTAGTTCGCATAATTGCGAAAAACGGCCGTTTTTGGCACATTTGTGAAATGTATTGTATATTGAAAAATAGTATTCATCCTAATAAACATTTTGTGAATAGCTTTTTTAATAAAATTGATTTAATTGGAAGATACTATTTTTTCAAGATTGGCGGCGCAAGTTGGCTAATTTACTAATTTATAAAAAAAATAAAAAATAAAGCAAATATTGTACATTTTTTAATACTTGTGACATAATTTAGGGCTGGACTATAACGTGAGCAAGATTATTTGCGTATTCATGATACAATATGTAAATGCGTCGGCTAAACCCTGGCTTCCGGCAGCGTAGCGGTTCTATTCAAAGTCTATCTAAAGTTCGGTTTAACTGTAGGGGAGCGAGGGGCTTGTTGTAACATTTTTTAAAAACAATCATATATCTTGAGATATACTGGCTAAATTACCACTAACTAAACTTTGATCGGTACTCTAACCATTCTTTAATTAATTCTAATTGAAAAAATATCAAATCTATGTCTAATTTCTTCAGAATTAATTTTTTTTTAAAAAGAGGGAAGTGTTACATCTTACCCCGTGCTTGGGGCTTGTTGTAACATCTATTGGGGCATGTAGTAACAACAATAAAAAACGAGAATGTGACATTTTCAATCATTTATTATCTTCACATTTAGCTTTGTTTTCAACATGTCGTTAGGTATTTAACAAAAATATTGAGGTACTTCTATAAAATGAATCATCTATCAAATAATCAACTGAAACATACTTTTTCTATGAGTATTCAACACTTGTTTTCTAAAACTTCAGCTGCAGCTAACTCGTATACCTCCTGGCTTTGTGTTCCCCGCTCTGTCTTTCTCTTATACAGACTCAATAAAAAAAAATAAGGTATAGGTATTGCATTTTCAATCACATACATACAGCAATATGGGGGCAAGTTGTAACATGTTACAACATACCCCAAGATTTTGTTACAACTAGCCCCAAGGCATAATTTTTAATATTTATAACGATAACTATTAAATCAACTTAGTAATCTCGAAAACTGTTACACCACATCGTACATAGATAAATTTAACATCAAATATAACACAGATAGTTCCAATTAGTCGATTATAATAAAGCCAATCGAAAGTTTACGAAAGCAAAATAATACATTAGCTGTCGACAACGGAGGGCTTGCACACACCCACTCAATACGCCACCTGGAGGAACTCTGGCTGTGATGACGTGACGTGGCGCGTTATAACGATAAGATTGAGTCAAAGAAATACGTTAATAAAGTTTAAATTCCTAGTGAAAAAGCCCTGTTACTACTTACCCCTGTTACATCTAGCCCCTTGCTCCCCTACCTACCTAATTCTATTTACATACAAATATTTCTCAAGATTTCTGTGGCGCAGTAGTTGGAACTGTGGAGTAACCGCGACTTCCAATCGTTATCGTTATCGCTTTCAATTTGACACATGGACGCTATACATTGCTGCTATGTTTTTGCAAGTTTTAACAAACGACAACGAAACGCATCAATGTATATCGTTCAAGTGTCAAAATGAAAACGATAACCATAACGATTGAAGTCGCGGACCCCCCTGGACTTATGATACGGAGGTCCCAGGTTCGATCCCCGGCCAGGTCATTAATTTACCAAAGAGTTTTCCTCGTTTTTTAGGGTTCCGTGCCTCAAAAGAAACCCTTACGATCACTTTGTCCGTCTGTCAAGACCTATATCTCAGAAACGCGTGGACGCATCAAGTGAAATTAATACCAAATACTCAGGTTTGCAACCTCATGCAGCAGTTAAAAAATCAAACTTCTACGTCAACGCAATCAAAAGATATGGCCGTTTACGTCGCATGTTTGTATGAAAATGCATGAAAACCAAAACCTATAGGGTACTTCCCGTTGACCTATAATCATGTTTGGCAAGAAACTAGGTCTTATAACACAAGTAAAGGAAAAAATCCAAAAACTGTAAATTTGAAATTACATCCTTCCCCCTCTCCCCCTTTTTTTAATCCAAACTTATATCAGCAGATGATCAACTAATCAGGAGTGTGCTGTCGATGTATGGACAAAATATTTTGATAGTTTCAAGGATAACTTGGTCTCTAAATCTAGTTTAACTTTCCGTTAGAGCAAAGTTAAGGGGTTAAGTTGCGTTGCCTCGGTGCGGTGAATTTTGTCCCATATTCTCGTCTTAGGGACGGTAGCAACATCTATCCAGTAATTGTAAATTCACGGCCTGGGTACGATATCACGGTGGCTCTGTTGGAATATAGCGTGCCACGGAATGGCGAGGTCCCTGATTCGAATCCCGGTCGTGATGAATTTTTTTCTCCATTTATCATTTAGATTTTCGTTTCGCATAGCGCATATGCAAGAAAATATTAAAATATAGTGAAAGAATTTTTGCAATAAGTCAAGTAGTTTTTGAGAAAATCTCAACCTTAAAAAGTCTTCTGTACTTACATGCATTTCTCGTTGTATTGTGTTTAATTTACGTTAAATTAATCAGAAGATGTTCGCGAATGAGAGTATGGTGAAATTATTGGAGAATTCATGCAGGATATGAAGTTTGACGCTATAGTCAAGAGTCCCACTCGAACTCGGGAGTGAGCGTGACTGTCGAGCTGCTTCGTCCAGAGTGATGACGCTACGGCGACTCCCCTGGATGAAGAGAAGACGATATGATATTTTGATATTCTGTAACATGACATTGGCAAATGACGAACTGTCGAGTCCATGAATAAAATAATACATTACATTTCGGCAATCACTTTTTAAACTTACACGGTTTGTATACATATTAATTAGACTAGCTGTACCCCGCAACTTCGTTTGCGTAGAGGAGAAGGATTGAGAGGATGGAGGAGATCAGGAGGCAGATCTTTCTCTCTGGATCCTTGTTTCCACATCACATACAGCCATGGCTTATAGCCTATGAGCTGTCCGGATATTTCAGCTATCTCCTAGTAAAACTCCCATCAAAAGCATTGCAGCCATGGTCACGAGTAGACCATGATGGCTGCAATGCAGTCAGCTGTCGAAATATCGAGACATCTAGCGGGGTACAGCTAGTCAATAATAAATGTTTAACACGGTAATTCCCGTTTTATCTACCTATACCTATACCTACATTTCGGCAGAACAAAATTAATCGTTTTATTTTAAGTCTCAAGTAATTTAACTTTTCTATCAACAATGAAAAGTTATATAATATCAAGTGTTACAATGAAATATTCAAGGTTGTTAGGTAAAACGATATCATTGTAGATGAGTGAGAAAGTTAAAACAACTTTTGCCGACAAACTCTTTGAGAACTTCAACATTTCACGTTCAGGATAATTTCCTAACATCTTGCCCCTAAGAATACAATTGGTATTTTCTAGTACAATTGAAAATAGAGAAAAGTATCCAAGGGGCCTCAATAAGGTTGAGATTTATCTTATAATGATTGGGTTCCAATGTGGCGGCACTTCGACCCATGGGGATATTTTGTGCTCTCCCCTTTCCTTTATGCTCCTTCCTCCTCCCTAAAGATATAACTCAATAGGTCCGCTATGCAGCTCATGGGAAGTAGCCTATAGTCTTCTGGTTCCGGATAGGCGGACCCCAGGAGACTCATTCGCTTTCTAGCCAGTGAGTCACATTCACACAGAAGGTGTTTCATGGACTCCGTTTTGTCAACATCCTTACCGCAGTCGGGTAATTACATCTAAATTCTAAAAGTAAGAACATAAACAAATCATTATAGAAGCTACAAAATCAAATGTCACGTCGTAAATTAGTCATGGACTCCGTCTTGTCACCATAGGCTCTGCAGGTTGGAGACTCAGCTAACCCCATCCTGTGCAACAGGTCGTTCGTTGCTTGATGTCCCGTTAGCGCCCCAATTATGAGAAGGTTGAGATTTCCTCAAGATCTACTTGACCGATTGTCTTTTATTAGTAGCGACAATGAAAAAAACCGGCCAGATGCGAGTCGGACTCGCGCCCCGAGGCTTCCGTGCAACGCAACTTAACCCCATGACTTTGCTCTAACGAAAAGCTAAAATAGATTTAGAGACCAATTTCACTTTGCCATTATATAAAAATATTATGACAATACATCGACATACTCCTGATTAGTTGATCATCTGCAAATATAAGTTTGTAACAAAATTAAAAAAATATTTTTGGAGGGATGTAATTTCAAAAGACATTAGCAACCACAATAATAGTTTATTTCCGTGCATCATTTTTCGTTGTTAAAATAATATATTTTTTTCTGTGCTAAAAGACATTGCCACTTTTCAATGGAGCTTTGCACCACCTACAAAACTACGAGACCATTTAAGCTGTACCTATCATTTTGTTAGGGACTTATTACAGGTTTCGTATTGCACAATCACAATCAGTATCATTTTCGACTACTCTCGCAACTCCTATAGAAGAATAATAAAAACAATGAATAAAGCTGGTTTTTTCGACTCGCAACTTGTACAAATCTTTATTTTAAACCAATAATTTTAATAAAATACGGAGATATTTTTACATTTATTCGTTATCTTGTACAACTTGTGGTTGATGGTGGGGCAGAATCTGGCATTGTCATTTACAGTCTTCGGATTTTTTCCTTTACTGTACATATATGACCTAGCTTCCTGTGCTATATATGACCTAGCTTCTTGCCAAATTTCATGATTCTAGGTCAACGGAAAGTAGTATCCTATAGGCTTTGAGTTTCTCGCGTTTTCATACAAATATGCGGGAAAATGCGACATAAACGGCCATATCTTTTGATTGCGTTAACGTAGAAGGTTGATTTTTTCACGGCTGCATGAGGTTGCAGACCTGAGTATTGGGTATTAAATTCAAATTGATCCGTCCACGCGTTTCTGAGTCATAGGTCTTGACAGACGGACAGACAACAAAGTGATCATATAAGGGTTCCTTTTTAGGGTTCCGTGCCTCAAAAAAACGAAGATAAGATAAGATAAGATAAGATAAATATTCTTTATTGCACAAAAACAGATACACATATTAAGCTTAAACAACTATTATACAATAGGCGGTCTTATCGCTGAGAGCGATCTCTTCCGGACAACCTTTGGGTAGAGAAGCAGTGTGTTAGGAAGTGGTAGCATAATAGTGCAATTTCACATACCTGCTTATCAAAAATTAAATATTTTGAGCGACTATTATATTTTATACATAAAATGTACTTGTATATAATATTGTATAATATAATACCCATAAATAGATACATAAATACCTACATAATATACAACATCACCAACGTATACGTATACTATAATACATATTGAAATATATATACCTACTCATAAACGAATAATTATACAGATACACAAAACTTTGTTGTCTGTCTGTCTGTCTGTCGTCCGTCCGTCCGTCCGTCCGTCCGTCCGTCCGTCCGTCCGTCTGCAACCTCATCCATAGGTGTGCTGTTTGTCTGTCAAATAAACGATTATTCTATTCTATTCTATCCATCTGTAGACCGTACCGCCAATAATTCGACCAAAGGCATAAATTATCGACCGTATATACATGACATAACAATATTATTATCAACATTAAACCCATTATGTTAGATGTCATTTTAATTTACATCAAACAGGTTAGTATTTTCATGACAATGAAACATGTCAAATCAGCGGAAACATTAATATAATGCTAACAATATTAATTCCTTAACATTTGTGTTCAAATAATAATTTGATCGAACCTTGAAATTTTGTACTTACAAATTGTTTTGTACCCTTTACCAAGACATTATGCTATGGATATCGAGTTGCAGTACAGTTGACAGCAGATCAATGGTAACACTTGCAGTACGATTTCAAGTCTTACGACGCAAATAATAAGAACTGTCAAAAGTAAAAAGTGTTACCGTACATTGTGTAAGTATATTTCTACACTCCAACATTTCATTTAGAACTTACATTTTTTGCAAGGTAAAGGTACAAATGACAATGCCAGATTCTGCCCCACCATCAACCGCAAGTTGTACAAGATAACGAATAAATATAAAAATATCTCCGTTTTTTATTAAAATTATTGGTTTAAAATAAAGTTTTGTACAAGTTGCGATTCCAAAAAAACAGCCTAATTAAGAATTCAGAAAATAGTAAGAAATCGAAACGATTTATTCATTGTTTTTGTTATTATTCTATAGGAGTTGCGAGAGTAGTAGAAAATGATAATGATTATACAATATGAAACCTATAATAAGTCCCCAACAAAATGATAGGTACAGCTTAAATGGTCACGTAGTATTGTAGGTGGGGCAAAGCTCCATTGAAATGTGGCAATGTCATTTGAGGTCTTCTTTAACGGTATTCTGTAAGTAAAACTTGCCCATTCGAACGTAGATTTACACAAAAGTCCTTCCCAAACTTTTGGGCCCGCAAACCCCATTAGAACATAAACAAAAACTTTTGAAATTGATTGGCGACTTGTTCATTGCATTGAATAGGCCAGTCATTCTGGCGAGCGTTTGTATGGAGACCCCAACAATAACTCCTCTATCGATGAAACTTTTTTGTATACTTTATAGCATATTTTTAAGAACAATTGTCAGAGAATCCAATAATATTTCGAGGCGGAAGTTACTTATTTTAATTGAAATTCAACATTATACCGTATCTTTTTCTGGAACAATGTTATGGTCATAATTCTTTTTCTATAAATTGTATTTTATTAGTGTGCTTCTGTACATTCATAAGTAAAACTACTTTTTAATTCGAAAGTGTAGGTATTTTAATAAAATGTCTTTTTTGGCCGTAGTTTCCATAGGATAATTGCTCCGCCGGGTTTCTGTTTTTAATATGCCTTCAAATTATTATTTCTAGTATAAGTACGAAAATCCAACAAAAAAATCCAAATGAAACAATTCATTATACAGAATTTGTCTTTTAACTATCTGTGGAAAATTACTCTATCAGATATTTTTTACAATTGTAATGAGATACCCAAAAATAACCTGATTTCAAAGGATCCAACAAAATATCCAGGCGGAACACCATTATTTCGAAATACCTATCAAGCGCAGGCCAGCGCGGGGCCCGAGGCGGGCGAGGGGCGTCGAAAACCGGTCGCGCGGCGGGCGAGTTTCTTCAAGTAGGTTAATAGGTACAGCTAACAGAAGATCAACACTTTGGACTAAGTACCGTTCTTATTATCTGCGTCGTAAGAGTTGAAATCGTGCGAATGCGAGCGTGTATTACCATTGATCTGCTGTTGTCCGTACTATACGTATGTATGTATGTATGTATGTATGTATGTATGTATGTATGTAGGAGGTTGATCTAAACATCGCAATTTAATTATTATTATCGTCATCGTTTCGAAACATACGAACGCAGTAAATGTAATATGCGTATTGCCTTGTATAAGTTGAGTATATAGTGTGTGTTTTCTTCGCGACACGGGGTCTAGGATAAACTAACCCAGAGATTCCTTTAGAGTGTCTTTAACTTAATTGGGCGCTTAGTGTTTTTTTATGTTACTTCCAGCTTTAAGAAACGCCCCTGTTGTGAATCTGTACTAGATTATTTGCAATTTTGTCGAAATCTAGACGGAGCGTTCATGTCTCACGCTGGTGCATGAGATAGTGTTTGATAATTTCGCCACGCCAAACAGCGGGCGTATTGGTCGAGTGGCTGAAGCGGTCGCCTCCCGTGCACGCGGTTCCGGGTTCGATTCTTAGCTAAATATTTTTTTTGTTTTTGTTTCGTGTTTTATTTTGTATTTTATTTTAATTGTGTTTCGAATTTGGTTAGTATTTTATCAAACATTTTGTTGTAATTATCTTTGAATTTTATTTGAGCATAAACTCTGAACTCATTTATATCGAAGTAGGTGTATTAGGAGAGCTGGGAATCTGTCTGTACTAGATTACTTGCAATTTTGTCGAAATCTAGACGGAGCGGTCCGTTCATGTCTCACGCTGGTGCATGAGATATGCTTGGTAATTTCGCCGGGCTAAACAGCGAACGAATTGGTCTAGTGGCTGGAGCGGTCGCCTCCCGTGCACGCGGTTCCGGGTTCGATCCTTAGCTAAATATATTTTTTTTTTCGTGTTTTATTTTGTATTTTATTTTAATCGTGTTTCGAATTTGGTTAGTATTTTATCAAACATTTTGTTGTAATTATCTTTGAATTTTATTTGAGCATAAACTCTGAACTCATTTATACCAAAGTAGGTGTATTAGGAGAGCTGGGAATCTGTCTGTACTAGATTACTTGCAATTTTGTCGAAATCTAGACGGAGCGGTCCGTTCATGTCTCACGCTGGTGCATGAGATATGCTTGGTAATTTCGCCGGGCTAAACAGCGAACGAATCGGTCTAGTGGCTGGAGCGGTCGCCTCCCGTGCACGCGGTTCCGGGTTCGATCCTTAGCTAAATATATTTTTTTATTTTATTTTTTTTGTATTTTGTTTCGTGTTTTATTTTGTATTTTAACCGACTTCCAAAAAAAGGAGGAGGTTATCAATTCGTCGAATTGAAAAATTAATTGTGTTTGGAATTTGGTTAGTATATTAGGCAGATCACCCTCACTTGTAGATTTTTGTGGTTGCAGTTGCGATTACATATTATTAGTAGGTGAATATCTCACGCTATCGTACAAGTGTAGAATTTAAATTTGTTTAGCTGTAGTCGTCAGTATGACGTAAGTAATAAGACCTATGCCGCACGCAAATATACCCGTAGTCGATGTGCGAGCGAGTTGAAAAATAACAAGCTGTCTTTGTTACTCGAGGGGGTGAGGGGGGTCCGATCGCATGTTGCACGGCGTACCGTTCCGCTGAATCACTTATTGACTGATAATCTATTTTGATTCTAATAATATCACAATACAGTAGGGTTTTATATAACAGATAATTATAATTTTAAGAAATAATTTGATACACGCACACCAAACGAGATCCAACGGCGAAAAAAAAGGTGTTTTGCCATTGTCCGTACTAACCTTGACATGTGTTGTCGTACTTATGCGTTGATGATACGGGCTAGATTACGTTTTGTGTTTGTTGGCGTAGGTACTATCGTCTCGGTCGAGCTTACTTAAACATTCCACGTAGTAGGTACCTAGTAAGTACACATAAAAAAAACACATCAAGTTGTAACACTTTGGACCGCTCCAATCTATATATCTATCTGCGTCGTTAGAGTTGAAATCGTACTGAAAGTGTTACTATTGATCTGCTTTTGTCCGTACTAACCTTGACTTGACATGTTGCGCTTATGCGCCGATGATACGGGCTAGATTACAATGGTTTTGTGTATGTTGGCGTAGGTACTGTTGTGTCGGTCGAGCTTACTTAAAACATTCCAAAATCAGATCAAGTGTAATACTTTGAATCGTTCTTATTATCTGCGTCGTAAGAGTTGAAATCGTACTGCAAGTGTTACCATTTGTTTTGCTATGTCCGTACTAACCTTGAAACGTTGTCGTACTTATGCGCCGATGATACGGGCTAGATTACAATGGTTTTGTGTATGTTGGCGTAGGTACTGTTGTGTCGGTCGAGCTTACTTAAAACATTCCAAAATCAGATCAAGTGTAATACTTTGAATAGTTCTTATTATCTGCGTCGTAAGAGTTGAAATCGTACTGCAAGTGTTACCATTTGTTTTGCTATGTCCGTACTAACCTTGAAACGTTGTCGTACTTATGCGCCGATGATACGGGCTAGATTAGAATGGTTTTGTGTATGTTGGCGTAGGTCGGTCGAGCTTTCACCACTCGGTAACGAGTTAACCTAAAATAAACATTATTCGTATAACTGTAGGTAGAGTACAGAATCCTATCTCCAAAATATTTGTTCAACTTCCAGTCCACGTTACCGATGCGATAGATATTTTCTACTTGTATAGGAATAAGGTTTATTATAAATTGACTTTGACTTTGAAGAACAGTTCGACTAAGATCGTAAGTATGTTCGTAATGATAAGAAAAATCGAACTTAGCATTTTTCTCAACTCTAATTTTTCGTCGATTTCTAGAAAACGCTTGTCCGCATGGATCTTTACTGGACTTTAGTAAAGAGTTAATCTACAATTAACCTTATTTGTATATGAGTAGACAACAGAATCCCATCTCCAAATATCTCCTCCACTCCGTCCAATTTCTCATCCGCGTTCCTGCTGTTCTGTACGTGTAATAGGAATAAGGTTGTTAATCGGCCGCAGTAGCGATCCGCGCGCAGTGGCGCATGCACCGCCGCGTTGATTAGAAATATTTGAATACAACTCTATTTGATATTTATGTGCTTCGCCTGCATTTTTTATTGGAAAACTTGAAAAACAGTTTTAATAAGATAGTCTGTTCATAATGACAAGAAAAATCGGGCTGAGCATTTTTGGAAACCCCCATTTTTCGTCAATTTCTGGATAACGCTTTTCGGTCTGGATTTTTTATTGGATATTCATAACTACTTTCGAAAGTAATATTTTAAATACATAATTAAATAGAAATTGGAGTGAGTAATTATCCCTTGGAAATTACGGCAAAAAAACACATTTTATTAAAATATATATATTTCCATATGGAAATATGGTTGGATATTCTGTCAACACATGCCTATAGGTAACTAGAACTTGTAAAAAAAGAATTTTGGATAGAGCAATTTTCCTGTAATTGATACCACGTAATTTAAGTTTGACCTTGAAAATACCTAACTTCCGTTTCTACAAATTATTGGATTCTATGTCAATTCCAATCTACATATGGTACTCTATCACTGTGCCAAATTTCATAGATAGAGGAGTTACTGCTAGGGTCAACTCCTTTAATGACTGGCCTAGAAAGAGTTTGAAAACTTTCCTAAGGACTTTCGCAGTTTTCTTATGGGGCAAACCCGAACTAAGTAATTTTTGTTCTCCTCGGCGTTGGCACATTTTCCTTGCGAAGTTGTGTAAAAGACATTGCCACTTTTCAATGCAGCTTTGCCACACCTACTAAACTACGTGACCATTTAAGCTGTACCATTTTGTTGGGGACTTATTACAGGTTTCATATTGCATAATCATAATCAGTATCATTTTCTACTACTCTCGCAACTCCTATAGAAGAATAAGAAAAACAATGAATAATTCGTTTCGATTTCTTATTATTTTCTGAATTCTTGATTAAGTTTTTTTTGTTTCGACTCGCAACTTGTACATAACTTTAATTTAAACCAATAATTTTAATAAAAAACTGAGATATTTTTACATTTATTCGTTATCTTTTACAACTTGCGGTTGATTGTGGGGCAGAATTTGGCATGGTCATTTAAATTCCAAAAAATATGTTGACGTGCAAAAATGTACACAGCGTAAGTATTACCTATATTAGAATATTGCAATAGATCAAGTAGTTTTTGAGGAAATCCAAAACTTAAAACTCTCCTGAAGGGCCTTCCATGAGCCAACTAGCGCCGCCAATCTTAAACAAATAATATCTGCCAATATAATCAATTTTATTACAAAAGCTATGTACAAAATGTTTATTACGATTAATACTATTTATTAAATGCTTATTTATAACGTGATTCAATTTCGGTAAGTTGTAGTTCGCATAATTGGCAAAAACTTGTCGCAATTATGCCATGTATTGTATATTGAAAAATAGTATTTATCCTAATAAAGATTGTGTGCATAGCTTTTTTAATTACTAGTCCTTAGGAAAATACTAAAACCTTCAATACATCACCCCTTAAGCCAAGTTGGTAATAGCTACGTATTGTGAACGAAAGGTTAAAGGTTCGATGCCCTAGTCTTGGCCTCTGAAGTAGTTGAAGAGAATTTAAATTAAATTCCGCTTTGTGAAAAGAAAAAGGTCGCGAATTAGAACCTTGTCCTTAATATAACATCTTCGTTTTTCCCTCTTCCTATTTTATATAGAACTAGCTGTACTCGCAACTATGTGTTGCGTATTTTTTGGTACATAACACACAGTTACATTTCACAATACATGTGGACCCCGTCGGGCACAGCAATATGGGAAGGCAGCTCGACATTGGACTATTTGAAATCATCGTCTAAGTATTTCTGTAATGAATAGTAACACTTGTTTATTAACATTTGCTTTAAATCTTTTATGAACAGTTTATTATTACTTTCGTTTTTAAAGTTTTCGGGTAATTTATTATAGATTTTATTGATAAGGCGTTTGGGTTTTATATTTACACCACTTTGCAGGGAAAAGGTGCCATCGCTGAGAAAAAAAGGGGCAAATGGGAGCTCGGTGGCTCAGTGGTTGGGTCAATGGACTTGCAATATGAAGGTCCCGGGTTCGATTCCCAGCCAGGGCAGCCAATGAGTTATCCTCGGTTTTTTCGACGGAAAAACTTACGTACATTTACCGAGTGCTCTCAAAACGGTGAAGGAAAACATCGTGATGAAACCTGCATGTCGTAGAAGAAAAAAAAAATCTAAGGCATGTGAAATCCGCCAACCCGCACTGGGCCCGCGTGGTGGATCATGGCCCGAGCTCCCTCGATGTAAGGGAAGGTCTGTGCCCGAGCAGTGGGGCAATATAAATAGACTGATGATGATGATGAAACAAAATGAAACTAGCGCCGCCGTGGCGGAGAATCATACTAAGTCAACACTACAGCGGCTTTTCAGTCAGCTGAGGTGTTGAACGTTCTATGCGCCATAATGATCTAACCACCCAACTAGCTGTTTGATTGGATGCCGTCGTTCAATTAACGTGCTAGCTGTCCAATCACACGTCTATTTCAACCACTTGACTGCGACATATATATCACTCACTTATATTGTAGAAGTTCAATTAAACATTTTGTAAATAGGTTTTTAAATAAAATTAATTATATTGGAAGGTATTATTTTTTTAAGATTGGCGGCGTTAGTTGGCTCATGGAAGGCTCTCAACGAAATTTTAAATGACCATGCCAGATTCTGCCCCACCATCAACAGCAAGTTGTACAAGATAACGAATAAATGTAAAAATATCTCCGTTTTTATTAAAATTTTTGGGTTAAAATAAAGTTTTGTACAAGTTGCGATTCGAAAAAAACAGCTTAATTAAGAATTCAGAAAATAGTAAGAAATCGAAGCGATTTATTCATTGTTTTTGTTATTCTTCTATAGGAGTTGCGAGAGTAGTAGAAAATGATACTGATTATGATTATGCAATATGAAACCTGTAATAAGTCCCCAACAAAATGATAGGTACAGCTTAAATGGTCACGTAGTTTTTGTAGGTGGGGCAAAGCTCCATTGAAATGTGGCAATGTCTTTTCCTCTCTGTCAACGTCGTGACACTTTCTGGCAACTTGTTATAAAAGCTAATACAGTGCCCCATGAAGGATGTATGTCTGAATCCGGAAAATGCAAGTTTATCCCTATTTCACGTAGTTATATCATCTTGTATGAGTGATTATGATAAGTGTTTTTACATTGACCTCTAGAAGCAAAATAAAACTGAGTATTAACCCTCTTATAGCCTAATACCTCGACGAATGGTCTCTTAGGGTCTGCTTACACTGGTGAAGTGAAGCGACGCGACTTCCAAAAACGAGCGCCGAAGTTACGAGGAAAGATATAATATTCAATACAGTCGTACAATATCAAAATGCTCCCACTTCACTTGGCTATTCGTATTGGCTATTGGATGTTTGTCGTATTTGTCAAATACTTGACGTACATGCAAATAAGACGAATATTTTGTCAAGCATACCAACCACACATGGCAATTATGACAAATACGCAAATATGAATACCCAAGTGAAGTACTAGGACTTTTAGAACTAATCCCCCCATATATATACAACCTACCTCCACTAAATACAGAAGAAACACCTTTCGTCTGACAAATGACAATGTCAGATTCTGCCCCACCATCAACCGCAAGTTGTACAAGATAACGAATAAATGTAAAAATATCTCCGTTTTATATTAAAATTATTGGTTTAAATAATGTTTTGTACAAGTTGCGAGTCGAAAAAAACAGCTTAATTAAGAATTCAGAAAATAGTAAGAAATCGAAGCGAATTATTCATTGTTTTTGTTATTCTTCTATAGGAGTTGCGAGAGTAGTAGAAAATGATACTAATTATGAGTATGCAATATGAAACCTGTAATAAGTCCCCAATAAAATGATAGGTACAGCTTAAATGGTCACGTAGTTTTGTAGGTGGGGCAAAGCTCCATTGAAATGTGTCAATGTCTTTTGATTTGGACATTTTCACCACCGGTTGTGTGACAGCGAGGCGGTTGTTGAGTACAATGTTTTTCGATGAGTGATGTGTGTGAGTAGGTATGTGTGTGAGTGCAAATAGTGCCTAGTTAAGTGCTTGATACAGTTAATTTAGTCTATAATCTAACAGCGATAACCTGTAATTGGCTATCAGTTTTATATTGTGTAACTTACCCTTTGATAATTGCCGTTGGTTTTCCAATAAATTAAAAATAAAAATAAATAAATAAGTGCCACCATCAAATATGATATGTTTGTCAACATTGTGTGTCGAATAGGCAAATAAGACGAATATTTTGTCACAAATACCAACAACACAAGGCAAGTACCTATAACAAATACGCAAATACGAATAGCCAAGTGAAGTACTACTTCTTTAAGCATTACTTATTTTACTTATTTATTTTATTAATGGACTCGACTGTTCGTCATTTGCCAATGTTATGTTACAGAAAATTCAATATGCCTTCTATCTTCCTCCAGGGGAGTCGCAAATTACAAATGTATAACAAAATATATTGACAAAATTACTATATTTAAAAGTAAACTCAAGGAACATATATTAAAAACGTAACTAAGCACTAACTATAACTAACCTAATATACAATTTTATAAGTAACTAACCTGCAAAGACTAACTGGACTTGCATTATATAATTAAAAACTAAGTATTTCTCATATAAGTGAATTGTAATTCTAATGAGAAAATAAATATCTTTAAACCTAAGTACTTAGAAATTTGATATTGGTAATCAAGCCTACTGCAACATAAATAGAAATGTCTTCATCATTTTAGTTATCAGTATCGAACTACTTCCACACGTGTAGCGATAAATAATTGTTGTGACGTTACACAATTATATAACGCCTTCCTTATGTATTTTTTTCAATCCATTTATTGTGACGATCACAACCAATACAAATTGGAAACTATTTTTCAGTTAGGTACGACTCCAAAATAGTTTACAACACAAGTTGAAAAGTCAAAGTCAAATTTCTTAATTAATAAATGTTTAAACACGTTATCAGTTTCAGTTTATTTATTCACAAACAATTTTTACATTGTGTTGGAATGCATTATAAAATATGAATTATAATTAAGCATACCTACAATATCAATGTCAATTTTCAAAATAATAATTGAATACAATACAATTCATTAATAATTTCCATGTCAACAAAAAAAATCCAGCATTACATAACGTCAATTAAATCTTACATCCGTCATAGTAGGTTCAATGCTATAGTAACACCCCCTCAACAAGAACTCCCTCAGATTCTCTTTAAACTTAATGTGGCTCTCCAACGCTTTCAAATCATCCCCGTAATTCCCGTTTTATCAAATTAATTTGTTAGGTTTGAATTAAAACTGTGAGTCGCAAGTCGCGTCGCGTCTCGCCTCGAGTATGAAAAGACCCTTAGCAATCATTATGCAGTTTTAGTACTGAAAATATAAGTACTCCGAAATAAATTCCAAGTGCCGATTTCGCAGCCGCTTGGTATGCTGAAGCCGTGTTTATTTCCTATAATGTTTATTGCTTTGAGTTTGAGTACTTTCGTATATTATTGGTGTCTAAGCGAAGATCTGACGTCCTGGATATCGCTAGAGAGGTTACATAGGTTATATGTATTAGAAGCTTCGTAAAGTGACAAATTGATGCAAGTACACTGCATTGATAACACAAGTTAGGTATTTATTTACTTTATTAATGGACTCGACATTTCGTCATTTGCCAATGTCATCTTACGGAATATTCAAAATATCATATCGTCTTCTCTTCATCCAGAGGAGTCACCGTAGTGTCGTCACCCTGAGTATCCGCGCCTTCTTGTCTTCATCCAGAGGTGTCGCCGTAGCGTCATCACACTACTTTATTAATGGACTCGACATTTCGTCATTTGCCAATGTCATGTTACGGAATATTCAAAATATCATATCGTCTTCTCTTCATCCAGGGGAGTCGCCGTAGCGTCGTCACCCTGGGTATCCGCGTCTTCTTGTCTTCATCCAGAGGTGTCGCCGTAGCGTCGTCACCCTGGGTATCCGCGTCTTCTTGTCTTCATCCAGAGGAGTCGCCGTAGCGTCGTCACCCTGGGCATCCGCGTCTTCTTGTCTTTATCCAGAGGTGTCGCCGTAGCGTCGTCACCCTGGGTATCCGCGTCTTCTTGTCTTCATCCAGAGGTGTCGCCGTAGCGTCGTCACCCTGGGTATCCGCGTCTTCTTGTCTTCATACAGAGGTGTCGGCGTAGCGTCGTCACCCTGGGTATCCGCGTCTTCTTGTCTTCGTCCAGAGGTGTCGCCGTAGCGTCGTCACCCTGGGTATCCGCGTCTTCTTGTCTTCATCCAGAGGTGTCGCCGTAGCGTCGTCACCCTGGGTATCCGCGTCTTCTTGTCTTCATCCAGAGGTGTCGCCATAGCGTCGTCACCCTGGGTATCCGCGTCTTCTTGTCTTCATCCAGAGGAGCTTGTAACGGGACTCTTGAAAAAACTTCAGATCTTGCTCAAATTATCCAATGAATTCACCATACTGTCGCGAACATTTTCTGATTAATTTAACGTGATATTAAACACAAAATAACGACTGTAGACATTAAAATAAAAATTATGCAACCGTCGTTTCCCGCCATTTTCAAGAGAACCCGAAGAAACGTTCTGTTTTGTGATTCGTCTATGCCGCTTATCATGTTGTACCGTCGAATGCAATCCCATTACATTTTCTTCATATTTTGTCTTTACGTCCATCCAGTTCATCTCCGGCAAATAGGTCAAGTCACATGTCTTCCACATAAAACTACACATTTTATAGCTCGTAAAATGACATCTTTTAGGCCCACTTGCAATATAAGATAACCCGAGAGTACCTAATCGACTTAACTATGATTAAATCTCTGTCTTGCACCAAACAATAGGTTAACCAACTACAGCTAAACTATTGTTACTAACTATAGGAACAGCCACAGACCACTTACCCCATTGACCTGCACATGAGCGCAAAATTGCTTCGCGACACGTGTAACCTTTTTTGTTTTACTTGGGGAAATGCTTTTCGCATCTCACCGCGCCAATGAGGAGGGGCGCGCGGTGAGTATGTGGGACTCCCGCCATAATACGGTCTTATACCCACTAAAACCCCAAGGTGTTCAACGCATTGCGTTTGGAACGAGGTTGTGGGAACGCAGCGCCAAATACCACAACCTCGTCCGCGGCCGCCCTCGGGGGCCCTTCTCGGGGGTCTACCCCTATACCTCCGCTTAAGGCGCCTCGGAACACTGGACGAGACGCCTTACAGCTCGGGACCTCTAGTAACCTAGAGATATTAGGTATCGACATGGACGCATCTCTTTAATACGGCACTTTGTCCCCCGCTTTATCTCTATGCGCTCATCAGTGACAGAATTTTTGCTTTGCAATACATATAATAAATTCCAAAAAAATATATATATATTTGTTTAGGGATATTTGTACACATAAAGTGACGATGCCAATCCCATCGTACCTATTCTAAATTAACCTATCTACTTAAATTTTATAAAAGATCGGGAACAGCATTTTAACTGGGCCTGAAGTTGGCTCAGCTAAAATGCCGTGGAATATACCTACATCTAATTTGCATAAACCTAAACTATTAATAACATGTTCTCTTTTAGTCGCGTACCGGACACATTCCATCACAATATGTTGCAAGTCTTCCTTGGTCCCACAATCTTCGCAGTTGGGAGATTCAACTTTGCGCATTAAGAATGCAAAAGATTTTGATGGAATATGTCCGGACCGCAATCTATGTGCAGTAATTATATTCTGTCTACTTATTTTACTTGCAGAAAACCAGGATATATGAGGAGGTTCAGACTGAATACTTTACAAATAAATAATGTTAAGTATTATATTTAATTAGTCCTCTGTTATCACTTGGCCCATCACGCGTTTCCGGCGTAGTCGTAATGAGAAGTAGCCCTAATGAGAAGTAGCCCTAATGAGAAGCAGCCCTAATGAGAAGTAGCCCCAATGAGAAGTAGCCCTAATGAGAAGTAGCCAAAATGAGAAGTGGCCATAATGAGAAGTAGTCCATTAGTGAGTCGGTTGCCATAATGAGAATTAGCCATAATGCGACTAAACCAAATGTACCTATATAAGTGTTAGTTAAGTTTTTCTTGGTTCAGGACCTTTAATCTAAGGCTGTCAGTTTACGAGCTATAAAAAATCTAAGTACCTAGTCTTATGCGGACGACATGTGACTTGACTTGGCCTATCCTTCGTAAATATATAGCTATTTACTTGCAATAAACGGTATAAATCGACAACGTGACTAATATGCAATATATTTTTTTTGTAAACCTATAATTACACTGCTGGGCAAAGGTCTCCCCCCTCCTCTTCCATCCATCCCTGTCCTGAGCCTCTTCCAGCCACCCATCCCTGTATATAACGATATCGTCTCTCCACCTACGCCGAGGTCTGCCCCGACGCCGGCGACCGTCCGATGGCACCCATTCTGTGACAGTCCGGGCCCATCGGTCCGGCTGCATGCGGCACACGGGGCCCGCACAGTGCCACTTTCAGGTCCTTCCATGAGCCAACTAGCGCCGCCAATCTTGAAAAAATAATATCTTCCAATTTAATCAATCTTTATTAGGATAAATACTATTTTTCAATATACAATACATGGCATAATTGCGACAAGCTAAGTAGTAGTTCACAAATGTGCCAAAAATGTCCGTTTTTGGCAATTATGCGAACTACAACTTATAGATATTGATTCACGTTATAAATAAGCATTTAAAAAATACTATTATACTCATTTATTCCATATAACAATAATAAAAATTCTAAATAACTATTATAATATTAACCTAAAAAATATATATAAACTAAACTAAAAACTATATGTACAATAGGTCGGTTGAACTATCTGAATGATTTAGCATTACAGATAGTTCAACCGATCCCCGTTGTCCGGCAACGTGCCCAAAATGCTGGCGGCATTTCCCCTCTGGATCGCTAGGCTGATCCTTTGGGCGAAATACAGGCCAGCATTTTGGTCACGTGTGGACTCCACGAGCCACAATCCATCAAGGATCAGCCTAGCGATCCAGAGGGGAAATGCCGCCAGCATTTTGGGCACGTTGCCGGACAACGGGGATCGGTTGAACTATCTGTAAAAATACTATTAAATTAATTACTATTATTTAATTAACGTAATAAAGATTGTGTACATAGCTTTTTTAATAAAATTTATTATATTGGAAGATATTATTTTTTAAAGATTGGCGGCGGTAGTTGGCTCAACATTAAAATGTTACAGTGTTCTTTATGGACTTTGTTTAGGCACAGTTATATAAAAGAGATATGCCTTTTTTATGAATACGAATAGCCAAGTGAAGTAAGGTATCATGAATCCATTTATTCGTTTTACAGACTTCGTAGTTTGGTGCACTAAAGGCATTAAGAAAGACATTTTCTATCAACTTCAACCTCGTCTCTAGAGAAATCTGAGAGTCCATTCGTCCCTAAATTAAGTTGTCAGATTCGATATCACTTCAGACTCAGTCTGGTGGATTTAATAAGCTAGTTACGGCAATTCTAGAGTGTCGCACACTAAATTGAATCGTCGCTAAGCTTGTTGTATTACAAGTAAATAAACCGCCTCAACATTCTCCGCATCACCAAAGGTTAACTGGTAGAAAATGCCGCAAGGCATTAAGTTCGCCTTTATACAGTTTAATGTGTAAAAAGTTTAATAATAATAAAAAAAGTATGGCTATCATAACCGATCAGACCCCATCCTTGACCCGAGGTTTAACGAAGTCCTTATATAGATATTTTCTATGATAATGATAAACAATAAAAGCCCAGCTATGTTCTATCCAAATCATTAGCACAGAAAAAAAAAATTATTTATTTATTTTATTAATAGACTCTACAGTTCGTCATTTGCCAATGTCATGTTACAGAATATTCAATATATAATAGTCTTCTATCTTCCTCCCTCTGAATGCTACTTCGACTCCTCTGAGTCGCAGTTGCGTCTTCACCCTGGGTAGCCGCGTCTTCATGTATTCGTCCAGAGGAGTCGCCGTAGCGTCATCACTCTGGACGAAGCAGCTCACAGTCACGTTCACTCCAGAGCTTGTAGCGGGAACTCTTGATAAAAGCTTGAAACTTCAGATCTTGCTCAAATTATCCAATAACTTCACCATATTGTCATTCGCAAACATTTTCTGATTAACTTAACGTGATATTAAACACAAAACAAACACTGTAGACATTATATCAAAAATTATCAAATAATTTTGCAACCGTCGTTTCCCGCCATTTTCAAGAGAACCCCATAAGTATGGTATATTGTTAGAAGTTGTCCGTTTTTAGGGTTCCGTACCTCAAGAGGAAAAAAGGAACCCTTATAGGATCACTTTGTTGTCCGTCTATCCGTCCGTGTGTCAAGACTGTTTTCTAAAAAACGCGTGGACGTATCATGTTGAAATTAATACCAAATACTCAGGTCTGTAACCTCATGCAGCCGTGAAAAAATCAAACTTCTACGTCAATGCAATCAAAAGATATGGCCGTTTGTATCGCATTTTCTCGCATATTTGCATGAAAATGCAAGAAAACCAAAACCTGTAGGGTACTTCCCGTGGACCTAGAATCATGAAAATTGGCAAGAAGCTAGGTCTTATAGCATAAGTAAAGGGAAAAAATCCGAAACCTGTAAATTTGGGGTTCCATCAAGAATTTTTTTTTTTTACCTCTGCCAACGTATTGCGTTGTCAATACAGAGAGGGAATGCTGCCAGCCTTCTGGGCACCGTGACTCCCGATGCCCTCCTAGAGAATAATATATTTTATTTATAGGTAGTTTATTTATGGGTAGTTTTAGTTTTTAGTTATTTAATGTTAGTTTTTAGTCATTTTATTATTTGTTTGTATTTATATTCTAATTAATAAATGCTAGAAATTTTTGCGATGGACGTGTGATACAATAAAAAAAATTGTAATTATTTTTTTGTAATTACAAACTTATATTTGCACTTGACGTCTAGTATGTCGATGTATGACGTTATTAGTTTCGAAAACGCAAAGATAAGTTGGCCGGTTTTTTATTATCTCATTGGACTTCGTGAAATTCAATATCCTAACCGCACCTCCGAACTCCGCTCTCTGTTTTAAATATTCCTTGCCATTTTACTATAAAACCTACGCATTTGGCACGTATCGAGGCACATTTTACGTTTATGGTTTTGATATTACCATATCTGTCAACAGCAGCTAGACTTTAGTAGTAGACCTAAATGGGGTCGTTTATATGCCTACTTTTAGGTCTAGATAATAAGGCTATGGCCCAAGTTCATTGATCTCCTATAAACAACTAGATACACAGTCTGCTTTCTAAAAATGTCCGAGCGCAAAGAAGGTCCAAACGGAACCCTCATTTGCTTTATTGGACATTATTTGGACGTTAACAATTGACCCTTATTTGGACGTTTTTGTTAATTGTTTTAGTAAGACCTTTGTGTATCTAGTTGTTTATAATGGATACAACTAATGATCTAGGAATCACAGTTATTGCATATAACGCTCTTTAATTAACTAACAATGTAGGTAAGCACTATACACTAATTAAGGGCATAGCGTGAAGATAATGTACCATACCAGTAGGTAGAACATAGCACCTCATTAGAGTGCATATAAGATCTTATGTCTCCTTAATGAGTTGAAACGAGAGTCTTAAGAGGAAGGTGAGATAACGGAGTTATCTTTAAAGGTAAAAGGAATACCGTGTATAATATCTGCGATAAGTTTGCGAAATATCAAAATTTTACTGCCGTGTAAAATCTTTTACGTAGTAAACATCCAGATCCTTGATAATACTGATATAGACACTGCAGCCTTTTACCGAACTGCGCAAGAAGGAGGGTTCTGTTTTTTGAGTGTATATATCTCTCTCCAGGTTTCACGGGTTTAAGAAAACCCAGTCCTTTGCAAGGCTTGCACGGAGACATAGGTCCAACGCGTAGAGGCCCCTTAGAGAACTTTAATTTGAAGAGATATGTGATGCACCTAGCGCGACCCGTCTCTGAGCGCATCTGACTGCACTCAATGACAGACCCCGTCAGGTGCATAAACTATTGCAGTGATTGGAAATTACAACTTAATTGTGGCTATTGGTTTGGGGTGTTGGTGGGTCAGTCAGTCTGGTCTATAGAGCGAGACGTCAGACACCTGCCATGATCAGAGTGTATATATTATTATTATGTGATATCAGGGTTGGTACACGCCCAAGGGTCACTGCGACCTCAAAGGTCTATTGTGGCCGCGCACCGAGTTCTTATATCTCGCTCCCAAGGCCAACGTCCTTCAGGAATCGTATGATGCACTTGGGTGAGAGGTTTTAATATCCTCGGGTAGGTATATGTGTCCTAAGGCTCGGCTTCTGCTGTGAACGAGTGCTTCACACTCACAAAGGATATGCATGGGGGTTTCCTCGGTTTTGCAGAGTGTATGTATGTAATGTATGTGTGTAGTATGTGAGTGTATGTCTAATTCTTTGGCACGCCCTGCAAACGACTTGATGGTATTCAAAATAAAAGGTGTCGTTAGATTCGTCTTAATTATAGGAGTGACATAGGCAATAGAAAATAATCAAAGGGGCTTAAATGACAATGCCAGATTCTGCCCCACCATCAACCGCAAGATGTACCTACAAGATAACGAATAACTGTAAAAATATCTCCGTTTTTTATTAAAATTATTGGTTTAAAACAAAGTTGTTATAGGATATATGTTTGTGATTTATTTGGGATTTTGTTACTTACCAATAGTAACTTGAAATGAAATAAACATTGTTCGCTTAATATTGATAGTGTTTCGTCTTATAAGTAAGTAGTGCCAGAGGTAAAATAAATCTCCCGTGGTACAGTCGAAGACAGAGATAAGTGTACAGGGGGCCTCAATAAGGTTGAGATTTTCTCAAAAACTACTGGACCGAATTGAATAATTCTTTTACAGTTACATAGTTTTAACTTTTATCTATCAAACAGTGAAAGAATTTTTGCAATATGTCAAGTAGTTTTTGAGAAAATCTCAACCTTAAAAACTCTCCTGTTCACCTTTCTCTGTCTTCCACCGTACTACTAGATTGTTTAGTAGTACTACGGGCAAAAAATATTTCCCGTGGTACTACCAGTAGGACCACCGGTAGTAGGTAAATACCAATGGTCAACAGCGTTATAATTATTCCCTGGCAACCTTTTCTGGTGAAAAATAGCTCGCAGACATATTAATCAGCCAATATTTTTGTGGTTAATGTAGTCCGATTTAACGCAATCCAAGTAGGTATTTGCTTTCATTGGTCGTCTGTCGATCAAGTGGTCGGCAAACACGCGCGCTTATAAACACACCGACATTATTTACCGATTCGTTTATCAAACATCAGTTGTGGGAAATTATCGGTAGTTTTGAATAAAGTGCAGCCCCCTTACCTTGAAGTCTTATAGCAGTATTACTTCCATAATACTTTGTTACTTCGTACCATGACGACCTTAAAGTAAGCTCATTAACAAAGTATTATGGAAGTAATACTGCTATAAGACTTCAAGGTAAGGGGGCAGGTTTCTTTAAAAAAAACAGGCCTAGTGCCAGTAGGTCTCGCCGAGGCTTCCGTGCAACGCAAATTAACCCCGAACTTACTCTAACGAAAAGATAAACTATATTAAATTAAGAGCCTTCATAGAGCCAACTAGCGCCGCCAATCTTGAAAAAATAATACCTTCCAATTTAATTCAATTTTATTAAAAAAGCTATTTACAAAATGTTTATTAGGATGAATACTGTTTTTATGCCATACGGTACGGTGGAACACAGAGAAAGGTGTACAGGAGAGTTTTTAAGGTTGAGATTTTCTCAAAAACTACTCGACCTATTGCAAAAATTATTTCACTGTTTGATAGATAAAAGTTAAAACTATGTAACTGTAAAATAATTATTAAATTCGGTCCAGTAGTTTTCGAGAAAATCTCAACCTTATTGAGGCCCCCTGTATACTTATCTCTGTCTTCGACTGTACCTACACTCGAATTTATTAATGAGAATAATCATTAACGAGAAGACTTTTTTGTGCTACCATAAGAAATAAAATATTATAGGTATAAATAACAATTAGGTGCTTATAGCTTTCACAAAGCTCTCTACAGAGGAAACTTTTTAATATTCTAGTCACTATGTCTCGAGAGAATAGTATGTGTAGAATTTTCTATTAAGACGGGGAAATAAGAAAAATCCAGCATTTTCTTTGGACGTAGAATGTCAATATTAATCCACTGACCATACAATAATTAATAATGGTTAGAACTGCCAAAAAAGAGCTCGGTGGCTCAGTGGTTGGGGCAATGGACTTGCGATACGGAGGTCCCATGTTCGACTCCCAGCCAGGGCACTAATGAGTTATCCTCTGTTTTTTCAACGGAAAAACTTACGTACATTTATTGAGTGCTCTCAAAAACGGTGAAGGAAAACATCGCTGATGAAACCTGCATGCCGTAGAAAAAAAATCTAAGGCATGTGACATCCGCCAATGTGAAGTCCGCCAGTGGATCATGGCCCGAGTTCGATCCCTGGATGTAAGGGAAGGTCTGTGCCCGAGCAGTGGGGCAAAGTACCAGGAGGTCATGACTAAACCGGAGTCTCAATGTCTCACTCAACACATGCTGTTTCCACTTGGTCAGAAGCCTCAGCTCTTTAAGTATTATTAAAAGTACCAGGATACTATGACACTGATATGGACGGATGAAGATGAAGTTGCAATAAAAGTACCAGGAGACCATGACTAACCCGGAGTCTCAATGTCTCACTCAACACATGCAGTTTCCACTGGGTCAGAAGCCCCAGTTGTTTAAGTATTATTAAAAGTACCAGGATACTATGACACTAGCTGATACGGACGGATGAAGATGAAGTTGCAATAAAAGTACCAGGAGACCATGGCTAACCCGGAGTCTCAATGTCTCACTCAACACATGCTGTTTCCACTGGGTCAGAAGCCCCAGTTGTTTAAGTATTATTAAAAGTACCAGGATACTATGACACTGATATGGACGGATGATGATGAAGTTTCATTAAAAGTACCAGGAGACCATGGCTAACCCGGAGTTTCAATATGTCTTGCTCAAGAACTGCTGTTTCCACTTGGTCAGAAGCCTCAGCTCTTTAAGTATTATTAAAAGTACCAGGATACTATGACACTGATATGGGCGGATGATGATGAAGTTTCATTAAAAGTACCAGGAGCCCATGGCTAACCCGGAGTCTCAATATGTCTTGCTCAAGAACTGCTGTTTCCACTTGGTCAGAAGCCTCAGCTCTTTAAGTATTATTAAAAGTACCAGGATACTATGACACTAATATGGACGGATGAAGATGAAGTTGCAATAAAAGTACCAGGAGACCATGACTAACCCGGAGTCTCAATGTCTCACTCAACACATGCTGTTTCCACTGGGTCAGAAGCCCCAGTTGTTTAAGTATTATTAAAAGTACCAGGATACTATGACACTGATATGGGCGGATGATGATGAAGTTTCATTAAAAGTACCAGGAGACCATGGCTAATCCGGAGTCTCAATATGTCTTGCTCAAGAACTGCTGTTTCCACTTGGTCAGAAGCCTCAGCTCTTTAAGTATTATTAAAAGTACCAGGATACTATGACACTGATATGGACGAATGATGATGAAGTTTCATTAAAAGTACCAGGAGACCATGGCTAACCCGGAGTCTCAATATGTCTTGCTCAAGAACTGCTGTTTCCACTTGGTCAGAAGCCTCAGCTCTTTAAGTATTATTAAAAGTACCAGGATACTATGACACTGATATGGACGGATGATGATGAAGTTTCATTAAAAGTACCAGGAGACCATGGCTAACCCGGAGTCTCAATATGTCTTGCTCA
This sequence comes from Tachystola acroxantha, assembly GCA_963506565.1. NCBI lineage: Eukaryota > Metazoa > Arthropoda > Insecta > Lepidoptera > Oecophoridae > Tachystola > Tachystola acroxantha. Next base: position 1,875,830 of record OY735892.1, on the reverse strand, counting down.
AGAACTGCTGTTTCCACTTGGTCAGAAGCCTCAGCTCTTTAAGTATTATTAAAAGTACCAGGATACTATGACACTGATACGGACGGATGATGATGAAGTTTCATTAAAAGTACCAGGAGACCATGACTAACCCGGAGTCTCAATATGTCTTGCTCAAGAACTGCTGTTTCCACTTGGTCAGAAGCCTCAGCTCTTTAAGTATTATTAAAAGTACCAGGATACTATGACACTGATATGGACGGATGATGATGAAGTTTCATTAAAAGTACCAGGAGACCATGGCTAACCCGGAGTCTCAATATGTCTTGCTCAACAACTGCTGTATATCCACTTGGTCAGAAGCCCCAGTCGTTAAAGTACGACTGTACGAGTATCATTAAAAGTACCAGGACACTATGACACGCCTGGAGTCTCATTAACATGCTGTCCAGCGTATGTCTGAGGAGCGCCTTGGAACAGGTCTGCGTCCAGCAGTGACTGATACAGGCTGATGATGAAGTTGCATTAAAAGACCATGGTTACTCCTGAGCCTCAAATATGACTCACTAAATATCTGTTAACACTTGATCAGAAGCCCCAAGTCATCATCATCATCATCAGTCTATTTATATTGCCCCACTGCTCGGGCACAGACCTTCCCTTACATCGAGGGAGCTGGGGCCATGATCCACCACGCGGGCCCAGTGCGGGTTGGCGGATTTCACATGCCATAGATTTTTCTTCTTCTACGACATGCAGGTTTCATCACGATGTTTTCCTTCACCGTTTTGAGAGCACTCGGTAAATGTACGTAAGTTTTTCCGTCGAAAAAACCGAGGATAACTCATTGGTACATGACTGCCCTGGCTGGGAATCGAACCTGGGACCTCCACATTGCAAGTCCATTGACCAAACCACTGAGCCACCGAGCTCTCAAGCCCCAAGTACCAGGACACTATGACACGCCTAGAGTCAACATCCCCTTGTGAGCATATCCGCTGAATGGCAATGCGATGTTTACAATTACTGGGAAGCACGTGCCATTCTCAATAACACGATATCCAATATCTCTAATATGCATTATTAATGTTGTGTGTTTGTATTAGTACCTAATAAGAAAACTAGTAGCGGTCCGATAAACAAAACAAAAAGGCGAAGTGCGAGTCGGCTGTCAGACTCGCGCATCGAGGGTTCCGTGCAATGCAACTTAATCCCGTAACTTTGCTCTAACGATAAGATAAACTAGATTTATAGCTTATCTTTGCTATTATCAAAATATTTTGCCTATTCATCGACATACTCCTGATCCTCTGCAAATATAAGTTTGTACAGTCGAAGACAGAGATAAGTATACAGGGGGCCTCAATAAGGTTGAGGTTACCTCAAAAACTACGGGACCGAATTTATTAGTTCTTTACAGTTATATAGTTTCAACTTTTATCTAACAGTGAAAGAATTCTTGCAATAGGTCAAGTAGTTTTTAAAAGAATCTCAACCTTAAAAACTCTCCTGTACACCTTTCTTTGTCTTCGACCGTACCTAATAAGAAAAAAATATTATTGAAGAGATGTAATTTCAAAAGACATTGCCACATTTCAATGGAGCTTTGGTCACCTACGTGACCATTGAAGCTCATATATCATTTTGTAAACTCGACTTAAGGCCAACTTAACTTTGCCTTTCGTAAATTAATATGCCCATACATCGACATACTCGCAATTATTTCATCATCTGCAAAATAGTTTGTAATCTTTTCTTTTCTCGTGTAGTTTAGTGACCAAACCTATTTGTCAAAGTTATTCAGGCCTTTGACGTGGCCTAACGACTGCTGTCAAGCGGCAACAACCGGGACCAACTGCTTAACGTGCGCCCCGAGGCACGGAGGGGCTCAGATGAAAGTGTCACTAGCGGTCACCCATAAATGCTACTGACCTTTTTTTTTCGGGGGGAAAATCATCTAGATATCATGATACCTCCTTGCCACGGGGAGGCGAGGAAGGTTATGTCAGACTCTTACCGACTAAAAACCCCTCGGTGTTCCGTCTCGCCGCCCTATGGCGGAGTCACGGGGAGACTTGTGAATTACTTCCGCGACTCGAATGGTCCTGACCTCGCCCAACGTTGCTTAACTTGTACGATCGTTTTCAACGTGTACTCGCAACTGGCCTACGAGCCTCTTATAGTATATTAATAGTTTGTAATAACAAAACAAAAAATATTTTTTGGGTGGATCTAACTTCATATTTTAATTTTTCAGATTTTTTTCCTTTACTTGTGCTATAAGACCTAGCTTCTTGCCAAATATCATGATTCTAGGTCAACGGGAAGTACGGTGGAACACAGAAAAAGGTGTACATGAGAGTTTTTAAGGTTGAGATTTTCTCAAAAACTACTTGACCTATTGCAGAAATTTTTTCACTGTTTGATAGATAAAAGTTAAAACGACTTATTCGTCAACTGGCGAGTGGGGAACTCGCGAGTGCGCGCGGGTTGGCACCTTCTGATTTTACCTACTTGTAACTGTAAAAGAATTATTAAATTCGGTCCAGTAGTTTTTGAGAAAATCTCAACCTTGTTGAGGCCCCCTGTATACTTATCTCTGTCTTCGGCTGTACCCTATAGATTTTGACTCCCAAGCGTTTTCATACAAATACCTATGCGGGAAAATGCGGCATAAACGGCCATATCTTTTGATTATTGATTTTTTCACGGCTGCATGAGATTACAGACTTTAGTATTTGGTATTAATTTCTACTTGACAGACCGACAGACAGACGACAAAGTGATCCTATAAGGGTTCCCTTTTTTTCCTAAGGAACCCCAAAAATTTCTTGCCTAAATCAACTCACGTTGTCATGCTAATGTATTAATGATACGTCGACCTCCCATCCAAGGGTCATTGACTTACGTTAACGCCAGTAGAGTAGAAAGAAAAATGTTTGGGATTGATACCTATTTGCTAACGAAAAAGCAAACGTTGCTTTGTGTTGAACGTCACGTTAAAGCAGCGTATCCCTAGGCACACAATGACCTTAGAAATGACCATTAGGTCAAATTCCAGTGAAAGAAATGGTTGCAAAAACTTAAAAATACCTTAAAATGTGAAAAACTCCAAATCACAATATAACGATGCAAAACTAAATGTTATTATTTATTTATTTTATTAATTGACTCGACAGTTCGTCATTTGTCTTCTATCTTCCTTCAGAGGAGTCGCAGTAGCGTCTTCACCCTGGGTAGCCGCGTCTTCTTGTCTTCACCCAGAGGAGTCGCCGTAGCGTCATCACTCTGGACGAAGCAGCTCGACAGTCACGTTCACTCCCGAGCTTGTAGCGGGACTCTTGATAAAAGCTTGAAACTTCAGATCTTGCTCAAATTATCCAATAAATTCACCATACCGTCATTCGCGAACATTTTCTGATTAATTTAACGTGATATTAAACACAAAATAAGCACTGTAGACAATAAAATAAAAAATTATCAAATAATTTTGCAACCGTCGTTTCCCGCCATTTTAAAGAGAACCCCGGCATAAGTTTAAATTTATAATATAAGTTATGGACACTTTTTTATTATACTCTTTGGTTATACAGGGTGTAACGCAAAGTACGTTTTGGTTCTCTTGAAAATGGCGGGAAACGACGATCATTTGATAATTTTTGTTTTATTGTCTACAGTGGTTATTTTGAGATTAATATCACGTTAAATTAATCAGAAAATGTTCGCGAGTGACAGTATGGTGAATTTGTTGGATAATTTGAGCAACATCTGGGGTTTCAAGCTTTTATCAAGAGTTCCCGCTACAAGCTCGGGAGTGAACGTGACTGTCGAGCTGCTTCGTCCAGAGTGATGACGCTACGGCGTCTCCTCTGGACGAAGACATGAAGACGCGGCTACCCAGGGTGAAGACGCTACTTGCGACTCCCCTGGAGGAAGATAGAAGACTATTATATATTGAATTTTCTGTAACATGACATTGGCAAATGACGAACTGTCGAGTCCATTAAAAAAAAGTACGTTTTTGCGCTGCTCTTTTGTTTTGTACTTAGAACCACCGAGCATATTTATTTTAGCCGGTTGGCTTCTAGCTTCTTTATAGGAAGTACCTATCCTTTCAACTTTACGACGTGCCATTATCTAATCCTCCATTCCAGCGCCGTAAGACTTAGCAGTAACTCGATCGTTACGCTAAAGCACAGATAATAAAACGTATAGCAAATAGACTTTATTGCTTATTCGATACTAAAACATTGGCAAAGGTCACATAATATGTGGGAGATACGCCGTGAAGTTCAAATTCAAATGTTTTTTTATTTTCCTTCCACATTAGGGTACATTTTCATGTTATTAGACACAGTTTGGTGGAAGACTGGTGCTCAAGCTAGGACTAATCCTGTGTTTTGAGTCACCAGGCCTCCCCCTTACAGACATAATGGACATTAAAAAGAAAAATATGGTGAAGAAACAAACATTTTAAAAAGTGCCAATATGCTGGTATAAGCAGTAAAATATCTAACGAGTGTGGGTGGATACAAAATCGATCTTGAATTAGTTATACATTGATTGAAATAAAATTAAGGTTTACGTAGTATTATTTTATTTTATCCTCTAAAACTAGAACGTCATTAAACATTTCTCACAATATTAGAAATACAATTTACTGGAATTGCAATAGACTTTAATAATCAACTAATGTAAATTAATCAATGAAAAATAGGTTCGCGCGTCTGAAAATATAAAATCCTGAAGAAGAAGAAAAACAGAAAATTACAGACTCCTCCCATGAAGCGGACCTAATGAGTTACATCTTTAGAGAAAAAGGAGTATTAAAGATATTGCACAAAAAACCATTTAAAAATAAATTAATATTGCCTCGTCTCCTGCCGGGGGACCAATGGGCACCTATATAGGGGCCGAATCTACAACTTTTAATCTGGGGGACGAATATTAGGGGACCAATGGGTTCTGACCCGGATCGACGCAACGCACCCCGTTGCGTTGATTCTTACTAGTCGTCAATGTCAGATTTTTGGCGAAAATTAGTACAAAATATTTATTGGCGCAGACTTTGACAGGACAGAAAAGGCCAGCCGGCACAATAGCCTTTCGGAATAAAGAGAAGAATAAATCCTGAGAATTTTGATATTTTCCTATTGGTTATTTCACCGCAACGCCATCAAGTTCGCTTTTTTTTCTCTTCTCGTATGGTTTAGTGACTAAAACTATTTGTCAAAGTTATTCAGGCCGCTCGTAGGCCTTTGGCGTGGCCTAACGGCTGCTGTCAAGCGACAGCAACCGGGACCAACTGCTTAACGTGCTTTCTGAGGCACGGAGGGGCTCAGATGAAAGTGTCACTAGCAGTCACCCATCCAAGTCCTGACCTCGTCCAACGTTGCTTAACTTGTACGGTGGAACACAGAGAAAGGTGTACAGGAGAGTTTTTAAGGTTGAGTTTTTCTCAAAAACTACTTGACCTATTGCAAAAATTCTTTCACTGTTTGATAGATGAAAGTGAAAACTATGCAACTGTAAAATAATAATTAAATTCGGTCCAGTAGTTTTTGAGAAAATCTCAACCTTATTGAGGCCCCCTGTATACTTATCTCTGTCTTCGACGGTACGATCGTTTTCAACGTGTATTCCCAACTGGCCTATGAGCCCCTTAATCGATCAAGTTCGCAGTGGCCTTATTATAGGTTTCCTTTTCAATTTTTTTTTACAATTTTCTTTTTTTCAATTTATTTAGTTGGAACAAAAAATAGGTTACAGTAAGGATTACTTAATTACTTAAACTTAAGATATTTAAGGTAACTGTATCCCTAACAACATTGTTCACGGATAAGTTTAGATGTTACATGATGCTGCGACAGCTCGAACCACACAAAACAGGTAGGTACACGTTTACATATGTAGGTACACGTTTTCGTGTACCTCAGCACAACATCTCCTTGTTTCTGTGACCTAACGTAATATTGTATACTTGACTCGAGTTGAAGTTAGCACGATATTGGAAATACGAGATATTGCTACCGAAGACATGACATATTGTTTATCAACTAATGATGACAGATAGAATGTCTTTGATATTTTATTATGGGTATCATTTAAGCTATCGCCAATTTAATTAGTTTTGTGTTTCTTAAATAATGGAACACTTTTTGTTTATCTGAGAACGAAAATATTTCGTGACGATAGATCTATTTATTAGGTGATACAACTTGATGACAAATATAAAAGACATTGCCACATTTCAATGGAGCTTTGCCCCACCTACAAAACTACGTGACCATTTAAGCTGTCCTATCATTTTGTTGGGGACTTATTACAGGTTTCATATTGCATAATCATAATCAGTATTATTTTCTACTACTCTCGCAACTCCTATAGAAGAATAACAAAAACAATGAATAATTCGCTTCGGTTTCTTTACTATTCTCTGAATTCTTAATTAAGCTGTTTTTTCGAATCGCAACTTGTACAAAATTTTATTTTAAACCAATAATTTTAATAAAAAACGGTGATATTTTTACATTTATTCGATATCTTGTACAACTTGCGGTTGATGGTGGGGCAGAATCTGGCATTGTCATTTTGGTGACGAGAAATATAGTTCCCTTTTATTATTACTTATTACTTTTTGTTAATGCACTCGACAGCTTGTGATTTGCCAATGTAATCTTGTTTAGTACCTAATTCATATTAAGTACCTATATCGTTCTTTCTCGGGAGGAGTTGCCGTAGGGTCGTCTTTTTGGCAAGAAGATAGGTCTTATATAGCAAGTAATGGAAAAAACCCGAAAACTGTTTTGTAGTTACAAAAAATGTGGGTTCTCTTGAAAATGGCGGGAAACGACGGTTGCGAAATTATTTGATAATTTTCCTTTCAAAGTCTACAGGGGCTATTTTGTGTTTAATATCACGTTAAATTAATCAGAAAATGTTCGCGAATGACAGTACGGTGAAGTTATTGGATTATTTGTGCAAGATCTGAAGTTTCAAGCTTTTATCAAGAGTTCCCGCTACAAGCTCGGGAGTGAACGTGACTGTCGAGCTGCTTCGTCCAGAGTGATGACGCTACGGCGACTCCTCTGGATGAAGACATGAAGACGCGGCTACCGAGGGTGAAGACGCTACTGCGAGGAAGATAGACGACTATTGAATATATTGAATTTTCTGTAACATGACATTGGCAAATGACGAACTGTCGAGTCCATTAATAAAATAAATGAAAAAAAATCTGTTCAAGTTCTATTGAAATTATCGCAGGGCTTGGCCGCTGTCATTGTGCGGTACGAAAACGCCCGATCACGCTGTCAGTCCCTGGCCGATATACGAACGCATAGTGGGTAACAACGAATTTTATTATTAATGGATTTTTTCATGAAAAATTAAGGTAGGTATGTATTTGTATATTTTTTTGGCATCAGTATCGTGTATATTATCACCCCTGAGTCGCTCGTCGTTAATCAAAACAACACCCTGTATTAATAGTACCCTGTAGTTATAAAGCGATAGCCAAAATTATCTCGCTACGGGAAAACAATCAGTAAAAAAAACAATGCCAGATTCTGCCCCACCATAAACCGCAAGTTGTATGTACAAGATAACGAATAAATGTAAAAATATCTCCGTTTTTTTACGAAAATTATTGGTTTAAAATAAAGTTTTGTTCAAGTTGCGATTCGAAAAAAAACAGCTTCATTAAAAATTCAGAAAATAGTAAGAAATCGAAGCGATTTATTCATTATTTTTGTTATTCTATTAGGAGTTGCGACAGTAGTAGAAAATGATACTGATTATGATTATGCAATATGAAACCTGTAATAAGTCCCCAACAAAATGATAGGTACAGCTTAAATGATCACGTAGTTTTGTGGGGTAAAGCTCCATTGAAATGTGGCAATGTCTTTTGAGGTCTTCTTTAACGGTATTCTGTAAGTAAAACTTGCCCATTCGAACGTAATTTACACAAAAGTCCTTCCCAAACTTTTGGGCCCGCAAACCCCATTAGAACATAAACAAAAACTTTTGTAATTGATTTGCGACTTGTTCATCTGTGGTAAAACACGAGTACCTACACGTACTGAGTTGCAAATAACGCAGCAATGCAATGTCAAAGTGGCAGAAATAGCTGGAACAACAATGCGCTATTTTCGTAACAATCGTTGCGCCATTTAAGTGCCATTTCCTGGCGATACAGGATGAAACAACTGAGGCACGCTTCTAATAAATATTGACTCGAGAGTTAGCGATTTAACCCATGAAAATTAGGCTTAGTCGCAAACTCGCCCACAAAATATCTGGTCCGCGGGCGAGTTTCCCTTTTGTAAATTTTCACGTAGTAAACTGGCCCACATGCTTTAATGATACTGGGCGAGTTGCTTACGGGCGAAAATTACAATAGTAATGTCGCCCAAATGTTGGATTCTATAACTTTTGATAGACACACCGTTGCCAAAACGACAAAAACCGTCAAGAATGACAGGAACTGTCAAAATGACAAGGGCTGTCAAGAACTGTCAAAATTACATGTACTGTCAAAAATGACAAAAACTGTCAAAAGTCTCAAAAACCAAGGATACAGACACTAACTCGCTTATTCTTTACTAGATGTACCCCGCAACTTCGTTTGGATGGAGAGGATGGATGAGATCAGGAGGCAGATCTTCCTCTCTGGATCCTAGTTTGCACATCACATACCGCCATGGCTTAGCCTATGAGCTGTCCGGATATTTCAGCTATCTCCTAGTAAAACTCCCATCAAAATCCCTTCAGTAGTTATAGCGTGATACTTGCACAAAGTCACAGACAAAAATTCTAAAAATTAGTGTTTTGGCATCAGTATCGATCCTAAAACACATTACAATTATTCTTTTCAAAAAATATCCAATGTACAGACACAACTTTTTTACAGTCTTAATTATATGTATAGATTGCAACTGGGACATAAATAGGTAAAGATTTTGATGAATTTAGTTAATTAATTTAATTATAATAACAAACCGATGGGCCCGGACTGTCACAGAATGGGTACCATTGGACGGTCGCCGGCGTCAGGGCAGACCTCGGCGTAGGTGGAGAGACGATGTCGTTAGATACAGGGATGGGTGGCTGGAAGAGGCTCAGGACAGGGATGGATGGAATAGGAGGAGGGAGACCTTTGCCCAACAGTGGGACAATTTATAGGTTTACATAATAATAATAATAAGAAAGAGAAGAGTCTCGACCAACACCTTAAGATACTCTCGCTAGACAGTTGGGTCAAGAGCCGGCTGCAGAAGGCAGTGCTGCTGGACACGGCACGCATTGTGAGGAGGTTCCTCACTCTGGGATCCTAACCTCCGGCAGCTTTGATGCGCATGCATCCCGCTGCCGGTGGGTGGCTATTTTTTATATTTATATATTTTTCTATTTGTTTTTGATATTGAAATGTATAAATATATTAAATAAGAGATAAAATAAATGAAGAGAATAATAATAATAAAAAAATCTTGCGTTTTGATCAAAATATGATCCGTCCACGGGTTTCTGAGAAAAAGGTATTGACAGACAGGCAGACAGACGGACGGACGAGACACAAACAGACAACAAAGTGATCCTATAAGGGTTCTTTTTTTCCTTTTAAGGCACTGAACCCTAAAAAGACACCAGAGTCTCTCTACCAATATCTTACAAAGTTGTCCCACCCTGTATAATGAGAAGTAATAAACTTGTATATGGGTCAAGAGGTGTGATTGCCTGCCGAGAGTACTTCTTTAGAATTGTCCTGACTTCTGCTGAAAGGGTACTTACACTTATGTAGCTATTAAGGTAAGACTTTTAGTACCCTATTACGCTGGGATAATGTACTATTAGTTCTGTGACTCCACCATTGTGGATATTGGTAGTAATCCTCACAGACGTGTTTTATAACAAACTTTGGGCTTTTGAAAATTAAAATGGCCGGTTGCGAATTTTTTTATTTTTTTATTGATTGACTAAACCCGCGTTTGGCCCCGATCTCACCTGATGGTAAGTGACGATGAGGCCGATGATGAAGCACGCGGACCTAATTCTTTGATGATTTTTGTTTTAATTTTGTCAAAGTCAAATTTCTTTATTGCAAGTAAGCATGTTGAGTACATTTTTGCACGTCAATATATTTTTTGAATTTACATTTACACCACTTTGCAAGGAAAAGGTGCCAACGCTGAGGAGTTTGTGTTTGGTATCACGTTAAATTAATCAGAAAATGTTCGCGAATGACAGTATGGTAAATTTATTGGATAATTTGAGAAAGATCTGAAGTTTCAAGCTTTTATCAAGAGTCCCGCTACAAGCTCGGGAGTGAACGTGATTGTCGAGCTGCTTCGTCCAGGGTGATGACGCTACGGCGACTCCTCTGGAGGAAGATAGAAGACTATTATATATTGAATTTTCTGTAACATGACATTGGCAAATGACGAATTGACGGTCGAGTCCATTATTAAAATAAGTGCCCATAACTTATATTATAAATTATAACTTATGCCGGCCCCTAAGGGCGACAACTTATCACAGGATATGAAATAAGTTTGTGAGTGAATGTCTGTGAGATATTCTCAAGATCATAATAAGTTATGGTCCGTAATTAGGCCATAGTTTGGGGTCGTAAAGTGAGAAGGTCAGAGCGGATATTATTTAATTATACTGCCATAGAGTAGACAAGGGTCAAATTCGAATATACTACATCGCGTAAATAAGAAACGAGTATATCCGCCAGAAGACAAAAGTGGTTAACATTGCTCATAGAATCAGTAAACTGAAGTGTCAGTGGGCTGGTCACATCTGTCGTAGAACCGATAACCGATGGGGTAGACGAGTTTTCGAATGGAGACCACGAACGGGTAAATGTAGTGTGGGACCCAACCAGATAGAGGGATGACCTTCGCAAGATGGCTGGCAGAGACTGGATGCAAAGGGCCGAGAGTAGGGTTGAGTGGCGCGCTTTGGGAGAGGCCTACGTCCAGCAGTGGACTGATACGGGCTGATGATGATGACATCGCGTAAGAGCGAGCGGAACGCCACGCTTAGCCTGCGCAATCTGTAATGTAGATTATTTAAGTATTACACAATAAACAGGCATAAATAATAAAATTATAATATCAAAATAATTGTCGGTCTTATCTCTTGTCAGCTTTGGGTAGATAAATCAGTATATGAATAGCTTGTTGAGGTGCAGTATTTACCCGACTATGCAAGAAGGAGGGTTATGCTTTTCGAGTGTATGTAAGTATGTATAATTCTTTGGCACACCCTATAGCCTAAACGGCTTGATGGATTTTAAATTTTTAACATAATATGAGGTGTCGTTAAATTCGTCTTGATTGTAGAAGTGACATACCTAGGTTATAAAAATTTAATCAAAGCGGCTTAAATGACCACGCCAGATTCTGCCCCACCATCAACCGCAAGTTGTACAAGATAACGAATAAATGTAAAAATATCTCCGATTTTTATTAAAATTATTGGTTTAAAATAAAGTTTTGTACAACTTGCGATTCGAAAAGAACAGCTTAATTAAGAATTCAGAAAATAGTAAGAAATCGAAGCGATTTATTTATTGTTTTTGTTATTATTCTATAGGAGTTGCGAGAGTAGTAGAAAATGATACTGATTATGATTATGCAATATGAAACCTGTAATAAGTCCCCAACAAAATGATAGGTACAGCTGAAATGGTCACGTAGTTTTGTAGGTGGGGCAAAGCTCCATTGAAATGTGGCAATGTCTTTTTTGGCAGTCGGCGTTGTTAATATTAATAATCTACCTACTACTTGTTAAAAAAATTGTAATTGGTCAAGTAGGTAGGTGCGCGGCGTCCGAGTGGCTCGGGAGGAGGAAGGTGATGGACGAATGGATTATACATTGTGGGTTATTACAGCCCACAATGGGGAGTGCTCGGGGCACCAGTCGGGTCGCGGATGCATCGCAGTTCCCGTGGCTCGGCAAGAATGGCACGAGGTGGAAAACCCCAGGAAGTTTAGTCGGTATTCCGCCCCTTCAGGGCAGCGTGCCCGACATAATCAACACGCCGGGGGGCGTGGTGGTACACCTAAACGTGTTTAACATGGAACAAAAAAGGTAGAAGTAGGTACAGTCGAAGACAGAGATAAGTATACAGGGGGCCTCAAGAAGGTTGAAATTTTCTCAAAAAACTACTGGACCGAATTTAATATTTTTTTTACAGTTACATGGTTTTCGCTTTTATCTATCAAACAGTGAAAGGATTTTTGTAATAGGTCAAGTAGTTTTTGAGATAATCTCAACCTTAAAACTCTCCTGTACACCTTTCTCTGTGTTCCACCGTAGTAGGTACTAGTTCACGACTAATTTGCACAGGTGATACGATAACATGTTTTGCGACTCAAACTGCGACATAAATTGAATTTCCCCGAAACCAGTTTCAGCTGAAAATTCGAATAAATCCAGGCTGCAAAGGCCCCTTTGTCACATTCAGTCATGAAGGAAATAATTTCGCTGGCCTCTATGGAGAGAGTCGAGTTTAAAATATATTTTGTTTGGGGCAGGCACAGACCACTTGCCCCATAGACATGAAATCGGTACAAATGACATTGCCACATTTCAATGGAGCTTTGCCCCACCTACAAAACTACGTGACCATTTAAGCTGTACCTATCATTTTGTTGGGGACTTATTTACAGGTTTCATATTGCACAATCATAATCAGTATCATTTTCTACTACTCTCGCAACTCCTTTAGAAGAATAACAAAAACAATGAAAAAATGGTCTTTTACCAACTGAGCCACCACAGTCCACGCCAGGCCCACCGAAAATCTTCATCGTATTATACATACTTAAAGGGTATGTTACTTGTAACGTAATGACAAGGTCGCAGGTTCGAGTCCTGCCCACGGCAAGAATTTTTTCATCATGTTCTAATTTGTTCACCGAGCATGGATAATGCGTAATACAAATTCTAAATGAAAACAGAATTTGTTCACCAAGCATGGATAATGCGTAGGTACCTAATACAAATTCTAAATGAAAAAATGGGTCGCAGAGATGTGAAAAGTCATGCAAGAGATCGATGTAAAGACTAACTCCATCGACGGTTCTTTACTTCATGCAGTCAGCGCAATTTGATTCGCCTCTGGTGGACTGCGGAATTAAATACAGGCACAACTTTTAAATTCAAAGAATATTCAGTTTTCCAGGAGAATAGAGTCTTCTATTTCAGAGGTGGAAGTTTAATTGAAAACTATTTAAGTACTTGAACGTTGTATATCATACAACGTGAATTAGTGGTTGTTTTCAAGCAACATAATGATTTGCCATTAGTTATTGAATTATAGAGTTAACTATGAAAAATAGGAAAAACCTTAAGGCGCTATATGGTTGTCAAAAGCAAGAGTGAGACACAAGATGCCCCGTGCCTCGATATTCGTATTTTTATTAATTTTGGATGAATTTTGGCAGGGAAATAAAAATACGCCAACAAAAATCAGATTTTTTAAAACAAGTTCTAGTATTTATAGTGCTCTACATTTTGATATATATTTTGTATGAATAACTATTTCGGTTTAGATATAATTTTCATTTTAAAAGACATGGAAGGGATATGTTTACTATTTTTTTTTCTATCGAGCGAACTTTGCCCAATCGTGTATCGGTATTCATCAGTCTCTAAATAGAGACCCCAAGAATGCTATATATTTTTTTCAGACGTTTAATTTAAGTAGTTAGTGACGTAGCCTTCGTAGAAAAACTGAAAATACGCGCATACGAAGCCTTAATAATTCCAAGCGAGAGCTCGTTGGCTCAGTGGTTGGGTCAATGGACTTGCGAAACGGAGGTCCCAGGTTCGATTCCCAGCCAGGGCAGCCTTCTTACTTTTGCAGCCTATGATTTTGAGAAGCTCTGGTGGAGCTGACTGGTGTCGTGTGATGAGGCCGTAGGAACGCATTTCCCAACCCCACTCGGTGGGGTCCATCTCTACCCACAGCCACTTTTGCACTTGGTGGTAGGTGCGGAAGGGATGAAATTGACCATCTTTGAAGGGCTATAGCTAAGTCCCTATGAGGTTTATAGAGCTGCGGTTTGGCTTAAACTATTGATAATTTAATTGACTTTGTAAGAATACTGAATACTGTTTGTCGGAAATGCATAGTTTATGATTTTTAGAGCAAAAAGTGAAATAAGTCCCAAAATTTCGCAGTTTATCGCGTTGTGCGTAGCGAGCACAAGTTTTTCGAATTTGCAGATTTGGATTTACATCACCCTAACTGATACCTACAACATATTAAAAATACAGAACTACATCATGCTTTGCGATTTTAATGTCGATTTCTACTGGGCTACTAGTACGGTGGAACACAGAAAGGTGTACAGGAGAGTTATTATGGTTGAGATTTTCTCAAAAACTTCTTGACCCTATTGCAAAAATTGTTTCACTGTTTGATAGATAAAAGTTAAAACTATGTAACTGTAAAAGAATTATTAAATTCAGTCCAGTAGTTTTTGAGAAAATCTCAACATTATTGAGGCCCCCTGTATACTTATCTCTGTCTTCTACTGTACAACCCCCAGTTTCAATTTGTCGAATGAATTCAAGGACACCCTGTAGAAGACATCAAAAGCTTAATCTATTCAAGAGTTCGGCCCACAATCTTTTACGTAGGCCGAATCTATAGGCCGAATCTATAGGCCGAATCTATAGGCCGAATAAAGGAAAATCGTGAAAAATGGATCAGTATTTTCTCGAGTTTCCAAAGCCCTCAAGGGATGATACCTAAGAGGTATCATATCGTTTACTACAAATACATTGTGTATGTTTCTGCATGTCACCTTTTTTAGAATTTACATTTAGGTACGGAGAACAGCAGATCAATGGTAACACTTGCAGTACGAATTCAACTCTTATGACGCATATAATAAGAACGGTCCTAAGTGTTACAATTGATCTGCTGTTAGCTGTACGGTCTAACATAAATAAAAGCGTACAGGAGAGTTTTTAAAGTTGAGATTATCTCAAAAACTACTTGACCTATTGCAATAATTCTTTCACTGTTTAATAGATAAAAGTTAAAACTATGTACTGTAAAAGAATTATTAAATTCGGTCCAGTAGTTCTTGAGAAAATCTCAACCTTATTGAGGCCCCCTGGATACTTATCTTTGGCTTCGTATGTACAAGTACATACCTATACAGCAGCCTAAATCAAGTGTCTTATTTTGTAAACAAATATGATCAACTAATTACCTGTTGTGATGTAACACTGAAGGAACTGATTGATCGAACCTGTTCGTTATTGTGAAAATAAAGTGATCCGATCTAATAATGTGAAAATAACTATGCAATAATCACAGAAAATGTTAGTAGGGTAGGGTAGTTTTTGTTTACATAATAAGACACTTGATTTGGGCTTCGGTATACATTTTTATTAAAAGTATATTCTATCCGTGTAAACAACAAATCTGATCCAATACAAAACTAAACGGACTATTCAGTATGCAGATTGGCCCAGAAATAGACCAAATGAACGGCCGCATAGGCCATTGTGCTAAAATACACCGTATTGTGTTGCAATTCAGTGCTATTTGGCGCACAAAAGCTGACCAGTACAGTCAGACGACAATTGTCGTCGTCCGCTTCGCAGATTGGGGCATTGTTTGAGTTGGATGTACACTGCTAGATGTGACGTGAAATAAAATGAATATAGTCTGTCCCAAGCCAATTGTCCGTGGCGGTAAACAAACCACTAACCGCACTTACTTATTTATTATTATTTATTTTATTAATGGACTCGACAGTTCGTCATTTGGCAATGTCATGTTACAGAAAACCGCACCACGCGATAAACTGCGAAATTATGGGACTCTTTTCACTTTTTGCTCAAAAAGTATTCAGTAGTTTTACAAAGTCAATTAAATTATCAATAGTTTAAGCCAAACCGCAGCTCTATAAACCTCATAGGGACTTAGCTACAGCCCTTCAAATATGGTCAATTTCACGCGTTCCGCACCTACCACCAAGTGCAAAAGTGGCTGTGGGTAGAGATGAACCCCACCGAGTGGGGTTGGGAAATGCGTTCCTACGGCCTCACCCCACTAACAACTTAGCTATAGCCCTTCAAAGATGGTCAATTTCACGCGTTCCGCACCTACCACCAAGTGCAAAAGTGGCTGTGGGTAGAGATGAACCCCACCGAGTGGGGTTGGGAAATGCGTTCCTACGGCCTCACCCCACTAACAACTTAGCTATAGCCCTTCAAAGATGGTCAATTTCACGCGTTCCGCACCTACCACCAAGTGTAAAAGTGGCTGTGGGTAGAGATGACCCCCACCGAGTGGGGTTGGGAAATGCGTTCCTACGGCCTCACCCCACTAACAACTTAGCTATAGCCCTTCAAAGATGGTCAATTTCACGCGTTCCGCACCTACCACCAAGTGTAAAAGTGGCTGGGGGTAGAGATGAACCCCACCGAGTGGGGTTGGGAAATGCGTTCCTACGGCCTCATCCCACTAACAACTTAGCTATAGCCCTTCAAAGATGGTCAATTTCACGCGTTCCGCACCTACCACCAAGTGTAAAAGTGGCTGGGGGTAGAGATGAACCCCACCGAGTGGGGTTGGGAAATGCGTTCCTACGGCCTCATCCCACTAACAACAGTTTTTTTTATAAAAGATTGACCGCTGATTTGACGAAATCGTGGGCTATTCCTATACGCACCGGATATTGAGTTTCATAAATATTTATGAAAAGATTACTCCCAACCAACGTCTGATTCCTGATATTTCACGGCTCGCCTATTTTTTCATTTAACTGATTTCTGATCAATCGAATCTGTTCCTTTGATATTCAAAGAAATAGGGACAGTAAAGGAATTTTAATCTATTCAAATGTCTATGAAGACATTGACCCTGAATTTGTGACGTCACACCGACATATGAGTCGTTCCGACTAGAGGGAGGGGTGATGTATGCAAGGTGACTGGCAGGGCCTGGATGCAAGAGACGAGAATCGTGTCTTGGGAGAGGTCCAGCAGTAAACTGATACGGACTAATGATGATGAAGTTTCATCAAAAGTACCAGGAGACCATGGCTAACCCGGAGTCTCAATATGTCTCACTCAACACCTGTTGTCTTGGTCAGAAGCCCCATTAAGTACAAATTAAAGTACCAGGACACTATGACTCGCATAGAGTCTCATTACCATGTACATATGTCGGGGCGAATTAGCGCGAACACTCGCGCCGCATTCGCTTACGTCCTGTGAAAGTAACCTTTATACCCGGCTGCGCAAAAAGGAGGGTTATGTTTTTTGAGTGAATACTCAGACTACAGCCTAAACGGCCTGATGGATTTTAACATAATGCGATGTCGTTAGACTCGTCTTACTTGAGTAGGTAGGAGTGGCATATGCTATAAAAATGGCATTGCCAGATTTCAATGGAGCTTTGCGCCACCTATACAAAACTGCGTGTACATTGAAGCTGTACCTATCATTTTGTTGGGGACTGATTGCAGGTTTCATATTGCATAATCATAAACAGTAAGAGTTGCGAGAGTAGTAGAAAATGATAACAAAAATAACGAATAATACGCCTCGATTTCTTAATGTTTAACGCTCAGCGCTGTCTGTTACATTGTCTGATGGTGGGCACACAATAAATAAAAAAATATGTCACGTTTCAATGAATGATTAGCGGAAAAACTAAGAAGAAACCGTACAAAAACTTTAAAAATTGATTTTTACAAAACTTTCTTTTAAACCAATATTTTTAATAAATAAAAAACGGAGATATTTTTACATTTATTCGTTATCTTGTACATCATGCGGTTGATGGTGGGGCAGAATCTGGCATTGTCATTTCATCTCTTTGTTTGTTTGTTTGTTTGTTTGTTTGTATACACTTTATTGTACTATTATTCCTTACAAAACTAAATACAAAGAGAAAAAACTTAAAAATAGGTACAAAGGCGGACTTATCCCACGTAGGGGATCTCTTCCAGTCAACCTTTAAAAAGGTCAAAAAAGAGTATGTATGCGGAAGGCAGAGTAAAATTAAATTTTACTGGTATATCTACTTAAACATCATCATCATCATCATCAGCCCGTATCAGTCCACTGCTGGACGTAGGCCTCTCCCAAAGCGCGCCAATCAACCCTACTCTCGGCCCTCTGCATCCAGTCCCTGCCAGCCATTTTGCGAAGGTCATCCCTCCATCTGGTCGGGGGGCGTCCCACACTACGTTTACCCGTTCGTGGCCTCCATTCGAGAACTCGTCTACCCCATCGGTTATCGGTTCTACGACAGATGTGACCAGCCCACTGCCACTTCAGTTTACTGATTCTATGAGCAATGTCAACCACTTTTGTCTTCTGGCGGATATACTCGTTTCTTATTCTATCTAACAGAGAAACTCCAAGCATAGCTCTTTCCATAGCTCGCTGAGCGACCTTGAACCTGTGGGCCAGTCTCACCGTCAATGTCCACGTTTCGGCTCCGTAGGTCATCACTGGTAGGACGCACTGGTTGAAGACCTTAGTTTTTAGGCATTGTGGTATTGAAGACGAGAAGATATGACGTAGCTTCCCAAACGCTGCCCAGCCCAGCTGAATTCTCCTGTCACTCTCTTTCTCGAAGTTGTTCCTACCCAGCTGCAGAGTTTGTCCTAAGTAGACATATTTCTGAACAACTTCGAGGACCGTGGCATCGACTACTATTGGTTCCGGGACGACCAGATCATTGAACATGATCTTGGTCTTATCCAAATTCATCCCGAGTCCGACACGGCGAGAAGCAGCATTAAGGCTATCCAGCATTGTCTGCAGATCCTGCAGCGACTCAGCCATGACCACTATATCATCGGCGAACCGAAGGTGTGAAATGTACTCGCCATTTACACTGATGCCACGTCCATTCCAGTCCAGTGTTTTGAAGACATCTTCCAGCGCGTTTGTGAAGAGTTTCGGTGATATAACATCTCCTTGTCTCACACCTCTACGCAACTGGATAGATCTTGTTTGCTGGTTCTGGATTTGGACGGTCATTGTGGCGGCGTCATACAGGCATCTCAGCACCTCGATGTATCGCCAGTCTACTTGGCATCGCTGCAAGGACTGCAGAACAGCCCAGGTTTCGATAGAGTCAAATGCTTTCTCATAGTCCACAAATGCAAGACACAGGGGCCGATTGTATTCCTCTGTCTTTTGTATAATCTGCCTCACTGTGTGGATGTGGTCTATGGTGCCATATCCTCCGCGAAACCCGGCCTGCTCCGGGGGCTGGAAGTCGTCAAATCTCCGTCCAAGACGATTCGTAATGACTCTCGAAAACAGCTTGTATACATGACTCAGGAGAGAGATAGGTCTATAGTTTTTCAATAGGGTTTTGTCCCCTTTCTTGAAAAACAGGACAACGATGCTCCTGTGCCATGCCTTCGGAGTTCTCCCACTCTGTAAGACGGAGTTAAAAAGCTTCTGTAGCTCCATCAGGACAGGAGTACCACCTGCTTTCAGGAGCTCAGATGTAACCCCGTCTTCACCGGGGGCTTTTCCATTCTTAAGCTGTTTGAGAGCCAGTCCGATTTCGTCAAGACTCACATCAGGCAGGTCTTCGGTAAAATGGCGTGTTAGCGTGGCTCGGGGATCATCGGTACTAGGCTCAGGTTGCGGTGCGTGAGGTGCGTACAATCGGCCGTAGAAGTCTTCGATCTCAGCGAGTATCTCTGGTTTGGAAGTGACGGTTCTGCCATTCGCCGACTTCAGTTTGGTCAGATGGCTTCTCCCCAACTGCTGCATGAATACTTTTGACCCTCGATTTTGCTCAATTGCCTCTTGTATGCGGCGTGTATTGGAGCGACGAAGGTCACGACGTATAAGCTTCCTTACATGCTTGTTGAGGGTCCGCTGTTCTGTCTGAGAGATTTGCGTAGCCTTTTCACGTCTTTCCTTCATAAGATCCAGAGTCTCCACTGAGAGCTTAGACTTCGTGCCAGTACGTTGCGACCTGCAAAACCTTACGCCTACGTCCCTGATGGTCTTCACCACTGTGTCAAACGCCTGGTCAACGTCAATTGTGGTTTCCAAGACATCGAATCTATTCTTCAGCTCCAGCTGAAATTTATCGGAGCCGGTTATGATCTGTTGCAGGTTAGGTCGGAGCGTAGACCTCATCATACGGAGTCTTTCTAGCTTAAAATCGATATTCAGGGTGCCTCGCACGAGTCGGTGGTCACTACCAGTGTTAAACCGGTTAAGTACAGAGACATCCCTGAATATATGCCTTTTGTCCGTTATGATGAAGTCTATCTCATTTTTCGTCATAGAGTCGGGGCTTTGCCAAGTCCACTTCCTCTGAGGCTGCTTCTTAAAGAACGAATTCATTAAGAATAGCCCCTCTCTCTCCAGGAAGTTAACTAGCATTTGCCCCCTATGATTCCTGCAACCAAGACCATATGGTCCGATTTTCGATTCGATGTTGCTCTGTACTCCCACTTTAGCGTTGAAGTCCCCCATGACAACGTTGAAGTGTGTCTTAGTGGTGTGATTGAGGGCTTTGGCTATGTCTTCATAGACAGCCTCCACTTCTTCATCCGAGTGTGCCGACGTTGGTGCGTAGACCTGTACTACCTTAAGAGAGTATCTCTCGGTAAGTTTCAAAATGAGGTACGCTACCCGTGGCGACACACTGGAGATCTCCATTACGTTGTCTACGAGGGCCTTATTCACCAGAAAACCTACCCCGCCTTGGGAGAGTTGATCGCCCTCTCGAAAGTAGAGTAGATGGCCCGATTCCAGGGTCAGTGTGTCCCCCCCCTCTCTTCGGACTTCACATAACCCTAGGACGTGCCAGCGTATCCTCTCCAACTCTACTTCGAGTTCCGTGACATGATCGTCCAGCCGCAGAGTTCGTCCGTTGTACGTAGCCAGGGTCAATTTTGTTTGGCAGCCTCCCGTAACCCGGGGATTCTTAGCACCCCCTGCCCCGCCGTTACCGTAGCCGCTGCCTTGGCTAGGAATAGCGGGGCGGCCGGGAACTGGGGGCCGGGGCCTTGTGGTGTACATCATGTTTGGGAGGTGATGCCCGTAATCGCCACGCTGGGCAAGCGGGTTGGCGATCGCAGAGCCGGCCACCTCGCGCCGGTGACGCTGCTGCCCGTCACCGACCTGCTGCACTTGGCGCCGGCACGGTGCGAGCTGGTTATACCGCCAACTGTCGGTCGGTCGGTCTACTTAAACATACTTTGATTAAATTTTCTTGTTTAAATTTTTTGCAGTTGTATTTTTTTAATAATTGTTCTATTTTTCGCCGAAAAAGGTCGTTGATGATGACTTTGACAGGACTTGAGCGCTAATAAAAAATCGTTGATACCTCCCCCTTAACTACCAACGAAGTTTTCTACCCAAGCAACTAGGCGACATATTTTGCACGTTGCTTCCATTTCAATATCGAAATGGAATGTATGTACGCTACGGGATCCCTCCTTCTCTATAAAATAAGAGTGCACGGTAGTTTGTACAGCCAAGTTCTCTAATAAAAAATTCATCCATACAACACTCAGTCTCACACATTTATTTATTTATTAGAAATTTCACAGCCTTATTTATTACAATTAATATTAGTGATTATAATTATATTAGCCAATTAAGAATTTTCACAGATTAACATTAATTTTAGAGATAGCTTTAAGAGAAGTCAAACAGAAAGAAAAACCATTATATTCCTACATAACAAAATAAGTAGAAAATAGATGTTATTATGTCGAGCGTGGCCAGTAAGTCTAATCCTAAACCTAAACGCAACCGTCACTATCACTCATATGCTATATCGCGTAAGAGAAGACACGATTAAAATTAAAATGACACACTTTGAAATCGCTACAAATATAAATTACTGTAAAATATAACTGTTAATTTGCCAATTCCAGAGTGCGCACGCTGTATTTAATCGTCGCTAGATATCCCGCTCACTCATGTAGGTACCGTATAAGTACCTAAGTCACTGACAGCTGTTGTTACATTTAGTGCATTAGATTTGACAGCAACGGCCGAATCACACCTACTGTTGTTGTTAAAACACAACTAGTTAAGCGCGAGACAGAAGATGTCCCGCAGCGGCGGAGTGTAGAGCACTCCATATTCGTATTTTTATTAATTTTGGATTTATTTTGGCAGAGAAATAAAAATACGCCAACAAAAATCAGATTTTTTTAAACAAGCTCGCTTATTTATAATACCCGTCATTTTGATTTCATTTTAAAAGGCGTGGAAGTATGTTTGCGGTTGTTTCTATCGAGCGAGGTTTGTCCAATCGTGTATCGGTATTCATCAGTTCCTGAATAGACACCCCAATTTTGCAATAAATTTTTTCAGACGTTTAATTGTAGTAGTTAGTGCCGTAGCGTTCATAGAAAAACTGTAAATCCGCGCATACGAAGCCTTAAAATACAACTAGTTAAGGTGCCAGGAGCTTTATACTAATTTTTCTATACAGTTTTGTTTCAATATCTACATATTTTTTATTTGTCAAAGCAGAATTACGATTACAACAATAACAATGATAACAATGCTAGCTAGTCTTAATTACATAAAGTTCTGACATATTTCAAGGAAAATAATACCCGTAAAACATTCAAATGAAAATAATTTCGACAACAACAGAATCTCCGAACTTTCTAACAAAATTAGTGAACATAAAAATAAAACATTATTAGGTATATGTTTCTATTGGCTTAGAGTTTAGCAATTTGGCGTTAAATATTATTGCAATAAAGAACTTGGCAACTTTTTACGCGGCGATTTTATTGCCCTGCGGGTAATACTTGGCCTGAAATATGATATATTGGCCACCAGTTCCTTATTTCACCGATTTCGTATGGGCCTGGATACAAATCATATTTATGGTTATAGCTTCATGATATTAGAGTGAACAGTTGTTTGCAATATATACCTTATTTACAATACGATAAATATTAGTTTCCTTAATATTGGCAGGTAAGGGATAAAACATTACGAAAAATGACAATGCCAGATTCTGCCCCACTATCAACCGTATGATGGACAAAATAACGAATAAATGTAAAAATATCTATATTTTTTTATTAAAATTATTGGTTTAAAAGAAAGTTTTGTACAAGTTGCGAGTCGAAGAAACAGCTTAATTAAGAATTCAGAAAATAGTATGAAATCGAAGCGAATTATTCATTGTCTTTGTTATCATTTTCTACTACTCTCACAACTCCCACTGATTATGATTATGCAATATGAAACATGTAATAAGTCCCCAACAAAATGATAGGTACAGCTTCAATGGTCACGTAGTTTTGAAGGTGGGGCAAAGCTCCATTGAAATGTGGCAATGTCATTTAAACATGATGAAAAAAATGAGGCGGGGCATGCGTTTCAACTAATCGCAGGACGCAAGCCGCGGCTATGTCGCTGTCAAGCTTTATACATTTTTTTCTAGGCCTTACATTTTTTTCTACGGCCTGCAGGTTTCATTACGATGTTTTCCTTCACCGTTCACCTGGGAGCATTTGGTAAATGTAACTGTAAGTTTTTCCAAACTTGGCTTACCTGGCCGGGGATCAAACCTGGGAAGTCCGGAATTTGAATGAAGTATCGGAAGTCCAGGATGACCCACTTTTTTTTTACTTTTTTTTAAATAATACTAACCTAAAAAAATATAAACTAAACTAAAAACTATATATACAATAGGTCGGTTGAACTATCTGAATGGCTTAGCATTACAGATAGTTCAACCGATCCCCGTTGTCCGGCAACGTGCCCAAAATGCTGGCGGCATTTCCCCTCTGGATCGCTAGGCTGATCCTTTGGGCGAATTATTATTTAAGATAGTTATTTTTAGGATTTTATTGTTATTTGAATAAATCTTTTTATTATTATTATTTATCGATAAAAGAACACCACCCTTTCGGCTTCCTATCCGTTTCCGCTACACCCTGTAAACCCGAAAACTCATTCCATACAATTATCATTACATTCACCTGCGTTACATAATAACATAATGAATGGGAACTTTGTAGGAATTTACTTCAACAGAAGATTAATGGAAGTTAATTTCCATATTCATATATCAAGCCCAAGTTTGAAAGCATCGACCTTTTCGAAGGTAATTTAATTAGATACATTACATATGTAACATGTGTTTGTGAAGAATTTACGTAATATCATTTAATTTATTCATTCATTCACAGAAGGGGATAATATACTGAAGCCCAAATCTAATTTTGTAAACATTTTTTTGGTATACCTATAAATCGTCCCACTGCTGGGCAAAGGTCTTATTATTCATTCACATAAGGCGATAATATACTGAAGCCCAAATCAAGTGTCTAATTTTGTAAACCTATAAATAATCCCACTGCTGGGCCAAGGTGTCTCCCCCCCCCCCCCCCCCCTCTTCCAGCCATCCCCTTTTTTGTAAACAAATATGATCGTTTAATTACCTGTTGTGTAACACTGAAAGAACCGATTGATTGAACTATTGTAAAAAATAAAGTCATAATCCATTCTAATAATGTGAAAGTAACTAAGTAGTACAGTCGAAGACAGAGATAAGTATACATGGGGCCTCAATAAGATTGAGATTTTGTCAAAAATAGTTTTAACTTAGTTTTAACTTTTATCTATCAAACAGTGATAATAGTTTTAACTTTTATCTATCAAACAGTGAATGAATTTTTGCAATAAGTCAAGTAGTATTTGAGAAAATCTCAACCTTAAAAACTCTCCTGTACACCTTTCTCTGTGTTCCACCGTACATACTCATATGAATAGCTATTCAAAATAACTGTATCCCCAACTACATATAAAAACCAGGAAAATCCTCTGTATAGGAAAATACCCTTATCTATTAAGTAAGGCCTTTTACAATTTGAGTGAACTATTTGAAGAGAATTCGACATAAGTGCCTTCGGTATTAGCGAGTAGAGTATTGAAATACGTATATTTTGTGTCATCGTAAAATTGTGTAAAACTTACTATATTATAAAGTTACCAAAAGACATTGCCACATTTCAATGGAGCTTTGCCCCACCTACAAAACTACGTGACCATTTAAGCTGTAAGTACCTATCATTTTGTTGGGGACTAATTACAGGTTTCATATTGCATAATCATAATCAGTATCATTTTCTACTACTCTCGCAACTCCTATAGAAGAATAACAATGAATAAATCTCTTCGATTTCTTACTATTTTCTGAATTCTTAATTAAGCAGTTTTTTCGAATCCCAACTTGTACAAAACTTTATTTTAAACCAATAATTTTAATAATAACGGAGATATTTTTACATTTATTCGTTATCTTGTACAACTTGCGATTGATGGTGGGGCAGAATCTGGCATTGTCATTTACCGAAGTGCGCAAGCCAAGCCACTGGCTACGGCACTATTTACAAGAAAAGTTTGGAGCAACAATGTCCCTTGATGTCAAGCGAGTCGAAAAAACAGCTTAAGGGCCTGATATGAGCCAACTAGCGCCGCCAATCTTGAAAAAATAATATCTTCCATTTTATTAAAAAAGCTATCTACAAAATATTTTTTAAATGCTTATTTATAACATGATTCAATTTCGGTAAGTTGTAGGTAGTTCGCATAATTGCGAAAACCGGCCGTTTTTGGCACATTTGTGAACTACAACTTAGCTTGTCGCAATTATGCCATGTATTGTATATTGAAAAATAGTGTTCATACTAATAAACATTTTGTAAATAGCTTTTTTAATAAAATTTATTAAATTGGAAGATATTATTTTTTCAAGATTGGCGGCGCTAGTTGGCTCATATCAGGCCCTTAATTAAGAATTCAGAAATTAGTAAGAAATCGAAGCGAATTATTCATTGTTTTTGTTATACTTCTATAGGAGTTGCGAGAGTATTAGAAAATGATACTGATTATGATTATGCAACATGAAACCTGAATAAGTCCCCAACAAAATGATAGGTACAGCTTAAATGGTCACGTAGTTTTGTAGGTGGGGCAAAGCTTTATTGAAATGTGGCAATGTCATTTACATTCAAAAAATGTTGACGTGAAAAAATTTACACAAAGTTGAGGGGAAAAAACATCAAAAAACTTTCAGCAGCAACTGGACTTCTCAGAAATCCAGTGCCTATTGAAAAATAAATGGTATTTTCAGTTTAATTTCCTTTACATTTTAATGCGTCGTTCTTGTATCGGTGATTTAAATGATAAAATATGCAAATTCCATTATAAATCCTGTGCAATAAATCGAGAAGCTCTCGTGCTTTTCATTACTTCAGATTTCACTGTAAATCCGTTCTACGATTCATTATCACAAGCTTCAATATTGTTTGAAGAGCCACTAGTTACGTCATTTTGAAAATTTACGAAGAATATCTACGAGACAAAACGGGAATTCCTGTGAATTCTCGTGACAATGGTTATTATAACGCCATGGAAATATCGAGACCTCCAACCCATTGATCTCCTATAAACAACTAGATACACAGTCTGCCTTCTAAAAATGTCCGAGCGCAAAGAAGGTCCAAACGGATGAATGGACCCTTTGCTTTATTGGACATTATTTGGACGCACGTTCATGGACAGTAGAAATTACGAAATGACAGTGAAAATTCTCATACAATTCGGAACTACTGTCATAACCGTGGGGGATTCTAAGTATGTGCGTGTCAAGACCGACAAAAATGTACCTACAACCTTTATTTTTGACAGTACACATACCTATTTTCTACACAGAATGACAGTGGGACCGCTCCACAAAGAAAACCGTCTACGACGCCGCGGGAGATGCCGTTGTGTCTTTTTAAATGCATCAAAATACTACGTCATACGCCGTACTGTCATTTTCCGAATACTCAAAGTACGGCCTATGCCGCCACTGTCCATGAGCGTGTTAACAATGGACCCTTATTTGGACGTTTTTTAAATTATTTTAGTAAGACTTTTGTGTATCTAGTTATTTATAGGAGATCAATGTTTACTCAACTCCAATCTATAAACTTTACCACTGTTTATAAAGTAATTTTATTACAAATAAAGGTGTATTTCCATTATTTTTCAATCAATGATACGTCACCCGCGTATGATTTACGACATGTGAAATGTAATATTTCCCGTCACGTTATCAGCTGGTCACGTGTGTGTCACGTGACGTGATTAAATTCCTGCACGACAGCTAAATGCTTTGTTTACACTCTGTATATAGGTTATTAGACAATGAGTATAATATAATACAGGGGCTGTCGGGGTTCTCTTGAAAATGGCGGGAAACGACGGTTGCAAAATTATTTGATAATTTTTGTTTCATTGTCTACAGTGGTTATTTTGACATTAATATCACGTTAAATTAATCAGAAAATGTTCGCGAGTGACAGTATGGTGAATTTGTTGAATAATTTGAGCAGGATCTGGGGTTTCAAGCTTTTATCAAGAGTTCCCGCTACAAGCTCGGGAGTGAACGTGACTGTCGAGCTGCTTCGTCCAGAGTGATGACGCTACGGCGACTCCTCTGGATGAAGACATGAAGACGCGGCTACCCAGGGTGAAGACGCTACTGCGACTCCCCTGGAGGAAGATAGAAGACTATTGAATATATTGAATTTTCTGTAACATGACATTGGCAAATGACGAATTGTCGAGTCCATTCATAAAATAAATAAATAATACAGGCTGATTGGAAATTCGATACATTCCTTGAAAGGGGTGATACTAGAGGTGGTTTGCAACAAATTAGGCCCTATTAACGAGGGGTCGAAAGTGAGTGGTTTCTGAGTTACGATAGTAGTATTATCATTATTTTGAAAGAAGTACTTCCGAGAGTTTTTTTGCCACTTTTTCTCCTCGGCGTTGGCACCTTTTCCTTGCAAAGTGGTGTAAATGTAAATTCAAAAAAATATATTGACGTGCAAAAATGTACCTACTCAACGTGCTTACTTGCAATAAAGAAATGACAATGCCAGATTCTGCCCCACCATCAACCGCAAGTTGTACAAGATAACGAATAAATGTAAAAACATATCCGTTTTTAATTAAAATTATTGGTTTAAAATAAAATTTGTACAAGTTGCGATTGGAAAAAAAAGCTTAATTAAGAATTCAGAAAATAGTAAGAAATCGAAGCGATTTATTCATTGTTTTTGATATTCTTCTATAGGAGTTGCGAGAGTAGTAGAAAATGATAGTGATTATGATTATGCAATATGAAACCTGTAATAAGTCCCCAACAAAATGATAGGTACAGCTTAAATGGTCACGTAGTTTTGTAGGTGGGGCAAAGCTCCATTGAAATGTGGCAATGTCTTTTGACTTTGACGTGAGTTTGTGAAAATAGGTATGTTCTATGAATAAATATGGCCTCCACGTGCAAGTAGTACCTATGTTATCGGTGGCATAACGTGGCAAAGCGAAGCCAATGGCTTATCAGAACAGAGATTTGAATGACTAATGTATTTTCTAGGTAAGTAGGCATTTCTTTGTTTGCCTTTTCATTGCCTAGACTAAAGATCACAAAGGAACCGATAAACCGTGTATATAATATTAAGGTTGGAGCATTTTATTTTATTTATTTTTCGTATGGTCACGGCGACGTGACAGGAGATCAGACCGTGAGTGGGAGACTATCCAACCACTCAATCACGTCCTCGTCAGCCTTATGAATCTTGACAAGACCACCCTCAATTGACCATTGCGGGCAGTTATCGGTGACATGCTCTGGATTTCGCCACAGGAGCAGTGGGGGTCCGACCCGAAATGCCATCTGTGCATGAGTTCTGCGCACCCTGTGATGTCCGAAACCTGTTCATTTGGCTCCAATATTTCCGAGGCAGGTTAAATCCGGGAACTTGGGTATTGGGGTCCGAGATGAGGTGGCAATTCGGAGGCCGCTCCCTTTTCCACTTTTTAGACCGTTGGAGCATTGATCTCTTATAAACAACTAGATACACAAAGGTCTTACTAAACAATTTTAAAAAACGTCCAAATAAGGGTCCATTGTTAACGTCCAAATAATGTCCAGTAAAGCAAATGATCCATTCATCCGTTTGGACCTTCTTTGCGCTCGGACATTTTTAGAAGGCAGACTGTGTATCTAGTTGTTTGTAGGAGATCAATGACTTTAGGTATAAGATTTTAAATTAAGTATGCGAAAATTATCTACTTTGCTGAGTGCTACTTAAGAACTCTGAGATTCGGCCTAAAAAGCTTTTTAAATGCTTATTTATAACGTGAAAAACTAAAAATACCTTAAAAATTAAAATGTAAAACACTCCAAAGCACAGTAACAATGCACATCAAATTAATAATTTTTTTTAATAAGTAATTGAATTTATTGTAAATAATACCTATTTTATTTTTCCCCAAATTGTTTAATTTACTTAAACGCTGTGCAGAATTAATGTATGTCACAAGCCTAACCATCCATTTAATAAGTCACCCTGTAGAGTTAAAATTCCGAATTTTAAAAAAAAATCTTTAAATATTTAAACTCGTAACGGAAATCATAAACAAAGGCGACGACCTTTCAATTTCAATTCGATTACAGCAGTTGAGTTCAATTAGAAAATTGAAGGGACCAATTAATTCCTAGGTAGTAGGTACTCAATAAAAATTCTTAGCCATTTAATTTAATTTGGTCTGACAAATCGAAGCGAAGAAATCCTTTACTTAATTGACTAGTCGAGTGTACCTAAATACGTCAATTTCTACTTCAATACAGGCTTTTGAAAATGGCGAAAAACGGCTGCGTAATTATTTTATAATATTCATTTTAATGTCTACAGTGGTTATTTTGTTTTTATTACATTTAACTAAATGTTTTAGGGTTCAGTGGCCGGTTTTTTAATGTCCATTCACAACTTGACTCACGTTGTTTTTCACAATTCAAAATAAAAAATGATTTCAATTATTTTAATCCCTTACACAAAAAAAGTGAAAATAGAAAAGCCTTTTGTATTTTGACCTCCAGCGAAGGTTGAGCAAATCCCAACGTATTTGTACTTATCCCAATTCATTTGTACAAAGTACAGGTTTTGCAGGGTCAAGATAAATTGGTGCGATATATCTTCATGTTTCAGAATGCCTAATTTGAGCGTTTTCATCCATTCCAAGGATTGCCCGGGCCTCCTTCCATTGTTGCTTTACTTGGAGCATTTAGAAGATTGAGACCTCATTTGAAATGCCATGTCTGCTCATACTTGCATTGTATGAGATTTCAGGAAGCACATCACGGTAACTCAAAACCAAAGGTATACAGTCCAATCGAACTCTGCCTGTTTTATTTGTATCTATTTATTTTATTAATGGACTCGACAGTTCGTCATTTTCCAATATCATGTTACAGAATATTCTATATATTCTAGACATCTATCTTCCTCCAGAGGAGTCGCCGTAGCGTCGTTACCCTGGGTCACAAAATGATATCTGTAGACATAAAAATAAAAATTATTAAATAAATTTGCAACCGTCGTTTCCCGCCATTTTCAAAAGCCTATTTGTATCTATATTTTTACAAGTCAGCATTTGTTTTAAAGTAGACAATCTAGAATCTAAATCAACGCAAAGGCGTCTCCTTCCTGAACGGTCCAAGTGCTCGATATCCTTTTAGCCGCCCACGAAGTGAGGAGTTATGTGTTTGGGTTGTGGCGTTTGTTTATGGTTTTTGTTTGATGGCTTTTGCCTTTGGTCTTTTGTTACAGGATGAATTGATTGTTTACAAAGTCAAAGTCAAATCGGCTTTATTGCAATCGGTTACCGGACACAAAGTAGGTCTTAAGGCGCTTAATGGTTGTCAAAAGCAAGAGTAAGATAGAAGATGCCCCGCAGCGGCGGAGTGAAGAGCACGGCGCAGCGCCTCAATATTTGTATTTTTATGAATTTTGGATGAATTTTGGCAGGGAAATAAAAATACGGCAACAAAAATCAGATTTTTATAAACAAGCTCTCGTATTTATAGTACCCTACATTTTGATATATATTTTGTGTGAATAACTATTACGGTTTAGAGATAATTTTCACTTTAAAAGACATGGAATTTTTATTATTTTTATTATGGGTATTTTTGCGATTTTTTTTCCATAGTTCAGATTTAAGTCAGATGACGTCATAATACGCCACAACATACCACACCACAAAAATGTGAATCTGGCATAACAATCTTTGCAACGATTTAACCGCTTTGAAAGATATTCAATTAACAGTTTTAATTAAAACTTGGTAACAGACCCAGATTCACTTTCAGTCAAACTCAGGTCCGAAAGTGCACGGATTAAAAATAAATTATTAATTAAACTCTATATTTTTTATTCGCTATTCTTTATTTAGAAAATTCAACGTCGATCGAGCATTATATCTATTTTTTATTGGAGCTTTCCAAATTAACGCTCTTTTTCCCAACTACCGGAAGGAAGATGGATATGTTTTTCAATTATACATTGTTTGTATTGTTGTCGGTTCCTTTAGATTCGTCTTCATCATGGGGCTGATACCTAAGACTATCACTAACTAAACTTAAACTATGAATATTGATTTAATTTTATAATTGTAATTCTTTTTAATATTATTTTTTATCACAACTATCATTATTTAAATCAAATTTATCACATAATCACAACAAGAATCATCCAATTTTTTTTTTACTGTTTCTAACAAAACGAAAGGAAAAATTGCTATAAAATGTTAAATTAATATGTCAACTTATAATTTGTGTTTGTAGAATCAATAAAGGTTTTTAAATTATTTATTTTATTATGGGACTAATATAGGATACATTTTATGCTAAAAAAAACATCGGCAGTCGTTTATTGTATTATTTATGCAATCATTATCGTGCAGTTTTTACTATCACGTCTTGAGCAGAATATAATAATTTATTATCAATTCAATTCAAATACACTTTATTGTACATAAAACACAACAATTACAGAAAAAAGATTACAGAATAATACAAACATAATGTACAATTTTGGCGACCTTATCGCTATAATTAATAATTTATTATCGTTACGATTTTTTTCGTAAACGATTAATTCTCTTCGTCTAAGAATTATTTTTCACCGTGTAGCCAAAATACCTTTAGGGACTATTCAAAACAACGGACAGTACATTAAGGTTCTGTATAACTTTTAAACAATAATTAAACTAATTTGGGTCTTGACATCGAAGGGGCGGCATTGGCTTCGTCGGATGGGGTCTGTGTACACTGCTAACCGCACTAGGGTGGAGCGCCAGTGACAGCGGGGTGATGATGGTATATAATTTCAACAACTTTAGGACACAACTAATGGAAACACTCTTTTATTTATTTACGTAATCAGTGTTACGTAACTGTACAACATATAAACGGATATCACTCACTTATATTGTTGAAGTCTACAATTAGACTGACAGTTTCGACCGATTTCGCCGATACTATGGTTAAGGCTTCGTATGCGCGTATTTACAGTTTTCTACGAAGGCTACGGCCCTAACTACTAAAATTAAACGTCTGATAAAAATATAGCAATATATTAATATAGCAATCATGGGGTGTCTATTTAGAGACTGATGAATACCAATACACGATTGGACAAACTTCGTTCGATAGAAAAAAATTGCCAACATGGGGTATGTTAGCAATTTTTTTTTCTAAATATAGAGTATCAAATATATAGGGTATAATATCAAAATGTAGGGTAGGTACTATAAATACGAGAGCTTGTTTTAAATAATCTAATTTTTGTTGGCGTATTTTCATTTTTCTGTCAAAATTCATCCAAAATTCATAAAAATACGAATATCGAGGCACTGCTTCTTGCTCTTCACTCCGCCGCTGCGGGGCATCTTGTGTCTCACTCTTGCTTTTGACAACCATATAGCGCCTTAACAAAAGTCAATGCCACTTGGCTAGAGGGTGCTACTATTTCCCCGCTAATCGCTATCATAGCAACCCCTAACTAAGAGCGAGTTTGTCAACTGTGAGCACAAACAGCTATTTGATTGCACCAATATGTGCGCCAATACGTACCCAATATATGCCACTTTGACATACTACTGATTAATTTAACTATCTAGATTCTAGTTAGTTAAGGGAGCAAACTAAGTCTATGGATATTTGACAGATTAATAAATCACTCTCGGCTCAAAAGTTAATCTTGAGAACGAGCTCAAGATGGCGTTCACATTAATAAACGGGTCAGAACCCACTGGTCTCCTGAAATTCGCACCCTGTGCCCACTCGTCCCCTATAATATTTGAGGTTTCCACTCGTCCCCTGAACTGTTTTTACTTAATAATTTATATTTCCTCGCGCTCTACTATTTTAGAGATTTCTTTTCGGCCCCTGTGGTTGTGGTACAGTCGCGTCATTCATCGAACAGCCATTCGTGTTGGGGCACGCTTTTGTTATTACAATTCCTGGTAAAATTAGAAATGCTGTTTGTTGCTGAACATGAATAGTCATTTTAATTTATCAACGATACAATATTATTTTCATAATACATATTTTTTAATTAATTTCGTTAAAGTTTTGTTCACAAATGTACTGTGTCAGCGCTATTTATGTAAAAATATGGCTGGTTGTCACTATAGAACTTTTAATCCGGGGGACGAATATTAGGGGACCAATGGGTTCTGACCCTAATAAACGTAACTGGTGCGCGATCAGGAATCGGGTATCACGTGGGTAACGCCGTATTAATAAACAAGACTCAGTTCTCAAGAGAACTGTCAAACTCACACTTGAGAACGTATTTGCTGATTGCAGGCGAACCGCGACTTGAGACAGACATCACGTGATATCAAGATTGGTTTATTAATAAATAACATACTTAAGATGGTGATCACGTCTTGAGAGTGTATCAGCTGAATTGGCTCTTGAAGGCGGGTTTGGGCTCAGACTATTAATACGGGGGCCCTAGACGTAGACCTCTCGATATATCGAGTTTAGTTTTTCACAATTGATACTGTCAATTCTTTATTTACCAAAAAATATCTACCTATTAATAGATCGGCACTACTGCGACAAAATCATTTCGCTGCGGGAAATCAATCACTTTCTTCCTTTTCGTATGGTTTACTGACGAACTGTTAGGTACAGCTGAATTCGCTCTTGAGAGCCGGTTTGAGCTCAGACGATTAATACAGGCCTCACTGATATATATTGTATTAATTGATTTATTTTATTTATAATATAATATTGACATGTAATGAATGAATTACCAATAAATAACTATGAACTATAATGGATGCAAAGGGCCGAGAATCGGGCTAGCGACGTGCTTTGGGAGAGGCCTACGTCCAGCAGTGGACTGATGATGACGATGTGAATACCTACCCAAGCGAATTATTCTTAGATTTATTGTTGTGATGTAAACCATTAGTATTCAATTGTAAATGACAATGCCAGATTCTACCCCACCATCAACCGCATGATGAACAAGATAACGAATAAATGTAAAAATATCTCCGATTTTTATTAAAATTATTGGTTTAAAATAAGGTTTTTTACAAGTTGCGAGTCGAAAAAACAGCAATAAGAATTCAGAAAATAGTATGAAATCGAAGCGAATTATTCACTGTTTTTGTTATCATTTTCTACTAGGTACTCTCGGAACTCCTACTGATTGTGATTTTGCTATATAAAACCTGTAATAAGTCCCCAACAAATTGATAGGTACAGCTTCAATGGTCTCGTAGGTGTTGTAGGTTTTGTAGGTGGAGCAAAGCTCTATTGAAATGTGGCAATGTCATTTCACTCAATTCTCTATTACAAACTTTTAGGGAATAAGAAAACAAACATATTACATCAAAACCGAAGCCCTTTCCAACCCCTCAATATATTCAAAGGGTTATTCAAATGCTTCCTATCACTTCAGGGCTGGCCAATACACCATTATGGTTTTAGTTGCGGCCCGTAAAATATTAGAGATTGACGCTGTTTGAAAAGACATTGCCACATTTCAATGGAGCTTTGCCCCACCTACAAAACTACGTGACCATTTAAGTATTTGTACCTATCATTTTGTTGGAGACTTATTACAGGTTTCAAATTGCATAATCATAATCAGTATCATTTTCTACTACCTACTCTCGCAACTCCTATAGAAGAATAACAAAAACAATGAATAAATCGCTTCGATTTCTTACTATTTTCTGAATTCTTAAGCTGTTTTTTTCGAATCGCAACTTGTACAAAACTTTATTTTAAACCAATAATTTTAATAAAAAACGGAGATATTGCAATAGGTCAAGTAGTTTTTGATAAAATCTCAACCTTAAAAACTCTCCTGTACACCTTTCTCTGTGTTCCACCGTACGTTGAACCTTTCATGCAAACGTGACAAACATTTTATCCCCAGGTGTCTTTTGCATAATCAATTATTCATATTCACTTATATGTGTAAGTATTTTTGATAAGATAAAGCACGTTTTATGTATCACGAAGATTAAAAGTTAGGTAAGTGTATATTTCAGTACAACAATATTTAATTATTATATATAAACGGATATCACTCACTTATATTGTTAAAGTCGGCAATTAGACCGACAGTTTCGACCGATTTCGACGGTCTTTTTCAAGGTGAGCGCGCCACGCCTTTCACCACGCGACGTTTCTTCGCGCACTGCGGATCAGCGCCCTCTGTGCGCGCTCAGAGATAACTTGTCCCGCCGCCGCCGACGGTGCGTTCGATGGCTGTAGCTGGATTCGTTGATTGAAAAAGACCGTCGAAATCGGTCGAAACTGTCGGTCTAATTGCGGACTTTAACAATATAAGTGAGTGATATCCGTTTATATATAATAATTTGTAGTAATGGCTCACTATAGTTTTAATTCTAAAACAATATTTAAACGCATTTAATGAGAATAAGACACAAAGTTCAAAATTATATTTAAGTGGCGTTGGCCAAGTTTTCAAATTTTACGATTAGATACATTTTAGTGTACCTATAGGTACCTACTAGAGAAACTACTAGTTAAATAATTTTTACAAATTAGTAGAATCGTTATTGTGAAAATCTCGACCTCAATGTGGCTCCCTGAATACTTTGTCTCTGTTCTCCACTGTACCTACCACAAAGGATAAATATAAATTAGATAAAACGGGAATTACCGTGTTAAACATTTATTATTGATGTCTCGATATTTTAAAAAGTCACAAAGGATAAGTATGCTTCTTTTTTTTACGTACCTACATACTTCAAATGTCCGCGGTTTAGAAAGGTTGAGAACCCCTGCTATTCTATGTACCTATTGTATACTCAAAGGTTGTACCTGATACTGGTGCCTTTGTCATTTGACACAGCAAAGTAACCAGGGCCGGTAACAGGGCGAAAATTATGGGGCGCTGAACCGGAAAGAATTCCAATTATTTTGGTTCCATCGAGGCTTCGGTGATACCTTTCCTTTGTGTGTGTATTGTAGTGTGTTGCAGAAACGAATAAATGTTTTATTTATCTAATATCCTGGTTGAGAAAGACTCCGAATAAGAGTAATAATTCGACCAGTAGCTATTAGAAGATCTTTGATTGTATTTAATATTGCTGTGGGATAACAAATAATCATTATTCTGGTGGAATATACTTATAAGTAGGTAGAGCCTTCAACGAGCCTTGACTGGACACTGCAGGCTAAATAAACATCTTAACAGAATGGCCCTGTCCGACACCACTGCCTGTAGATTCTGCTGCGAAGCCGAGGAACCCCCCATACATATCCTCTGTGAGTGTGATGCACTCATTTACAGCAGAAGCCGAGCCTTAGGTGGACACATAATGCCACCCGAGGATATTAAAACTCTCTCACCCAAGTGTATCGTACGATTCCTGAAGGTCGTTGGCCTTGGGAGCGAGATATAAGAACTCGGTGCGCGGCCACAATAGACCTTTGAGGTCGCAGTGACTCTTGGGCTTGTACCAACACCCTGATATCAAATAATAATAAAAGTATATTAAAAAGCAAATTAATCTTAAACCGATGTGATGTCATACTCTTGCACAAAGGCCTCCTGTCCTCCTCCACAGATTTATGTCCTCCAACCAATCGAATGCCAAAATAATTAAGAAAGGGGCGATAAATAGGTGAATTATTTACGTAGGGGGCGCCAAATTTAATCTAAATACGACCCTGGCTTAACACAACGATTCATCGCTCCATTCAAAGGTTGGTCTTGTTTACCTATCGAGCAAACAGGAGTCGAATTTTGTCACAATCACAAAGGAAAATAGTCATGATACTGAACGTATCGTGACTATTGGTTACATTAAGTATACTAACTTTACCGTCGTTCAAAACCAGTCAGGCCATGTCAGATAGATGTATGAATGGCTAAGAGTAAGTGTCTGCGCACCTAGAGTGGCTACCTACTCACCCTCATGCGTCGTCACCCGCATGAAAACCCAGAGCGGCGGCTCTGGGTTTTCATGCGGGTGGGCTCCACCAGGTGCGGCGATTGTCTCCAAATATACAGTCCACCACAACACACACAGTTATCGCAGATTCATTCACCGAACCGAGCAATTATTCTAGGATAGGTAATATTTCTAACCACACCGATAAAGCCGAAAGTTTTCCGTAAAAACGTCCCGCGTGACAGTGATGTCAAAGCCTTTCATAACACTTTATGGCATCGACGTCCGCCGTGAAGGTGCATGAGAAACGAGGTGGTATGCACCTAGATACGCTTAAACAGTAAGGTTGGCAAGAAAAAAATCCGCGCCATGAGGAGGTATGAGGCGGTGCCAAGCGTACCGGAGTGTACGAGGTGCCGCCG
This sequence comes from Tachystola acroxantha, assembly GCA_963506565.1. NCBI lineage: Eukaryota > Metazoa > Arthropoda > Insecta > Lepidoptera > Oecophoridae > Tachystola > Tachystola acroxantha. The sequence continues at coordinate 1,838,112 of OY735892.1, read as the reverse complement.
CCTAAGTAAGGGCCCGGGCCCACGGACGCAGTGCGCAAACCGCACGGCGCCCGAGTGGCTCGAGGCTCAGACGGGGAGGAGGAAGGTGATGGATGAATGGATGATGAATTGTGGGCTATTACAACCCGCAATGGTGAGTGTTCGGGGCGCCAGTCGGGTCGCGTTCCCGTAGCTCGGCAACAATGGCACGAGGTGGAACAACACAGGAAGTTTAGTCGGTATTCCGCCCCTTGAGGGCGGCGAGCCCGACATATTTAACATGCTCTCCCGGGAGTTTTACCTGGGACAACAAAAAGGTCATGTCAGATACCTACGGGCTGTCTAAACAACTCTGAGAATATGTTTCGTCACTAAACCATGCAAAAAGAAAGAAAGTGGTTGATTTCCCGCAGCGAAATGATTTTGTCTCAGTATACCGATCTACTAAAAACTAAGACATTTAGTTTTAATACAACTTTTTGTCAACTACTTAAAAATATATAAACAATAATTATAAAAATACTTATAAATAAAAAATGGACGCCAGATCGCTACCCTTTGGGAGAGTGCCCAAAAGGCTGGCGACGTTACCTATATATACGCTGGCCGAGGTATATTTATTTAACAAAAAAATCTATCATCTAAGTACTAAGATGATAGATTTTTTTGTTAAATAAAGAATTGACAGTATCAATTCTGAAAAACTAAACTCGATATATCGAGAGGTCTACGTCTAGGGCCCCTATTAATAGTCTGAGCCCAACCCCGCCCTCAAGACGTGATCACCATCTCAAGTATGTCATTTATTAATAAACCAATCTTGAGAGCGTATCACGTGATGTCTTTCTCAAGTCGCGGTTCGCCTGCAATCAGCAAATTCTCAAGTGTGAATATGACAGTTCTCTTGAGAACTGAGTTCTGTTCATTAATACGGCGTTACTCACGTGATACCAGATTCCTAAGCGCGCTAAGTTACGTTTATTAATAGAAACGCCATCTTGAGGTCGTTCTCAAGATTTGACTTTTGAGTTGAGAGTGATTTATTAATACAGTCCGATGATGATGATGATCAGGTTTCAACGTATGTGGCGTCGCAAAAACAACTCCTATTGGATGGCATTCCATCTACATTAAATTGATTCCCGCGCTTTTGTCGAGAACAAAAGAACGCTAACGGGAAACGTCATTCACAGATTAAAAAATAAAAAACAAAAGAGACTAATGCCTTGTCAAACGGTTGCCAGAGTTGCCAGAGAACAAATAGCTGCCAATGTCATAGCTGGGGCTATTTTTAATAGTCCCTTTGGTCATTGTTTTAAATTCGCTTTTAACTTTGTTTCAATTTCAATAAACTACGTAGAGAACATTAGAATAATGGAACGTTAGAAATTCCAAGTATAAAATATATCAATAACTTTTATATACCTTCCATTACATGATGTTTCCCTTAGTAAATTGCCATTCAACCAGTTAACTGAGTATCGTTTAGCTGTACCGTTGAAAGTTGTGTTCAGCCACTCACCTTAATCGACATTTCGACGTGTGGTTGAATGCCGTTTAATTAAAGGGCTAGCCTTACAATCAAATATATATTTCAATTAGTTGGCTGCAATAAACACAGTGAAATGAAAGAAGTAAAGTACCTATTACCGAAGTATTATTATCTAAATACTAATACGTGATATAAGCGTGACATTGAAATATAAGAACCATTTGGCGTAAGCTAAAATGAAATAATAGATTTCAATGGAAAATGTAAAGTAATCCGACTGATTTGTATTCGATTTGGGCACGGTGCAAGTGTAAAGCGATTAGCGGTATTTATTATTGTGGCTCTCAAAACGGTGAAGAAAACATCGTGATGAAACCTGCATGCCGTAGAAGAAGATAAAAATGTAATGCATGTGTAACCCGCCAATCCGCAGTGCATAATTAATAGAAGAAAGTATCATAATAAAAAGAAAAAAAGTTTTAAAAGTTTTTGATGTTGAATGGATTTAAGATTTTAAGATCAAGACTTCATTTATTCAACCTTAGGAGCTCTAGGGAACACTTGGTTATGTCATACATAATGTAATAATTTATGATATAAGGTACAGAATACAAACTAGGTTATGTCTGGATGCACTGACAGCGAAACAGGGCAAAGAACCGAGCCACGGGATATAACAAAATGTTATAATAGCCGCTGTAAAGAGGCCTTGTCAATGTTTTACAGATGTTCAATCCTGTTTAAAAAAAGACGTCAAAATCTAATGTTGGGTTTATTACTTCAAAAATAGATTCCTGTTATCTCTATGCCATCCTGTCAGGGATGTTAAAGTGTTATTTCCGCTACCGCTACCTTTTTAAACCACAGCCGGATCATTTAACATTCGTCATAGCTCAATAATGAGGCAACTAAACGAAATGCTTTTAGCTTACGTAAACATCATGTATATCGGATTGTTTTTATACTATTATCCGGAGTCCAGCCAGCTGTAGGGTATTTGTTTTTTGAACACGCCGTATAAATTCTGACTTAAGTGTTTTTCAGGAATTTGAATCGATTGTTTTCAGGGATTTGAATGGAATTGGTTGATTTGCATTGATAATAAACGTAGAAATGAGTTGGCGAAAATGGCGAGAAAGGTTGCGAAATTATTTGATAATTTTCATTTTAATGTCTACACTCTACAGTGGCTATTTTGTGTTTAATATCACGTTAATTTAATCAGAAAATGTTCGCGAGTGACAGTATGGTGGCTCAGTGGTTGGGTCAATGGACTTGCAATACAGATGTCCCAGGGTCGATTCCCAGACAGGGCAGCCTTGTACCAATGAGTTATCCTCGGTTTTTTCGACCGAAAAACTTACATACATTTACCGAGTGCTCTCAAAACGGTAAAGGAAAACATCGTGATGAAACCAGCATGCCATAGAAGAAGAACAAAACTATGGCATGTGAAATCCGCCATGTGGGCGCGTGTTGGATCATGGCCCCAGCTCCCTCGATGTAAGGGAAGGTCTGTGCCCGGGCAGTGGGGCAATATAAATAGACTGATGATGATGAAGTTCGGTTAGTGGTTTGTTTACCGCCATGGAAAGTTGGATTGGGATATACTCATCATCAGTCTATTTATATTGCCCCACTGCTCGGGCACAGACCTTCCCTTACATCGAGGGAGCTGGGGCCATAATCCACCACGCGGGCCCACTGCGGATTGGCGGATTTCACATGCCTTAGATTTTTTATTCTTCTACGGCATGCAGGATTCATCACGATGTTTTCCTTCACCGTTTTGAGAGCCCTCGGTATATGTACGTAAGTTTTTCCGTCGAAAAAATCGAGGATAACTCATTGGTACATGGCTGCCCTGGCTGGGAATCGAACCTGGGACCTCCGTATTGCAAGTCCATTGACCCAACCACTGAGCCACCGAGCTGGGATATACTGTAGTGTTGATATTACGGTCACGCATTATTTGAAAGACATACGCAAAGTAAATCCGTGGTTCGCGTTTTAAAATAAGACGCTATGTTTGTATGTTTGTCATTCATTCATGCATGAACGAACGTCGCAATGAATTCGTGAGAAATTTCGTACAATGAAAAACAAAACGTGGAATTTTATTTTAGGGGGAAAAATACCATTAAGGAAGTAAGGAATAGTAATGATTTCAAATGTTGTTTTATGATATCGAATACACATATAAAAAACGGTTCACTAATGTTTGACAAAAAACGTATGACAAATGATCATTTTACAAATTATTTTTGAAAAAGTAATCATTTGACAAACTTATCATTTACTAAAGTGATCGTTTTAAAAGTGATCATTTGACAAAAATCCATTTTATAAATATTTAACATAGCAAATGTTGTGAATGCTAAACCGTCATTTTGCAATTGATTAAATGACCAAAGTATTCCTTTTTCAAGGTCGCCATTAGACAAAATATTGGGTAAATAAGTGGGTATTTTATATGTATAATTGTTAATAAATGAACTTGCTTTTTGAATACAAAAAAAAAACCTAACATCGAAGTCTCTGGCTTGGAGCGAAGCGCAGCTTCGCTCCAAGCCAGAGCCTTCTGAACCTAAACATCCGTGTCGGATCTGGTTAGAGAGTTGGTCGGGGTGTCCCTTCATTTGATAAAAAACAAATTACAAATTTATGTATAATTGTTAATAAATGAACTTGCTTTTTGAATACAAAAAAAAAAACCTAACATCGAAGTCTCTGGCTTGGAGCGAAGCTGCGCTTCGCTCCAAGCCAGAGCCTTCTGAACCTAAACATCCGTGTCGTATCTGGTTAGAGAGTTGTCGGGGTGTCCCTTCATTTGATAAAAAACAAATTACAATTACCAAACAATGCATTTTGTCAAAGGTTTTTATGCCTTGCGTTGTTTTATCTATTAACGTATATAATAAGTGAATAGTTTGTTAAGTGATGTTTTGAAGAAAGAAACTTTGTCTCGTAATTGTTTTGTCAAATGAATTATTTATAGAACCATTACTTTGTACAAAGATGAACTTATGAATCATGATTTTGCCAAACGTTGTTTGTGAAATGAAAGGTTTGTAATATGTTTTTTATCAAATGAAGGGACACCATAAAAAACCGACCAAGTGCGAGTGGACTGTTGGACTCGCGCACCGAGGGTTCCGTCCAATTTCACCATAACATTTGCTCTAACGAAAAGATGAACTAGATTTAGGGACAAACTTACGCATTATAAAGGTACGCGACTAAAAGAGAGCATGTTATCAATAGTTTAGGTTTATGCAAATTAGATGTAGGTATATTCCACGGCATTTTAGCTGAGCCAACTTCAGGTCCAGCTAAAATGCTGTTCTCGATCTTTTATAAAATTTAAGTTAATTTAGAATAGGTACGATGGGATTGGCATCGTCACACTATGTGTACAAAAATCCCTAAACAATTATAGATTAAAAAAAAGGTACAAACTTATCATTGCTTTTTCGAAACTGATAACGTCATAATCAAATTTATTTATAACATATTCTGTTATAAGTCATTTTACAAATCATATTACATTACCATTACTTATATAATTCATTTTTCATTATCTTCTAAAAATTCATTCAGAATATAGTAAGCTTTTTTAAGCAGAAATATTTTTAATTTATTAATGAGTACTGCAAAGGACAAGTCACCGTCTCTGATCTCAACCGGAAGGGCATTGTATATCTGAGCCTGGACCTCCTCTATACCCACTGCTCGGATTTCATACATCGACATACCAGGCGTCAACTGCAAATATAAGTTTGTAATTACCCAAAAAATCGTGATGGAAACCCAAATGACAATGCCAGATTCTGCCCCACCATCAACCGCAAGTTGTATAAGATAACGAATAAATGTAAAAATATCTCAGTTTTTATTAAAATTATTGGTTTAAAATAAAGTTTTGTACAAGTTGCGATTCGAAAAAACAGCGTAATTAAGAATTCAGAAAATAGTAAGAAATCGAAGCGATTTATTCATTGTTTTTGTTATTCTTCTATAGGAGTTGCGAGAGTAGTAGAAAATGATACTGATTATGATTATGCAATATGAAACCTGTAATAAGTCCCCAACAAAATGATAGGTAGGCTTAAATGGTCACGTAGTTTTATAGGTGGGGCAAAGCTCCATTGAAAAATTGAAAAGAGTTTTCGGATTTTTTTCTTTACTTGTGATATAAGACCAAGCTTTTTGCCTTTCATGATTCTAGGGCAACGGGAAGTATCCTATAGGTTTTGAGTTTCTCGCGTTTTCATACGATTATGTGGGAAAATGCGACATAAGCGGGTACATAAGTTTTATTATAGATATTTCCTTAAACGCTTCCGCATTTTCCATACTTCAACATAAAACTGAATGTCATTGTAATCAATAAAGGGTGGCGGCACACTCAGTAACGTTAGACCAGGAGTCTGACGGACGTTAAAATCTGATAAATAAATATCTAGTACTTATCTTAAGTACCAGCTAATGATAGGTATTTAATATTGCTCAACAAGCTACCTATTCATACGCCGAATTCTCTACCCCAAAGGTTGTCTGGAAGAGATCGCTTTGAGCGATAAGACCGCCAATTGTAATACTAACTGTATTAGCCTATTAGGTGTAATACTTTTTATTTTTTTGCAATAAAGAATATTTATCTTATCTTTATCTTATCTAGAACTCGTCTACTTCATCGGTTATCGGTTTACTGATTTTAGGAGCAATGTCAACCACATTTGTTTTCTGAGGCATAAAGTTCTTATTTTATCCATCAGAGAGATGCCAATCTCTTTCCGTAACTCGCTGAGCGACTTTGAACTTCCAAGCCAGCCTCGCCATCATTGTCCACGTTTCAGCTCCGTGGGTCATCAAGCACTGGTTGAAGACCTTTGTTTTCAGGCATTGTGGTAATTGAAGATATGACGTAGCTTCACAAATGCTTACAGGATCTACAGAGGGATGACCTTCACAAGGTGGCTGGCAGACTGAATGCAAAAGGTCGAGAATCGGGTAAAGTGTCGGGTCTTAGGAGAGGCCTACGTCCAGCAGTGGACTGATGATGATGACGGTAAAATTCGCTAAGTCTTCAGGGACCCACCAAGCAGACCCACCAGTGAGTCTCTGAAGACTAGTATGTCTCCATAGACCCACTAGTGGGTCATCTGTGACTTGAGTGAACCTACTTTATTCAGATTTTGACAGTTCTTGTCAGATTCTTGTCAAAAACTGCCAAACTCTTACGAGGCCTCGTAAGCTCAGAATGGCATACTGAGAACCCTGGCATCAGCCCCGTGGTTCACTAGAAATCAAGAAATACACGATTATCTGAACTTTCCAACAGTCAGACAGGAAATTAGCAACAATATAGAGCGATACAAGGAACGGCTCGGAAAACATCCAAACCAACTTGCTGTTGAATTGCTAGACACTTCAAGATGTCCAAAAAGACTAAAACGGAACGAATTTCTCGCTTGTCCCACCTAGCAGTAACGCATGAGGGAAGCTGCATTGCTGAATGTAGCACCTATATACTACCTGACATTCAGCACATCTGATAAAAGTCCATATGGACTGATGGCAGATAAGCAAGGAAAAAAACAATTTCCAGAATTGTCAAAAATGGCAGTTTTGGATACTGCCAGAACTGGAAAAAATACAAGCCTCCTATTATTTTATTCATAGACTCGTAAGTTTCGTCATTTGCCAATGTCATAATTATAAGAGTTATTATTTACTGACAACGAAATGACACTTTTCTAAATCGGAAAACACTACCCATACTCCCGATCTAACAGGGGTGGTAATATCATAATAAGAAAAGTTTTAAGGGTAGTCTTTTCACGTCACGTTTGTGTTACGACCCTTATTTGTGATGAAGGGATTATGAAAAAAAAGTTTTTTGATAACATTTTATGGTGTGACATCTTATGTGAGTTTTAGCCGACGATCGGAAGTAAGGTAATGTTTTCCAAATGTATGTCAGTCAGTTCCATTGTGACATTATGTGGCCTTAAGGGGTTCGTAGGCCAGTTGCGGGTACACGTTGAAAACAATCGTACAAGTTAAGCAACGTTGGGCGAGGTCAGGACATGGATGGGTGACCTAGTGACACTTTCATCTGAGTCCCTCCGTGCCTCGGGGCGCACGTTAAGCAGTTGGTCCCGGTTGTTGTCGCTTGACAGCAGTCGTTAGGCCACGTCAAAGGCCTACGGGCGGCCTGAATAACTTTGACAAATAGCTTTGGTCACTAAACCACACGAGAAAGGAAGGATTATGTGGCCTAAAGGATTTGATGGATTTTATCCATTGATCTCCTATAAACAACTAGATACACAGTCTGCCTTCTAAAAATGTCAGAGCGCAAAGAAGGTCCAAACAGATAAATGGACCCTCGTTTGCTTTATTGGACATTATTTGGACGTTAACAATGGACCCTTATCTGGGCGTTTTTTTAAATTGTTTTAGTAAAACCTTTGTGTAGTTGTTTATAGGAGATCAATGATTTTATCATACTATCAAAGAATATAGGTACTTAGAAAATACTATAGATTTTCGCCCATGTCCCTTTCTAACATAACGTTTTATTGCAAAGTTTAAAAGTGACTAAACATGGTTTAAGTGTTGTGAGTTTAAACTAGGGTTATGGCTAACAATCTTTATGATGAAACAGGTTTCCTTGTATTTGCAATAATTTGAGTTATTTATAAAGAATTAATTTATGGTTTCGATGTATATGTCGCAGTCAACTGGTTGAAATAGACATGTGATTGAACAGCTAGCACGTTAATTGCAATTGCAAATTTCATCAACGAGCTAGCTGTTCAATCACATTTCTATTCCAACCAGTTGACTGCGACATATATATGCCGAAGGTTGCCTGGAAGAAATAACTTAAAGCGATAAGGCCGCCTGTGCGATAAACCCCAAATTAGGTAGTATACAGCTAGCTAACTTTGGTTTTATTATATGTAACTGATGTATTTTCATTTGTGTGCAAATAAAGTTTATTTGATTGATTGATTGATAAATATGCATACGGTTGTACCTACTTATACCGGGCATAGCAATTTAGTGTAGCTTGCAATCCGGATATCCGTGCATTTAATATCCGGAAATTCCGGTTTTAACTATTTGTTTAGTATCCACAAACATTCAGAATTAATCGGATCTAAACCCACATAAGTGTATTAGTTTGTAAACAATATCGACAACCAACCACTTTAAGCTTCGCTTGAATAATAACGTACAATCGAAGACAGAGATAAGTATACAATAGGCCTCAATAAGGTTGAGATTTTCTCAAAAACTACTGGACCAAATTTAATAATTCTTTTACAGTTACATAGTTTTAACTTTTCTCTATCTAACAGTGAAAGAATTGTTGCAATAGGTCTAGTAGTTTTTGAGAAAATCTCAACCTTAAAAACTCTCCTGTACACCTTTCTCTGTGTTCCACCGTAACTAATTCTTCAAAGACAAATACTTAAATAAAAAAGCCGGTTTCAAATCGAACCAATTATGTTAATTACACTAACATTAGGTTAATTAACATTAGGCATTAGGTATAAAAAAGAAAACGTTAAATTAAGCAATTAATTAAGAGATTCTCAGAAGTTATGTCGGCAGAACTAAACGTTTTAGGGGCCCAAACTTAATTAGGACCCCATTTAGGGCCCAGTCGGGGTCATTAGGGACATTATCATTTAACTTAACTCACATTACGTCAAATAACGAGAAATAAAGGCATACTTTACTATTTTAAAGTCTTAGGAATAATTAACCTTCTCCGTCAATCGAAAAGCGAAGCTTTCGACGCCTCGATCTTATTTAATTATTTTATTTTATTAATGGTCTCGACAGTTCGTCATTTGCCAATGTCATGTTACAGAAAATTAAATATATTCAATAGTCTTCTATCTTCCTCCAGGGGAGTCGCAGTAGCGTCTTCACCCTGGGTAGCCGCGTCTTCATGTCTTCATCCAGAGGAGACGCCGTAGCGTCATCACTCTGGACGAAGCAGCTCGACAGTCACGTTCACTCCCGAGCTTGTAGCGGGAACTCTTGATAAAAGCTACAAACTTCAGATCTTGCATAAATAATCCAATAACTTCACCGTACTGTCATTCGCGAACATTTTCTGATAAATTTAACGTGATATTAAACACAAAATAGTCCCTGTAGACATTAAAAGGAAAATTATCAAATAATTTCGCAACCGTCGTTTCCCGCCATTTTCAAAAGAACCCGCCTCGATCTTTGTGTCACAGTTTCGGAAAACATTTTCACACACACCCTCACACACACATACACCCTCACCATCTCACATACACACACACCCTCTCATACACACTTACACCCTCTCTCACACACAAACACACACCCTGAGAGAGAGAGACTGGGACGAATTGTCCCTAAACTTAAGTTAACACGAGTGTTAGTGATTTAACCCATGAAAACACCATACATATTTCTTTTTTACCCCGGGTTAAGCTCTCTCGTTGTCACAAGCATACCGAGGAATAACGCGTCCAATACTCAATATATTTATTGCAATCCATAAGTTATACCTAATACATATATTCACATAATATTAGCATTATTAATAAAAAAAATAAAAATTGTTTATTTCGGACAGAGTTCATAGATGTTCAATACAATAAAATGACTTACAAGCTAATGTTAGTGCGCGAAGAAACGTCGAAATCGGTCGAAACTGTCGGTCTAATTGCCGACTTCAACAATATAAGTGAGTGATATCCGTTTATATATAATAATTTAGTTAGCTCGCTATAGTTTTAATTCTAAAACTAATGTTAGTGGTTACAAAACAAACACAAGAATGAAAATATTAAAAATAGGACGACCACGGACACTTTTTGTTGTGTTTTTAATTATTTCGGGATTTCATTAACAACATACCTACATACATATCTTCTTCTCCGTCGTTACACTCTTGGCAGAGTGGTCGTGGTCGTCATTTCAGTCGCAGTGACCCGCCTCACAACACGTCGCCACTCGTCTCTGACGGCTGCCCTCTTGGTGCAGACGTGCAAAGGATCGGCCACAGCTGCCCTGATCTGGTCCGTCCATCGCGTCGGCGACCTGCCGCGCTCTCGGGTACCGTCAACCTTGCCCTGGATATACATACATTACATACATATAGAGGATTATAAAACAGGTTGTTAACGATTAACCCATCTACCACCACTTTAAACCGTCATAGCCCGTGATAAATTACAATGTTTAACAACCCTGTATTTATTCTGACTCCATTCGAGGGACTTCAGAGACCTCTCAGTCTGGGGGCGCAAATTATGGTCGCAGTCGGGCGCTATTTACTAAATACGGTAATGGGATTGAAGTTCATTTTTAAGGTTCCGTGCCTCAAAAGGGAAAAAAGGAACCCTTATAGGATCACTTTGTTGTCCATCCGTCGGTCCATCTGTTAATACCTATATCTCAAAAACACGTGGACGTATCAAGTTGAAATTAATACCAAATACTCTAGTCTGCAACCTCATATAGCCGTGAAAAAATTAACCTTCTACGTCAACGCAATCAAAAGATATGGCCGTTTATGTCGAATTTTGGCAACTCAAAACCTATATAGGGTAGGTACGGTGGAACACAGAGAAAGGTGTAGTGTACAGGAGAGTTTTTAAGGTTGAGGCTTTGTCAAAAACTACTTGACCTATGACACTAATCTAAGAAAATCTCAACCTTAATGAGGCCCCCTGTATACTTATCTCTGTCGTCGACTGTACCTCCCGTTGACCTAGAATCATGAAATTTTGGCAATAATAATAATAAAATCATTTATTTCAGGAACAGTGTCCCATATTATCTTGCTTATAGCTTATATAAGCTTGGTCTTACAGCACAAGTAAAGGAAAAAATCCGCATACTGTATATTTGAAATTACATAAAAAAAATTAAAAAGTACATCAATCCTGCAATGGCAAATGGTTACAAAAAAATAACCTTCCTTTTCATTAATATCTGTGATGGAACAGTTACAAAATAAGGTTGTCGTATCGAAACGACTGAAATGCGTTCTATGTGACAAGTTTTTTTTTGGTGTATTTATTTCTTAGTTCGAGGGAATAAAAGTTGAACTCTATGTGAAGTTAAATCAGTCAATTGTATTTTAAATACAGCGGGGCAACCCTGCCAGCCTTTTTGGGGGACCTGGGGCAGGTTTTTTATCTTTAATTTTATTTTATTTTTTTATATTAAGTTTGCTTTTTAGACAGGTTTAGTTTTAGTTTAGATATAATTATTAGTTTGTTTAGTTTAGTTTTTTTAAAGGTTTTTTTATTTAAATAAATATATTTCAATACCCATCCAGATATCTCACACTCACCCTCCCTATCACACACACTCACCCTCGGATATCACAAACACACACTCACACACACCCTCACCCTCTCTCTCTCTCACACTCACACACGTGTACGCCTATTAGATGTATAACAGGGAATTACTGGTTCTCAAGATACAGGTTAGACCTAGTTTGATAACCAGTGACCATCATAGTTATTTAAGTACAGAGTGTACATTAATTGTTTCAAATAAATTATTATTAATTATTATTAATTAATTAATTAATATCTATGTTACGAGAACAAAACTAGTAAACTTTATATTCCGAATTAATCTGCTCCACTTATCTAGAAATACTTTTCTGTGCCAACATAAAAGCTGTCTCTTTCTTTTTGTCGTAGTTTATTGCATTTATTTTAGAGGGCGCTACATAAAGTTTCGCCCGGGCGCTAATTAACCTTGAGCCGCCCCTGATCGTTTTGAGGGTTAATTCCACCCCCAGGGCACCCTATGATTGTATTGTCAAAGGCATATGAAATTAAATGTTTACGTGGAGTATTTATTTGGAATGTTTGGTAAATTCTTGTAATACGACGTAGCGGTTTCTCATTTTGGTGACGGATGTAAATAGTGTTAGAGCAAGCCTACACCTAAGAAAGCTATAGCCTCTTCGAAGATTTACTGCTAACCAATAATATTGTGGCACTTTATTTGATAATTAAATAAAAAAATTAGCCAAAAATCATAGTTTTGAAATTCACCAATAGGTAGGTACAGTCGAAGACAGAGATAAGTATACTGGGGGCCTCAATAAGGTTGAGATTTTCTCAAAAACTACTGGACCGAACTTAATAATTATTTTACAGTTAGGTACATAGTTTTAACTTTTATCAAACCGTGAAAGAATTTTTGAAATAGGTCAAGTAGTTTTTGAGAAAATCTCAACCTTAAAAACTCTCCTGTACACCTTTCTCTGTGTTCTACTGTACTTATACATACATATACTCAGAACATATTTTATTAGAAATGACTCACCCTGAATATTATTATTAGATCGCAAATAATTTAGAAGCTTAAAAAAGGTTTTGGAAAAGTGTCAAGTGCGATCTGGATAAGCCACGCTCAACCCTCTGGCCTTCCTCACAACGGATAACATCTGAATTATGGCCATCCTTTTATAGAGCATCTTAGCTTTCGCCACATAATAAATAATTTATATAGTTAAGGGCATTCCATGAGCCAACTAGCGCCGCCAATCTTAAAAAAATAATATCTTACAATTTTTTATTTTTTATTAAAAAAGCTATGTACACAATCTTTATTAGGATAAACACTATTTTTTAATACTATACAATACATGGTATAATTGCGACAAGCAAAGTTGTAGTTGTCACCTATTGTTGGGCCTATTTTCGCAATTCTGCGAACTACAACTTACCGACATTGAATCACGTTATAATTAAGCATTTAAAAATAGTATTTATCATTACATAGCTTTATTAATAAAATTGATTAAATTGGAAGATATTATTTTACTGCCCTTGTAGCACGAGTCAGCGTTAGCGATCGAATCCGAACGAAAGCCTAATCGCACTTGGCATTTTTTTTTATTTCCATGTCGAACGATGATAACATAACCTATACCGAAGCCCAAATCAAGTGTCTTATTTTGTATACAAATATGCTCGTCTAAATACCTGTTGTGATGTAAAACTGAAGGAACTGATTAATTGAATTTGTTCATCATTGTGAAAATAAAGTAATCTGATCTAATAATGTATAAATAACTATGCAATAACCACAGAATAGCTTAAAATGTTAGTGGGGGAGGGTAGTTTTTGTTTACAAAATAAGACACTTGATTTGGGCCTCAGTTTACATGACTCTATCATACCATAAATAATACGAAAACAAAAATGACTGCGTCCACCCAAGCGATTAGAATAATACATTTTTCTGGCAACATTTTTCAACCAGTATTTTTTTAAGAATTTTCATTACTCGGCTGAATAAACGAAATTTACTTTGCCTTGTCCCGGATGTCGTCACAAAATTAATTATTTAGGGCCAACGAAAAACGTGGCTGTCGCACTGTCAGTCAACATAGCGTGCGGGAAATGTATGTACTGGGGCTGGAAATTACATAGGTTGGAAATAAATATACGTTTGCGTACGCTCATGGAAGAAAAAATTACGCCGCGCTCTATGGAAAGAGCTCGAAGCTTTTTGAAATTCTTTTTGGATTCCTTGAAAAGCGCGCGAAACGACATTAGCAACATTTTTGTGAAAATTCTAATTAAATAGTTTCCGTGGTATTTAGTGATTAATGATCACGTTAAGTTAATCAGCTGTCCGCGAACGTTTCTATTAATTGGAGTGCTGGAAAGAAGTCGTGTTTGTGAAGTTTTGTGCTCTTGTCAAGGATTCCTTGCATAACTCGATGATTGCGTGAGTTATTTCGTTTAGGGGTTTGGGCCCTCCCAAACCCCTAAACGAAATAACGTACTCGAAAGACATGAAATCGGTACAAAAGACATTGCCACATTTCAATGAAGCTTTGCCCCACCTACAAAACTACGTGACCATTTAAGCTGTACCTATCATTTTGTTGGGGACTTATTACAGGTTTCATATTGCATAATCATAATCAGTATCATTTTCTACTACTCTCGCAACTCCTATAGAAGAATAACAAAAACAATGAATAAATCGCTTCGATTTCTTACTATTTTCTAAATTCTTAATTAAGCTGTTTTTTTCGAATAGCAACTTGTACAAAACTTTATTTTAAACCAACAATTTTAATAAAATTCGGAGATATTTTTACATTTATTCGTTATCTTGTACAACTTGCGGTTGATGGTGGGGCAGAATCTGGCATTGTCATTTATAGAAATTTAGGTCAAAATCAAATTACTTATTAGTCTTATTGTATTTAGGCTAGATCGTAATGTGAATAAAATGTCATACTACGGCACTTTATTTAATAAAAATAAAAAAATCTTACTCAATCCGCTACACAGCGTAGCATTAGTGGAAACGGTCACATAGTTTCGTAGCATAGCTTAAGCATTCTCACAGCACAGCTGCATCTTGTGGGAAGGCACCCTAATGGGTCCACCGCCTTACCTATCATCATCATCATCATCAGTCTATTTATATTGCCCCACTGCTCGGGCACAGACCTTCCCTTACATCGAGGGGCCATAATCCACCACGCGGGCCCTGTGCGGGTTGGCGGATTTCACATGCCTTAGATTTTTATTTCTTCTTCTACGACATGCCGGTTTCATCACGATGTGTTCCTTCACCGTTTTTGAGAGCACTCGGTAAATGTACGTAAGTTTTTCCGTCGAAAAACCGAGGATAACTCATTGGCATGGCTGCCCTAGCTGGGAGTCGAACCTGGGACCTCCATATTGCAAGTCCATTGACCCAACCACTGAGCCACCGAGCTCTTTACCTTACCTATGCTGAAAATAATTTTGTATGGATGTTAAAGTATTCATGGTTGTAATACAAAGCCGCCTGTCGCATTAGTTCCACCCGTCACGCAGACTCGTAACTGCGCTTCTCACCGAGACATGACGAGATGCCCTTTCTTATGCCTTCAGGCTGAAAAGTTTCTGTCTACAGTTGAATAAGAAGCTTCAGAAGATTCATAAGAACGAGATTCTGAAATTATATTGTAACCTTCTCTATAAGTTTCTCTATATTTATAAAACTTATGTCTGCTGTCGACTTAAAAGACATTGCCACATTTCAATGGAGCTTTGCCCCACTTACAAAACTACGTGACCATTTAAGCTGTACCTATCATTTTGTTGGGGATTTATTACAGGTTTCATATTGCATAATCATAATCAGTATCATTTTCTACTACTCTCGCAACTCCTGTAGAAGAATAACAAAAACAATGAATAATTCGCTTCGATTTCTATTTTCTGAATTCTTAATTAAGCTGTTTTTTTCGAATCGCATCTTGTAACTTTATTTAAACCAAAAATTTTAATAGGACTCGAACCTGCGACCTTGTCAATCCGTGACACGCTCTTACCAACTGAGCCACCACAGGCCACGCCACGCCCACCGAAAATCTTCATCATACATTGTTCTAATTTATTCACCGAGCATGGATATTGCGTAATTCAAATTCTGAACAAGAAAATATTTAAGAAAAAAAGTCAAAAGTCAAATTTCTTTATTGCAAGTAAGCACGTCGTGTACATTTTTGCACGTCAAAATATTTTTGAATTTACATTTACACCACTTTGCAAGGAAAAGGTGCCAACGCTGAGGAGAAAAAGTGGCAAAAAACTCTCAGCAGCACATCTTTTAAAATAATATAATAGTAATACACAATTACTTAATAACTAGGTATTACACAACTATTACTATTGTTAGTAATCTAGACTTTATCCCTCATGCGGAGCCGGCGACACACACCATGCATGTTCATCGTTTAAATAGTCATCTATCCTGTAATACGCCTTCTTTTAAAAAAAAAAATACTTCACAATTAACATTTACGAGTTCCAAACACAACTATGTAAATATACTCAAACATAATATACTCGTAAGAAACTATGATTAAACAACAGCGATAAAAAAATGTATACCGAATAATAATGATGTAAGTTTTTACGAGAGTTCTGGAGACTTTTAACGAGGACCTTCTACAGATACCAGGCTATTCAGCGATGCCGGAAAACGTGATGCAAATGAAGTAATCAAAAACAAGTCAAATGGGACGACCGGAGCGACGATAAGTCGGGACGTCCCAGATATGCTACAGGAAAGGTTACGATTATGTATCAGAAAATGAGGAAAAATATTAGATACGTTGTTTTAAAAGACATTGCCACAATTCAATGGAGCTTTGCCCCACCTACAAAACTACGTGACCACTTAAGCTGTACCTATCATTTTGTTGGGGACTTATTACAGGTTTCATAATGCATAATCATAATCTGTATCATTTTCTACTACTCTCGCAACTCCTATAGAAGAATAACAAAAACAATGAATAAATCGCTTCGATTTCTTACTATTTTCTGAATTAAGCTGTTTTTTTCGATTAGCAACTTGTACAAAACTTTATTTTAAACCATTAATTTTAATAAATAACAGAGATATTTTTACATTTATTCGTGATCTTGTACAACTTGCGGTTGATAGTGGGGCAGAACCTGGCATTGTCATTTCAATCGTTTTACTCTGAACTCATTTGAGTCGTACTGGCCAAAGCTGGCTAAAGCAATGGATCGTGATCATTAGGAAATAAGTAAGTTCTGTTAGTTAGTTAGTTGTGTTTACCTCCATGGAAAATTGGATTGGGACCATTGATCTCCTATAAACAACTAGATACACAGTCTGCCTTCTAAAAATGTCCGAGCGCAAAGAAGGTCCAAACGGATGATCATTTGCTTTATTGGACGTTAACAATGGACCCTTATTTGGACATTTTTTAAATTGTTTTAGTAAGACCTTTGTGTATCTAGTTGTTAATAGGAGATCAATGATTGCGACAGACATACATCGCGTAAGAGCGACCGGGATGCTTCGCTTAGAGACGATTTAATTTAGCGTGTTCGCTCTAGAATCCCCACAACTATTTTCCCAGAATTTCAATTCACGAAAGAAGCCGAAGAAATTCTGGAACACAAAACGTTTTTCGGTTACGAAAAATTGATGAAATCCTGGAATTTGGCAATCCTCAATCAAATCATAAAAATTTAAAACCCTTTCATGTTTTGCAATCATGGGCTGGGTATTTGATGTTGCAACCCTGATTCCTGGTATTTTGCTCAATATCAATGGATTTTTACATTTTAATATTATTTGCGAAAAGAGGCAACATAAATTACCAATTTTCGGATTGCTTTCAGATTTAATTATGTGTGAATTGCGATGAAAGTTAAATTTTACGAATATGTTATGAATGAGGTGCGATGGAGTCGACGGGCGGTGTTCCATCCACATTATGCAATCTCGGTATATAGATTTCGCGATCTCTCTAGATTTGCGACGTTGGCAAGCAGCACATTCTGTGTCCATGTTGCGCGCTTTCAGCCGCTAAATCGTTCTCTAAAACGTCTTCAACGGAGCACCTTCGTCAGTTGTCTTGATACTCCACATATTGTTGATTCCACTTGTTCCACGAAGCCTTTATCTTTGTCCTTTATCACCAACGTCGAGGTTTCCTAAAACAACAACCTTGAGATCTTCAAGGCAGAGTCTGCATTTACTGGATCGGCTTCATCATCGGCTTCATCGTCACTTCAAGAGAGGTCAAATGCGTCTTTAGTCTAACATCCTCCTCCTCCATAATCGCTGCCTCAGTGCTGAGGATCGTGGCCCTCAACAGCAGGTGCTGTCTTGACATGTGTGAACTCTCACAGCCTCTTCAAAGACCACGACGAGAATTTTACCAACCGCATCAGTCCAACGCATCATCAGTCTATTTATATTGCCCCACTGCTCGGGCACAGACCTTCCCTTACATCGAGGGAGCTCGAGTCATGATCCACCACGGGCCCGTGCGGATTGGCGGATTTCACATGCCTTAGGAATTTTTTTTATACGGCATGCAGGTTTCATCACGATGTTTTCCTTCACGCTTTTGAGAGCACTTGGTAAATGTACGTAAGGTTTTCCGTCGAAAAACTCACTGGTACGGGTAACAGCAGATCAATGGTAACACTTGTATTACCATTTTAAATCTTACGACACAGATAATAAGAACGGTCCAAAGTCAAAAGTGTCACAATTAATCTGCTGTTAGCTGTACATGGCTGCCATGGGTGGGAATCAAACCTGGGACCTCCGTATCGCAAGTCCATTGACCCAACCACTGAGCCACCGTGCTCTATAAATAAATAAAATAAAATAAAAATAAGAAAGCCTTTTTATTTCATAGCCTAAAAAATACATGAATATATAAGTATACAGACATTTGACCTTACTAGCTATGAACCCCTTTCAGGGTGAAGGCCTCCTCCAGTTCCTTCCACTTTTCTTTATCTTGCGCCACTTGTGTCCAGTTTTTTTTGACGTCACATGCCGCACCATATACTGTCTCTAAGTGTTTATTGTATTAGTGTTTTTGTGTTTCGCTTATTTATTCACTGTATGTTAGTATTTTATTGTAGCGTCAAATAAATGCATTTTTCCTTCTTTTCTTTCTTTCAGTTTCTGGTCGTAGCCTTTAAATCATCTGACCATGCCACCGAGCTTTACCATTAATCCAACATTTAAAACCAGTGTAAAAGTTTTATGCCTAACACCAACTTTCTGTTTCTTTGCAGATGCCGACACTTCCGGAGCATAATCGCAAAAGTTTAAACAAATAAAATACATAAAGTTTAATACAAAATGTGTACGTGAGAAATAACAATGGGGTTCAGTAACACCTTCAGAGTTATCATCATGATTCTGGCCTTCGATCTCTGTGCCAACGAAACCTTAAGAACTCAAAACAATGTTACCGTGTTTAATTCAATTTTAGATAGTGATTCAATCAAACCTATTAATAACCTAGATATTGTGAATAGGAAGCGTATCAACTACTTAAGACGTAATAAAATAATTAAGAAATCCATAAATCAAACAGAATTCAATCTAGGTGAAGAGCATAGCAAAGAAAAGCTAAATACCACAGAACAGTTACTAGTAAATGTAACTAAAAGACTTGATACTGTTAAAATGGCTAACGAATCTGATCTAGAATTTGGAAGAGTGTTGAATAGAGAAGACAACAGCATAGATTATGATAATTACACAGAAGAACCATGCGTCGGAGACCCAGATTATTGTAATTACACCAAAGAAGAATACGTGACAATGTTAAACGAGTACATCTTTCCACAGTCTTACGAATGGGTCCTCATAGCTTCTCATGCCGTAGTATTCGTTATAGGACTTATAGGAAATGCTCTAGTGTGTATAGCAGTATACCAGAATCACTCAATGAGGACTGTGACGAACTATTTCATAGTGAATCTGGCGGTGGCGGATTTTATGGTGATACTAATATGTTTGCCGCCAACGGTTCTATGGGATGTGACTGAGACCTGGTTCTTTGGGACCGCTATGTGCAGAATCGTGCTGTATTTTCAGGTGAGTAATTCTTCTACCAAGTAGTATTAATACAATTAGATTGTGGAACTCGTTATCCCAAAATTCGTGATAGACAAACATAATTAGATCTCTTTATTGTAAGTAAATACATTTCACAAGCCACATATTCTTCCACGTCAACATTTTCATCGAATTTACATTTAAGTTACTTTGCAAGGAAAAGGTGCCAATTCTGATGGCATTTATCTGTTCAAAAACTGCAATGCATAGTGTTCTTTGAAATTAAGGTATATATAACAATATCCTTATTAGTTCCATACCTTAATAACCCTTGATTAGAGTCAGTATTTTATCCATTCATCATGATCATCAGCCCCTATCAGTCCTCTGCTGGACGTAGGCGTATTGCCATTATATTTTTTACACCGTCGTCATCATCATCAGTATATTTTTATGTCCCCACTGCTCGGGCACAGACCTTCCCTTACATAGAGGGAGCTTGGGCCATGATCCACCACACATGCCCAATGCGGATTAATTAAACATGCCTTAGATTTTTCTACGGCATGCAGGTTTCAAAACGATGTTTTCCGTCGCCGTTTTTTGAGAGTATTCGGTAAAAGTACGTCGAAAAAACCGAAGAAAACATTGGTACATGGTTGATCTAGCCGGGGATCGAATCTGGGTCCTCTGTCATTACTTCCGTTTATACCGTCATTAGTAGCTATTCTAGAGGGGCTAGTAGTCCAGTTGCGAGTACACGTTGAAAATGATCGTACAAGTTAAGCAACGCTGGGCGAGGTCAGTACCTGGATGGGTGACCCTTTCATCTGAGCCCCTCCGTGCCTCGGAAAGCACGTTAAGCAGTTGGTCCCGGTTGCTGTCGCTCGGCAGCAGTCGTTACGCCACGTCAGAGGTCTACAGGCAGCCTGAATAACTCTGACAAATAGGTTTGGTCACTAAACCACACAAAAAAAAAGCAATAGCTATTCTAGATTACGTATACTAATATTAGTTGTCGCTAAGCGAGTCGTCCCGCTCGCTCTTACGCGATATGAAAGACAGTGACAGTTGCGTTTAGGTTTAGACTTAGGGCCGCTACAGAATTACCTGGGGGGTGACCGCGACTTCAATCGTTATGGTTATCGTTTTCATTTTGTCACTTGATCCCGGCCAGGTCAGCCATGTCTAACACAGAGAACGGTGTACAGTAATGTTTTTAAGGTTCAGGGGGGTGACCGCGACTTCAATCGTTTTCGTTTTCATTTTGACACTTGAACGATATACATTGCTGCGTTTCGTTGTCGTTTGTTAAAACTTGCAAAAACATAGCAGCAATGTATAGCGTCCATGTGTCAAAATGAAAGCGATAACGATTGGAAGTCGCGGTCACCCCACTGCATTGACTACTCCGTCAGTCCTAACTAAATTAATTAAAATCAATGAACCCTTTGAAATTCAAAACTGTAAAGCTTAGGGTACAATACAAACGTAATTTGGAAACTTTCAAAACTACCTTCTAAAACCCAAAATAGAGTTTGAAATTGTTCAGGCGACCCTCAATTTGTAAACCAAAAACTTTAATTGCAAATTAATTGTGCAGACTATGTTTTTACCCGTACCACGTCATTTTCTGAAAGGTTGAAGGTTTAGAAGGGATAGGGTCGCAAGAAATTGACAGAAACAAATTAGTTATGCAAAATACAGCTGTATGTACAGTCAACGACAGAGATAAGTATACAGGGGACCTCAATAAGGTTGAGATTTTCTCAAAAACTACTGGACCGAATTTAATAACTCTTTTACAGTATATAGTTTTAACTTTTATCTATCCGACAGTGAAAGAATTTTTGCAATAGGTGAAGTAGTTTTTGAGAAAATCTCAACCTTAAAAACTCTCCTGTACACCTTTCTCTGTGTTCCACCGTACTATGTACGGACAACAGCAGATCAATGGTAACAGTTGCAGTACGATTTTAAAAGACATTGCCACATTTCAATGGCTTTGCCCCACCTACAAAACTATGTGACCATTTAAGCTGTACCTATTATTTTGTTGGGGACTTATTACAGGTTTCATATTGCATAATCATAATCAGTAGGTATCATTTTCTACTACTCTCGCAACTCCCAATGAATAAATCGCTTCAAATTCTTACTATTTTCTGAATTCTTAATTAAGCTGGTTTTTTTTAATCGCAACTTGTACAAAACTTTGTTTTAAACCAATAATTTTAATAAAAAAAAACGGAGATATTTTTACATTTATTCGTTATCTTGTACAACTTGCGGTTGATGGTGGGGCAGAATCTGGCATGGTCATTTACCACACAGATAATAAGAACGGTCCAAAGTGTTACACATGATCTGTTGTTAGCTGTACACATAAGTTTTATAAATTTTTCAACCGATAAGTAAAGTTTAACACAGAGAAAGTCTACAGGATTTATCATCAGGTTTAGGTTATCTCCAAAAATGGGCCACAAGTGTGATATTGATGTACTTAAATAAATAAATTATCGTATGTATACCGAAGCCCAAATCAAGTGTCTTATTTTGTAAACAAAAACTACCCTACCCTACTAACATTTTAAGCTGTTCTGTGATTCATCATCATCATCAGTCTATTTATATTGCCCCACTGCTCGGGCACAGACCTTCCCTTACATCGAGGGAGCTCGGGCCATAATCCGCCACGCGGGCCCAGTGCGGGTTGGCGGATTTCACATGCCTTAGATTTTTTTTCTTCTTCTACGGCATGCAGGTTTCATCACGATGTTTTCCTTCACCGTATTGAGAGCACTCGGTAAATGTACGTAAGTTTTTCCGTCGAAAAAACCGAGGATAACTCATTGGTACATGGCTGCCCTACCTGGGAATCGAACCTGGGACCTCCATATTGTAAGTCCATTGACCCAACCACTGACCCACCGAGCTCTCTTCTGTGATTATTGCATAGTTATTTTTACATTATTAGATGCGATCACTTTATTTTCACAATGATGAACAGGTTCGATAAATCTGTTCCTTCAGTCTTGCATCACAACAGGTAATTAGAAGAATTTATTTACAAAATAAGACACTTGATAATTGATATGGTACATCAGTAGAGTTTATATAATACGAAAGGCGTCTCATTTCGGAATACTCTAACTTACATAAATACGTCATCGCTGTCGTCTAGAGGATGTCAATTAGTGTTATTTGTTTTGAAACTATTATTTCAGCTTGTTGATCTTTGCTCAAGAACCGTATAGTGAAACATTATCTTTCATTTGATTCAAACAGGAATTATGTCAAGTGAAACTAATGAATTCTGGCCTCAATTAAAAAAAAATGTTTGCATTGGAAGACATTTTGCGAACGTGACATTATGCGAAATGGACATTATGAGACGTTTTGCGCATAGGTTACATTTTGCGAACGTGACATTTTGCGAAATGGACGTTACGAGACGTTTTGCGCATAGGTTACATTTTGCGAACGTGACATTTTGCGAAATGGACATTATGAGACGTTTTGCGCATAGGTGACATTTTGCGAACGTGACATTTTGCGAAATTGACATTATGAGACGTTTTCCGCATAGGTGACATTTTGCGAACGTGACATTTTGCGAAATGGACATTATGAGACTTTTGCGCATAGGTGACATTTTGCGAAATGGACGTTATGAGACATTTTGCGCATAGGTGACATTTTGCGAACGTGACATTATGCGAAATGGACATTATGAGACGTTTTGCGCATAGGTGACATTTTGCGCACGTGACATTTTGCGAAATGGACGTTATGAGACGTTTTGCGCATAGGTGACATTTTGCGAACGTGACATTTTGTGAAATGGACTTTATGAGACGTTTTGCGCATAGGTGACATTTTGCGAACGTGTCATTTTGCGAAATGGACATTATGAGACGTTTTGCGCATAGGTGACATTTTGCGAACGTGACATATCTACTCTCCACAAACCACAATGTGTATTAAATATTCATATAATGACGAAGGGAACATATTTTTGTCCCTAAAGCTTCGTATGTCCGGATTTACAGTTTTTATTTATTTATTTATTTATTTATTTAAGCTTTTACACATTGTGTACAAAAGGCGAGCTTAATGCCTTGCGGCATTATCTACCAGCTGACCTTTGGGCATGCGGAGAAGTTTTTCTATGAAGGCTACGGCACTAACTAATAAAATTAAACGTCTGAAAAAAATATATAGCAATCTTGGGGTGTCTATTTAGAGACTGATGAATACCGATACACGATTGGACAAACTTCGCTCGATAGAAAAAAATCGCAAACATACACTGTCCATGACTTTTAAAATGAAAGTTATGTCTAAACCGAAATAGTTATTCATACAAAATATATATCAAAATGTATGGTATTATAAATACGAGAGCTTGTTAAAAAAATCTGATATTTTTATTTGACTGCCAAAATTCATCCAAAATTAATAAAAATACACTGTGCCGTGCTCTTCACTCCGCCGCTGCGGGACATCTTCTGTCTCGCGCTTGAGTTTGACACACCCCTTAATACCGCAGTGTATACCTTGTAAACAATTCCGTGAAAGATTATATCAATTTGAGACTCGCTCATGCGTAAATTAAACATAATTTCAGCGTACATTTCTAAGTCAAATGCGTATTTACTTTGCGTGCTAAAGCTCAAAAAAGATTAAACGTTTCAGTAGGAGTCGCTCGGCTCGCCCGAAATTTAATTTGAGTTTTATTAATGTCATTTTATATTAAACTTGTCCTTCCTTTTGTATTTCCAAGTTGTATTTTGAGGGATAAAAACCTTATTATTTTTGCCCGACTTCTTTGCTATTGTCAGAGCTCGTATTGCTTCCTTCTGGAGCAGACTGCGTAGCTCTGACAATAGCATACTGATGATGGTGAGTGACGACTTCTCCAGCCCAATATTTCGTCATTGGCTGTCTGTGCACCGGAGCGAGAACCGAAAGTAGGTTAAGACTGACGTGTCCTTAATTAGGTACAAATGTAAGCTTTATATTGTTATTTTAATTATTTTGTATTTTTATGGGTTTTTTATGCCTGCAATAAAGAATTATTATTATTATATTATTATTATTTACTTGATATCAGAGTGTTGGTAGAAGCCCAAAGGGTCACTGCGACCTCAAATCTATTGTGGCCAATTTATAAAGACCTGTCGAGGCTCGTGGAGTCCACACGTGACCAAAATGCTGGCCTGTATTTCGCCCAAAGGAGCCTAGCGATCCAGAGGGGAAATGCCGCCAGCATTTTGGGCACGTTGCCGGACAACGGGGATCGGTTGAACTATCTGTAATGCTAAGTCATTCAGATAGTTCAACCGACCTATTGTACGGTGGAACACAGAGAAAGGTGTACATGAGAGTTTTTAAGGTTGAGATTTTCACAAAAACTACTTGACCTATTGCAAAAATTCTTTCACTGTTTGATAGACAAAAATGAAAACTCTGTAGCTGTGAAAGAATTATTAAATTCGGTCCAGTAGTTTTTGAGAAAATCGCAACCTTATTGAGGCCCCCTGTATACTTATCTCTGTCATCGACTGTACATATAGTTTTTAGTTTAGTTTATATATATATTTTTATATTGAATTGAATTCAATTTACTATTACGTCACCATAGTCATCTTTATTTAAATAACGAAACCTTAAAACAAATAATTGTGGCCAATAAAATAAATAAATATAAAAGATAAAAACCTTCGATAAAAACCCTTAAAGGGCATTCATTCATGATGAATTTGGCACAAAGTAGACTCTTAAGCCCATATTAATAAATCACTCTCCAGCTCAAAAGTCAATCTTGAGAACGACCTCAAGATGGCGTTCCCATTAAGAGCCTTCCATGAGCCAACTAGCGCCGCCAATCTTGAAAAAATAATATCTTCCAATTTAATCAATTTAAAAAAAAACTATTTACAAAATGTTTATTACGATAAATACTATTTTCGTTGTTAACTCATGGAAGGCCCTTAATAAACGTAACTTATGTGCGCGTTTAGGAATCGGGTATCACGTGAGTAACGCCGTATTAATAAACACAACTCAGTTCTCAAGAGAACTGTCAAACTCACACTTGAGAACGTATTTGCTGATTGCAGGCGAACCGCGACTTGAGAAACACATCACGTGATACGCCCTCAAGATTGGCTTATTAATAAAAGACATACTTGAGATGGTGATCACGTCTTGAGAGTGTATCAGCTGAATTCGATCTTGAGAGCGGGTTTGAGCTCAGACTATTAATACGGGTCTTAGAACCAGTGGGGCTATTAGGTACGGTCTCAAAACGATCAAAACATACCATGTCATATCGTGCATGACAGGGACAGTGCTATTACGTTGTTATAGCGGCGTCTCTGTTCCGCGCGCTATGACATGGTATGATTTCATCGTTTTGAGAACGGTAATAGGGCTGATACTGTGAATATCTTGCAAGAAATAAATTTTCCTTTACTCCATACACTAGTACATTATTCTATGATTATGGAAGATAAAAGACATTGCCACATTTCAATGTAGCTTTGCCCCACCTACAAAACTACGTGACCATTAAAGCTGTACCTATCATTTTGTTCGGGACTTATTACAAGTTTCATATTGCATAGGTAATCATAATCAGTATCATTTCCAGTAGAAATCAGTTCAATTGATTTCAACTCGTACGGTGGAAGACAGAGAAAGGTGTACAGGAGAGTTTTTAAGGTTGAGATTTTCTCAAAAACTACTTGACCTATTGCAAAAAAAAATTCACTGTTTGATAGATAAAAGTTAAAACTATGTAACTGTGAAATAATTACTAAATTCGGTCCAGTAGTTTTTGAGAAAATCTCAACCTTATTGAGGCCCCCTGTATACTTATCTCTGTCGTCGACTGTACTATACAGATAATAAGAACGGTCCAAAGTGTTACACTTGATGTGTTTTGGTCTGTACATGACACTATCGACTTAGTAGGCGTAAATACAAACCAGTAGTTAAGTGGCTTAACTTTGATCAAAGTCAAAGTAAGTTAGTTAGTCAACTTGTATCACTTCGGAAAGTAATAAGTTTCCTCGTTTCTCGTGAAAACGTATGTTCCCGGACAACGGGGATCGGTTGAACTATCTGTAATGCAAGCCATTCAGATAGTTCAACCGACCTATTTTGTACATAGTTTTATTTTAGATATATTTTAGTACTTTTTTTTAGTTTAATGGACAGTGGCGGCATATGCCGTACTTTGAGTATTCGGAAAATGACAGTACGGCGTATGACGTAGTATTTTGATGCATTTAAAAAGACACAACGGCATCTCCCGCGGCGTCGTAGACGGTTTTCTTTGTGGAGCGGTCCCACTGTCATTCTGTGTAGAAAATAGGTATGTGTACTGTCAAAAATAAAGGTTGTAGGTACATTTTTGTCGGTCTTGACACGCACATACTTAGAATCCCCCACGGTTATGACAGTAGTTCCGAATTGTATGAGAATTATCACTGTCATTTCGTAATTTCTACTGTCCATGAACGTGTTAATATTGTAATAATTTGTATATTTTAGTTATTTAAATAAATGACAATGCCAGATTCTGCCCCACCATCAACCGCAAGTTGTACAAGATAACGAATAAATGTAAAGACATCTCCGTTATTTATTAAAATTATTGGTTTAAAATAAAGTTTTGTACAAGTTGCGATTCGAAAAAAATAGCTTAATTAAGAATTCGGAAAACAGTAAGAAATCGAAGCGATTTATTCATTGTTTTTGTTATTCTTCTATAGGAGTTGCGAGAGTAGTAGAAAATGATACTGATTATGATTATGCAATATGAAACCTGTAATAAGTCCCCAACAAAATGATAGGTACAGCTTAAATGGTCACGTAGTTTTATAGGTGGGGCAAAGCTCCATTGAAATGTGGCAATGTGTTTTAGCGCGAGACACTCCAGAATCGACACATCTTTATGTAGTTGTTCGCCCTACAAAGCGAACACATAAATTAGGAATACGTGCAGGTAATATCAATTCGAACCGAATGTAATTTATCAAGCGTCGGCACAAGTCTAACTAAACCAGTGATACCCAAAGTGCTATATATCGATCCCTGTCTCTAATTGTGTCCACCCTGGACATAGGGGTGCGCAGCCCCACCATAGGCAGCCACGATTGGGTTCGGATTCCGATCGAATCCTGGTTTTGCGAAGGTCCTTCCCTTTTGGGGCAGGTTTGAGCTGGTTATTTCATGCGATTTTAATAGGGGTTGAAATACAATAAGGGGGTGTGCTTACCGACCGACTGGAAGCGCCAACTCACGCACCACACACAAACTACGAGTATCACTAAAATAGGGAAGACGGGAGAGTGAATCGATTCCTGGATTAGGAGGATAAAAAGGGGGCCACGGGATGTGGAAACAATGGATTTTAGTATTAATTAAAGTAAGGTGCAAGCAGATGCAAAAAACGATGTTGATCGTACAAATCGAAAAAGCGGTCTGACGTTTACTTATAAAAAATGTAGTCTGGCCTGGTGCGCCGTATTACCGTTCTCAAGACGATGACATCATACCATGTCATGACGCGCCGAACAGAGACGCCGCTATACCAACGCAATATCACTGTCCCTGTCACGCACGATATGACATGGTATGATTTGATCGTTTTGAGAACCGTAATAGCACCCTTGTATTAAATGGCACCTATGTATTTTTATTAACAGATTCAGATAGTTTATTGCAATTAAGTAAATTGAAACTAACAGTTACGAAATGTATTAAAAACTAATTATTATATATAAACGGATATCACTCACTTATATTGTTGAAGGCGACAATTAGACCGACAGTTTCGACCGATTTCGACGGACTTTTTCAAGTTGAGCACGCCACGCCCGCGTCGCCGCGCCGATGACGTTTCGCGACGCGGGCGTGGCGCGCTCACCTTGAAAAAGACCGTCGAAATCGGTCGAAACTGTGGGTCTAATTGTCGCCTTCAACAATATAAGTGAGTGATATCCGTTTATATATAATAATTTGTAGTAATGGCTCACTATAGTTTTAATTCTAAAAGTATTAAAAACTACCTATAACAAAAAAACCTTACCTAAAAACCGTCTAAAAAACTTGGCCCTCTTGGCCCATCACGCTGGCGGCATTCCCGCGCTGGATGGCTAGACTCAGCCTCTGCGCGAGAAAGCCGCCAGCACGAGGGTCACCCGTCGCCTCCCTCAGGCGCTTGCTGAGCTTGTATTTTTTATATAAATTTATTTTCGCAGTTTTCTACTGTGTAAAAAAAGCAATATTAGCGGTAGGAAGGAATGCTTGCCGGTCTGCACAAAATCGAAAAACATGGAAAGGGGTCTACTAGCAATAAAGTTTGGGGAACTCTGAACTAAACCCTTGGCATTCCGAAATCAATGGATGTCGGAGCTAATTCGTGTCTTGTCTGATTTGGGTAACTCTACATATGGATTGACTAACGATATTTATTCCTTGCAAGATAGATTTAAAAATTTCATTAAAGGAACACTTGTTAAGAATGCGTATTTATGTACATTTACCGAGTGCTCTCAAAACGGTGAAGGAAAACATCGTGATGAAACCTGCACGCCGTAGAAGAAAAAAATTCTAAGGCATTTGAAATCCGACAAACCGCAGTGGGCCTGTGGTGGATCATGGCCCCAGCTCCCTCGATGTAAGGGAAGGTCTGTGCCCGGGCAGTGGGGCAATATAAATAGACTGATGATGATGCGTTGGACTGATGCGGTTGGTATAATTATTAGCGTGGTCGTTGAAGAGGCTGTGAGAAAGGCATAAGACCGAGTCTCCTAGCGTCAGTTCCTGCATGCCAAAACGGCACCTGCTGTTAAGGGTCCCGATCCTCAGCACTGAGGCAACGATTATGGAGGAGGAGGATGTTAGACTAAAGCCGCGTTTGGCATCTCTTGAAGTGACGATGAGGCCGATGATGAAGCACCCGGACCCTGTAAATGCAGACTCTGCCTTGAAGATCTCAAGGTTATTGTTTTAGGAAACCTCGACGCTGGTAGTGTTCGTATGATAAAGGACAATGACAAAGGCTTCGTGGAACAAGTGGAATCAACGATATGTGGCAATATAAATAGACTGATGATTACATTATTACTCTCTAGGTTTCACGGGTTTAAGAAAACCCGGTCCTTAGAAAGGCTTGCACGGAGATATAGGTCCAACGCGTAGAGGCCCCTTAGAGAACTTTAATTTGAAGAGATATGTGATGCACCTAGCGGGACCCGTCTCTGAGCGCATCTGACTGCACTCAATGACAGACCCCGTCAGGTGCATAAACTATTGCAGTGATTGGAAATTACAACTTACATTATTACTTATTATTATTATTACTTTTCATTATGTATACTTACACATTATTTATATGTCATTAATACACAGAACACTGCACATTTGTATCGCCAGCCCAACTTCTCAATTTTTTCTGCCCAATCAGTTAACTACGACCATTCATTAGGTAACAGGTTCAATCCAGGTTTAGAAATCTATACTGGTAAAATGGTCTACTCGGTCTCCCGCGATACAGGTTTTACCTAGTGCGGGGCTATTGTACAAACAATATTATGTATGTAAACTTATTGGAAATAAATGATTTGATTTTGATTTGATAAATCAATTCCTTCCAAAAATAAACGTCTTAGAAACGTCCAAAAATAAACATCTATAATAATTAAATACCAGAAATCATTCATTATTCGCAAAGAGACTTAAGTAAAACAAATGATGTTATTTCAGCCGTGACAAATGCCAAGAATGATTACAAGCTAAATATTTCAACGGTATTTCAAAATTAATCTTCAACTTTGATTTTCAAAGTGGAATTCAATAAATCAAGGTTTGATAAGGATTAATCTGAATTGAAATTGCTATTTGTGTGACAAAATTTTGTTCGTCTCAGTCACAGAGCACATACCCCATAGACCTGTATCAGGCGCCCGTGTCCGCACATGAGCGCAAAATTGCTTCGCGACACATTTAACCTAGAGATTTATTTTATTAAAAACGGCCGTTTTTGGCACATTTGAGAACTACAAAGTTGTAGTAAGTAGCTTATCGCAATTATGCCATGTATTGTATATTGAAAAATAGTATTCATCATAATAAACATTTTGTAAAAAACATTTTACAACAAAATTGATTAAATTGGAACATATTACTTTTTCAAGATTGGCGGCGCTAGTTGGCTCATGGAAGGCCCTTAAATACGACAATTATTTAAGTATTCTCTGACACGACCGAGAAAAAGGGTCTCAAATTAAGTTTAACGACGTCTGAATTACAATATTCGACCTTAACTTGACTGTGTTTAGTTAGGAAATTGTACTTCAGTTATGAAGACCCGGGTTCGATCAACGTCGATCTAATGAGGTTCCTAGTTGTATTTCTAGCTTTATGGGGAAAAAACTAGGAAATAGGTCGCGCTTTTGTCACCATCATCAGCCCGTATCAGTCCACCGCTGGGCGTAGGCCTCTCCCAAAGCGCGCCACTCAACCCTACTCTCGGCCCTCTGCATCCAGTCCCTGCCAGTCATCTTGCGAAGGTCATCCTTCCACCTGGTCGGGGGCCGTCCCACACTACGTTTACCCGTTCGTGGCCTCCATTGGAGAACTCGCCTACCCCATCGGTTATCGGTTCTACGACAGATGTGACCAGCCCACTGCCACTTCAGTTTACTGATTCTATGAGCAATGTCAACAACTTTCATTTTGTGGTTATGTCTAATGATAACTTCTTGTTTCAGTCTGTGTCCGTGACCGTGTCGGTGTTGACCTTGACCTTCATCTCCGTGGACCGCTGGTACGCCATCTGCTTCCCGCTGCGGTTCAAGTCCACCACGGGACGCGCCAAGACGGCTATATTCATCATTTGGCTGCTGTCTTTACTGTTTAGTAAGTGATTTAATAATGAGACTTCAATTTATTTTTATTTTCTATTCGTAGTGTTTTTAGGGTACCGTAACGGTGCCCGCCTGTCTCGGAAAGCCTCCCAACGGGCCACTCGCTGGGCTGGCCGATCTGGCGGGCGCTGAATCGTCTTCGATCTGGAGTAGGCCGCTGCAAACAAAATCTTGTGAGGTGGGGATATATACCCGAGGACAGCATGCAGTGCCCCTGTGGCCAACCGACACAAACCACGCAGCACATGACTGCGTGCCCCGCGTGCCTGACAACGTGCACGGACGCGGATCTATGGGCGGCCTCCGTGCGAGCGGTTGCGGTCGCGTCCTTCTGGGCCGGCCGCATCTAATTTGAAGCCATCGACACGAGAAGAAGAAGGGTTCCGTGCCTCAGAAGGAAAAAAAGGAATCCTTATAGGATCACTTTGTTGTCCGTCTGTCTGTCAAGACCTATATCTCAGAAACGCGTGGACGGATCAAGTTGAAATTAATACCAAATACCCAAGCCTGCATGCACCATGAGGTGATAAAATTCACAACGTTCTACGTTGACGCAATCATGCCACTATTCAATGGAGCTTTGCCCCACCTACAAAACTACGTGACCATTTAAGCTGTAGGTACCTATCATTTTGTTGGGGACTTATTACAGGTTACATATTGCATAATCATAATCAGTATCATTTTCTACTACTCTCGCAACTCATATAGAATAATAACAAAAACAATGAATAATTCGCTTCGATTTCTTACTATTTTCTGAATTCATAATTAAGCTGTTTTTTTCGACTCGCTAGATGTGCGGTGGAAGACAGAGAAAGGTGTACAGGAGAGTTTTTAAGGTTGAGATTTTCTCAAAAATTACTTGACCTATTGCAAAAACTATTTCACTGTTTGATAGATAAAAGTTAAAACTATGTAACTGTAAACGAATTATTAAATTCGGTCCAGTAGTTTTTAAGAAAATCTCAACCTTATTGAGGCCCCCTGTATACTTATCTCTGTCGTCGACTGTACCTACAATTAAACCAATAATTTTTTTAAACAACGGAGATATTTTTACATTTATTCGTTATCTTGTAGATCTAGCGGTTGATGGTGGGGCAGAATCTGGAATTGTCATTTGCCGCCCTAAGCTCCAGCCCACTTAGCATGCTGGCAAAGCCGCCACTGTAAAAAACTATTATTACTAGCCTAATCATGCACTTAATTTTGTCGAATGAATCCTCTGAACAAGTGTGCTAAGTGTTCGTATTCTGTCCAGATGTTCCTGAGATCGTGGTTCTTCAAGTGCAGTACAAGGTGAAGCTACGCTTCGACGTGCAGTACCTGATGCAGTGCACGTCCACGTGGTCCCACGATAGTGAGCTCAAGTGGCACGTCATTAAGGCTCTTTTCCTTTACACGTAAGCGAATTTCCTGACGTCATAGCTTTGTATACAATGGAGGATGCTGACCAACTACATAACGTCATAACGAAAAAGAAAAATGTATGGGATTAACATTTGCTAACTTTCTTTAACGCTGCTACAGTGCGCGAGGCGTAAGCTCAGGTTTACATTTGTGTGAGTGATCGCCAAGCTGCTAGCGGTACAAGAGGTGAAGTGCGGTGCGTGCGCGGCAGGGTGGGCGTCCCGCTGTGTATAAATTTGTATGCGTAGGACGCGTCGCGCCTCAGGCCGAATATCACTCTACACTATCTGTGTGCACTCACACAAATGCAAACCTGAGCTTACGCCTCGCGCACTGTAGTACCTAGCGTTAAAGAAAGTTAAAGCCAGGCTAGGCCTTCTAAAGTTCTAACCCGTAATGGAAATCCAGGGACTTTTGAAAATGACGGGAAAGTGATGTTGAATTTTTCGGATAATTTATGCAAGATCTGCTCTTGCATAAATTATCATTCGCGAACAATTTCTGATTAATTTAACGTGATAAACATTTTAGTTAGGCATTAAAATCAGAATTATCAAATAATTTTGCAAAGTTCACTAAGCTCAAGTTATTTTCAAATGTTTCGAGCCTCTAGGCTGGTCAAAAGTACCACTAAGGAATACAGAAGACTATCATCATCAGTCTATTTATATTGCCCCACTGCTCGGGCACAGACCTTCCCTTACATCGAGGAAGCTGGGGCCATGATCCACCACGCGGGCCCACTACGGATTGGCGGATTTCACATGCCTTAGATTTTTTTTTCTACGGCATGCAGGTTTCTTCACGATGTTTTCCTTCACCGTTTTCAAGAGCACTCGATAAATGTACGTAACTTTTTCCGTCGATAAAACCGAGGATAACTCATTGGTGCCCTGGCTGGGAATCGAACCTGGGACCTCCATATTGCAAGTCCATTGACCCAACCACTGAGCCACCGACCTCTTATTAGTTCAGAAGACTATGATAACTTATAAATATTCTATAACATGACATTGGCAAATGACGAACTGTCGATTCCAATAATAAACTAAATAACTTTCTCAGGTTCCCACTGCTGCTGATGACTGTAGCCTACTGCCAAATCGTGAGGGTGCTTTGGCGCTCAGACAACATCCCGGGACACACGGAGTCACACAAACTGTGCACCACACCCACTGGACAGAATAACTGTAAGTACCAACCGTAGCGTCGAATTAACAACCGTAGGGTCGAATTAACAACCATAAGGTCGAATTAACAACCGTAGGATTGAATTAACAACCGTAGGGTCGAATTAACAACCGTAGGGTCGAATTAACAACCGTAGGGTCGAATTAACAACCATGGGGTCGAATGAACAATCGTATGGTTTAATGAACAATCGAAGGGTCGAATTAACAACCATAGGGTCGAATTAACAACCATAGGGTCGAATTAACAACCGTAGAGTCGAATGAATAATCTTATAGTCGAATAAACAATCGTATGGTCGATTGAACAACCGTATGTTAAACAACATAGTGTGTGCGAAATCATTTGCGTTTTGATTCGTCATTACCTCTCTCCTCCCCAATATAATTGTTGGTTGACTCAGTTCTCATATATTTTTTCAATAATTGCACGTCCTTTGTTTAATTCCAATCAAAGTTGAGTCACAGGTACATGTAGAGTCGACTAGTCAAGCGGTCACGCCGAAATTACATTGATAAAGTCTGAAGGACCCACTTGTACGGTTATAATCAGAAAATACGTCAATATAGAATATGTCTGTTACAGTAGGTACTGATTAGTGATTGTACATCATGGAATCGAAATTCATTATGTCTACAAACTTATAGGGCAATCGACCCCACGAATTTCCACTGAACGAATAGTCGACTCCTCAAAAGTTCGATCGAACCTATATGGCATTCAACCATACGAAATGGTACTTATACTTAATCGAAAACAAAGATTAGTATGTATACTACGGTCAGTGTTGCCAGACCTACAAGAAAAATCCGTAGATCTATAGATTTTAGGCCTTATCTGCGGATATACGGAAATCAATGGCAAATCTACGGATTTTTTGCCTCAATTAAATTTGCCACTAAGCCATACAACAAAATACAACGCAGCGTAATCTTTCTGGCTAAAACGTAGACAAACTGCAAAAAATGATGTATAATCCGACCACGTTGAAACGCGGTTGGTCGTGGTTTACTGCGCGAGCTGCATGCAATGAATTGCATGCAGCTCGCGCAGTAATCGCGCGTATTTTCCGTTTTTCTACGGAGGCTACCGCATTAACTACTGGAATTAAACGTCTGAAAAAAATATATATAATCTTGGGTGTCTATTTAGAGACCGATGAATACCGATACATGATTGGACAAACTTCGCTCGATAGAAAAAAAATCGCAAGCACACCCCTTCCATGTCTTTTATAATGAAAATTATATCTAAACCGAAATAGTTATTCATACAAAATATATATCAAAATGTAGGGTCCTATAAATACGAAAAAAATCTGATTTTTGTTGGCGTATTTTATTTCCCTGCCAAAATTCATCCAAAATTCATAAAAATACGAATATTGTGGCTCTGCGCCGTGCTCTTCACTCCGCCGGGCATCTTCTGTCTCACTCTTGCTTTTGACGACCATATAGCGCCTTAAGAAGAGAGAGCTCAAGTAAAACTATACAAAAAAATCATATTTATATTAGCTTAATAAATAAAAGTCCGTAGAACTACGGATTTTTCAGCCGCGCCCTACGGAATTTTTAAAAACTGATCCGGCAACACTGTCTATGGTTTTGTAAAGAATTTAAAAAAATCAGTCAAGTATTTTTTGAGAAAATCTTTCCCTGTTAGACCGATCCTCTTGTTATTATCATTTCATAGTTATACGAATCCTCAAATGTTAGCAAAAGATTAGAATTAGATTTGATAAGAAAAGTTTAGTTAAAGTTTAGTTAGATCATAAATCTCGCGACAACTCGTCACCAACTCTAATTCTATTAAAATCTTATAAACTTTTCCATTATATCAAATGGATTTACTTCCAAATTAGCGAGAATAACCTAAGAGTGTCACAACTATTTAACTTCGAGTCTAAACTCCATGAAATATCTCTCAAAATATATGTAGATTGCTTCAAAACTTTGAGCAGCTCTTTATTAAGAAGTTGTGGAAGTTCTAAATTCGGTTATTGAACGTTTATGATTTAAAGATCGTTTATTGCTTTGCCGAGTATTTATGTTTAGATGAAAGTTTAAAAGGTCGACTTTTTTAACCTGACAATGCCAGATTCTGCCCCACCATCAACCGCATGATGTACAAGATAACGAATAAATGTAAAAATATCTCCGTTTTTTATTAAAAATATTGGTTTAAAATAAAGTTTTATACATCAAGCGAGTCGAAAAAAAACAGCTTAATTACGAATTCAGAAAATAGTAAGAAATCGAAGCGATTTATTCATTGTGAGATTAGTAGAAAATGATATTGATTATGATTATGCAATATGAAACCTGTAATAAGTCCCCAACAAAATGATAGGTACAGCTTAAATATTCACGTAGTTTTGGAGGTGGGGCAAAGCTCCATTGAAATGTGTCAATATCATTTGAACCTGGTTTCTTTTAACCTGGCATCATTTAAACTGTTGACCCGTTCCTTTCCAAAAAAAAAATACTAGGCTTTTTATTATTGGCCAAATCATCTCTAAGTGGCGCTTACATTAAAGTTTATAACGAAGTGTGAAAGTGATAACAACACTGTTTAAGGGAAGTGAGGTTTAACTAGGTTTATGACTAACAGCAACATTCTGTAATACGCTTTTTATAAGTGTTTCTATAATGTTTCATGTCATTAAATAACTGTTGTTTATTTCCCATAGGGCTAGCAGCCAATCGCCGTACAACGCCATCTATCCACGCCAATGCATCAACAGAAGGCCAGCTCAGGTCCAGGAGAAAAGCAGCCAAGATGTTGGTAGCGGTCGTCGCTATGTTCGCCATCTGCTATTTCCCAGTACACTTTCTCTCTGTGATCAGGTAAGACTTTTGGTTTTATGATGCCTTGGTACCCGAAATTAAACTACTGCACAATTAATACCGGTTTTGTAATTCATTGACTTGAATTTTATCGTAATTATAAATCAATCTCAACTCCGAGATCGGTCTGGAGAGCGATATCAAGATGGCGTTCCATTAATAAGAAGAATAAATAAATGTTCGCCATCTGCTACTTCCCAGTAAACTTTCTCTCTGTGATCAGGTAACATCTTTGGATTTATGATGCCTTGGTACCCGAAATTAAACTACTGCACAATTAATTCTGGGCTTTGTAATTCATTGACTTGAATTTTATCGTATTAAAAATCGCTCTCTACTCCGAGATCGGTCTGGAGAGAGATCTCAAGATGGCATTCTATTAATAAGAGGAACAAATAAGTGTTCGCCATCTGCTACTTCCCAGTAAACTTTCTCTCTGTGATCAGGTAACATCTTTGGATTTATAATGCCTTGGTACCTGAAATTGAACTACAGAAACATTAATACAAGTTTTGTACTTAAATTCAACCGTATTTTTATGCCATCGTATCATCAATTCAAGCTACTGTTTTATTTCAGCAAATTGCCCTTTGAAATAGGCAATCCTAGCCGTGACTACGCTATTTTCGACCTTTTTTATAGGCCATAAAGAGGCAATCAGACTATAAATCCATTGAATCAGATGGTGAAGACAATTAATTATTCGAAATTACTCTGATTCGAGTCTGTTTTCCTTTAGTAAATCAGTTCTTTTGCGAAATAGCATGACCTTGAGGTGAATCGTCAATTTTTATTTCGCATACTTTCTCTGATCTTCGGTATGCTTGGTTCTCTAGTGGATACGATAAGAAATGACTTTAACCACCAGAGAAAAAAAGTAGTTAACATTGGTCATAGGATCAGCAAACTGAAGTCTCAGTGGGCTGGTTACATCTGTCGTAGAACCGATAACCGATGGGTAGATGAGTTCTTGGGCTTTTAAAAATGGCGGGAAACGACTGTTGCGAAATTATTTAATAATTTTCAGTTTAATGTCTACAGTTTTTGTTTTGTGTTCAATATCACGTTAAGTTAATCAGAAAATGTTCGCGAATGACAGTATGGTGAAATTATTGGAGGATTCATGCAGAATCTGAAGTTTGGCGCTATGGTTAAGAGTCCCACTAAGAGCTCGGGATTGAAAGTGACTCGAAGCTGCTTCGTCCAGAGTAATGACGCTACGGCGACTCCCCTGGATGAAGAGAAAACGATATGATATTTTGAATATTCTGTAAAATGACGAACTGTCAAGTCCATTAATAAAATAAATAAATAAATAAATAAATACAGGGTGTAACGTAAAGGGTATATGAAGCCGAAGGGAGGGTGTTCAGTATCGGCAATTGAACAACAGAACTTTTGTTCTAAGACTTTTCGATTTTCGCGAATTTATTTTTTGACTTTTCATACATTTCGTACCGGTCAGCTGATCGATTTGTATGGGACGTTAATTTATTTTTATTTTTTATTGGAAAAGTCGTAGAACAAAAGTTGTTCAGTTACCGATACTGAACACCCTTCGGCTTCATATACCCTTTACGTTACCTGTATATGAGTTCTTGAATGGAGGCAATAAACGGATAAACGTAGTGTATTTTTTTAATTTGTCGACTAAGATGTACCTAACTTTTTTTTTATTACAAATGGCCTAAACTAACTCAATTGTCTCCCCTAGGGCTGCCTACGACATGCGTCAGACCGAGCTGATGACCTTCATCTCGCTCATCTCCCACGTGATGTGTTACGCCAACTCAGCTGTCAACCCTCTCATATACAACTTCATGAGTGGTAAGTTATGGCCTAAGAACGGCCTGTTCACAGACCACTTACCCAATAGACATGAAATCGGTACAAAAGACATTGCCACATTTCAATGGAGCTTTGCCCCACCTACAAAACTACGTGACTATTTAAGCTGTACCTATCATTTTGTTGGGGACTTATTACAGGTTTCATATTGCATAATCATAATCAGTATCATTTTCTACTACTCTCGCAACTCCTACAGAAGAATAACAAAAACAATGAATAATACGCTTCGATTTCTTACTATTTTCTGAATATTAATTAGGCTGTTTTTTTCGACTCGCTAGATGTAGGTACAAGACTTTGTTTTAAACCAATAATTTTAATAAAAACCGAGATATTTTTACATTTATTCGTTATCTTGTACATCTTGCGGTTGATGGTGGGGCAGAGTCTGGCATTGTCATTTGCAAGCGAAACATTCTGTCAACGATGAGCGCATAGAGAGACGAAGCGGGGGACAGGGGTGCCGTATTAAAGAGATGCGTCCATGTCGATAATATCTCTAGGTTAGGTGTCGTGAAGC
Source organism: Tachystola acroxantha (assembly GCA_963506565.1). Taxonomy (NCBI): domain Eukaryota; kingdom Metazoa; phylum Arthropoda; class Insecta; order Lepidoptera; family Oecophoridae; genus Tachystola; species Tachystola acroxantha. The sequence continues at coordinate 1,798,470 of OY735892.1, read as the reverse complement.
AATTTTGCGCTCATGTTACAGGTCTATGGGGTAAGTGGTATGTGGGCCTATTCCATATTCTATCCTTTCCAATCATTCATATTCTCGATGACAGCTTTCTTAGAATGTAACTTCGTCATGTTACTTTTAAATGCAAGGTATAAAAAATATGACAACTGCCTAATGTTCCTTTATCCTATATGTATAATATTTATTTAAGGCGCTTCTCCTCGCAAAACAAATCCGATTATGGCCTGACGGCCGAGCGCGGATACAACTAAGGAAAAAAAAAAAATTTCGACGAATTGATAACCTCCTCCTTTTTTTTAAAGTCGGTTAAAAAAGGCGCTGACATGAGCCAACTAGCGCCGCCAATCTTTAAAAAAATCATATCTTCCAATATAATCAATTTTATTAAAAAAGCTAAGTTCACAAATGTGCCAGAAACGGCTGTTTTTCGCAATTATGTGAACTACAACTTACCTACATTGCATCACGTTACAAATAAGCATTTAAAAAATAATATTTATAGCAATAAACAATGTGAACGTAGCTTTTTTAATAAAATTTATTATATTTTTTTAAGATTGGCGGCGCTAGTTGGCTCTAGGAAGGCTCTTAAGACAAATTGAGTCCATGTAGGTATGCAGTCCATGTAGGTAAGAGAGCTCGGTGGCTCAGTGGTTGGGTCAATGGACTTGCAATATGGAGGTCCCAGGTTCGATTCCCAGCCAGGGCAGCCATGTACCAATGAGTTATCCTCGGTTTTTTCGACGGAAAAACTTACGTACATTTACCGAGTGCTCTCAAAACGGTGAAGGAAAACATCGTGATGAAACCTGCATGTCGTAGAAAAAAAATCTAAGGCATGTGAAATCCGCCAACCCGCACTGGGCCCGCGTGGTGGATTATGGCCCGAGCTCCCTAGATGTAAGGGAAGGTCTGTGCCCAAGCAGTGGGGCAATATAAATAGACTGATAATGAGGTATGCAGTAGTTTTTTTATTTAAAAGTACGATAAATAACAAACGTTTTAATAAAGTTACATTTTAAAGCAAGCAAAATAGTGATGTTTTGAAATATCGATATTGTATCGGTATTTATATTCCTCTAGTACGGTATTCCCGCGACTTTGTACGCGTTGTAATTTTTTTCCTGTAATAAAAAAATATCCTATCTTACTCAGAGATAATGCAGCATTCTAATGGTGAAAGAATTTTTGAAAAGACATTGCCACATTTCAATGGAGCTTTGCCCCACCTACAAAACTACGTGACCATTTAAGCTGTACCTATCGTTTTGTTGGGGACTTATTACAGGTTTCATATTGCATAATCATTATCATTTTCTACTACTCTTGCAACTCCTAAAGAAGAATAACAAAAACAATGAATAATTTTCGATTTCTTACTATTTTCTGAATTCTTAATTAAGCTGTTTTTTCGATTCGCAACTTGTACATAACTTTAATATAAACCAATAATTTTAATAAAAAACGCAGATACTTTTACATTTATTCATTATATAAATATCCAGTAGTTTTTTAGTTCATTTGGTTTTAGATCGGTATCGTACCTACTGATCACTTATTTAGTCACAGCACTATAACTGACAAACTAGATCTGTCATCGAGAAAACAAATGATTGGAAATAGTATACTCGTACACTTAGTTCAACATGTATGACTATGTAGTTTGAAAAAAAAAAACAAGTTCTACACATAGGTATGTGGAACTACTTTAAGGCCTTCTGTAGTTTTCTCTAAGTTTAACTGTACCTACCTATAAATTGAGCTATAGTACGTACGCGTCAAGAAAATAGTGAAAAAAGAGCACGTCTATCCACGGTTGACAAATTAGATGACTTAGACAAATGTGCCATAAGAAGGAAAGTTCAATAAAAAAAAATTTCAACTTTCCTTCTTATGTCACATTTGTCTAAGTCATCTTTGTCAACCGTGGATAGACGTGCTCTTTTTTTACTATTTTCTTAACGCGTACGTAGTACTATACTTATGCATGAATGAATGGTTTGCATGGTACGCTTACAGCAGATCAAGTGTAACAGTTTAGACTTTGAACCGTTCTTATTATCTGAGTCATAAGAGTTGAATTCGTACTGCAAGTGTTACCATTGATCTGCCGTTATCCGTACAAAGTAAAAAAAAAAGATTTAGTTTGGCACAAAGAAAATAAATAAAGAATCGTAAAAATAAATCTTTACAATAATTAGAACATGATGAAAAAATTCTTGCCGTGGGCAGGACTTGAACCTGCGACCTTGTCATTCAGTGACAACTGAACCACCACAGGCCACGCCACGCCCACCGAAAATCTTCATCGCTTTATACATACTTAAAGGGTATGTTACGCAATTCCATCTATCGGACAATAGTAGTAGTATTCCGACAACCATGTCTAACATTCGGTTAGAAACATGATTTATGATGATGCGCTCCTATTTTTACTCAGAATTTGAATTACGCATTATCCATGCTCGGTGAATAAATTAGAACACTATGTGAATAGATTACTTTACAATAATCTCTGGATATTTGGTCCCCAAGGAATTAATACCGTAAGGTCATAAACAGGAAAATAATAAATAATAATAAATAAATAATAAAAAAACAGGAAAATAATAAATAAATTTTCCCGCGAAAATATTACGAGTTAATTCAATATCATAAACAGGGTGCTTGTTTCCAGTTCTGTAATCAGACCCTGTGGGCCCTTAGGGGTCTTCAAATAAAATACCCTTAGGGCCTGACATAGCGCCGCCAATTTCAAAAAAATATATCTCCCAATATAATCATTTTTATTAATAAAACTTTTTTAGAAAATCTTTATTAGGATAAATACTATTTTTCAATATCATAGCGACAACCTAAGTATTAAAATTAATAAGATTACTAAAGGGTTGACATTAGACAAATAGCGCCACCATTTAAAAAAAATATCTTTCAATATTAATCAGTTTTATAAAAAAAGCTATGTACAAAATCTTTATTAGGATAAATACTATTTTTCAATATCATAATTGGAACAAGCTAAGTAGTAGTTCACAAATATGTCAAAACGGCAGTTTTTTCGCAATTATGAGAATCAACTTAGCGAAATTGAATCATCGTTGATAATAAGCATTTAAAAAAATAGTATTTATCGTAATAAACATTTTGTACATAGCTTTTTTTAGTAAAAGTTATTAAAATGGAGAGCTCGGTGGCTCAGTGGTTAGGTCAATGGACTTGCAATATGGAGGTCCTAGGTGCGATTCCCAGCCAGGGCAGCCATGTACCAATGAGTTATCCTCGGTTTTTTCGACGGAAAAACTTACGTACATTTACAGAGTGCTCTCAAAACGGTGAAGGAACATCGTGATGAAACCTGCATGTCGTAGAAGAAGAAAAATCTAAGGCATGTGAAATCCACCAACCCGTACTGGGCCCGCGTGGTGGATCATAGCCCCAGCTCCCTCGATGTAAGGGAAGGTTTGTGCCCGAGCAGTGGGGCAATATAAATAGACTGATGATGATGATTAAAATGGAAGATATTATAATACTATTTTTCAATATCATAATTGGAACAAGCTAAGTAGTAGTTCACAAATATGTCAAAACGGCAGTTTTTTCGCAATTATGAGAATCAACTTAGCGAAATTGAATCATCGTTGATAATAAGCATTTAAAAAAATAGTATTTATCGTAATAAACATTTTGTACATAGCTTTTTTTAGTAAAAGTTATTAAAATGGAGAGCTCGGTGGCTCAGTGGTTAGGTCAATGGACTTGCAATATGGAGGTCCTAGGTGCGATTCCCAGCCAGGGCAGCCATGTACCAATGAGTTATCCTCGGTTTTTTCGACGGAAAAACTTACGTACATTTACAGAGTGCTCTCAAAACGGTGAAGGAACATCGTGATGAAACCTGCATGTCGTAGAAGAAGAAAAATCTAAGGCATGTGAAATCCACCAACCCGTACTGAGCCCGCGTGGTGGATCATAGCCCCAGCTCCCTCGATGTAAGGGAAGGTTTGTGCCCGAGCAGTGGGGCAATATAAATAGACTGATGATGATGATTAAAATGGAAGATATTATTTTTTTAAGATTGGCGGCGCTAGTTGGCTCATGTCAGACCTTTAAATACCCCACTGTTAAATTCGGTTATGTTACATACAAGCAAAAATGTGCGCTTAATACGCCTAAACATATTTGTTCAGGACGGATTTCATTTAGTAAAAGTACAGTCAGCAAGGAAAATGTACGAAAAACCTTTGCTAAATACAAACAGATATCACTCCATTTTTGTTTGAACCCTGTGTTTAAACTAACATAATAAGTGGTTAAAAAAAATATTTAGTCAGGTAATAATGTACCTAGTTAGTCAGGTAATAATTCATAATTCATTTATTGCATATCACACACATATTAGGTACATAACACAGTTAAATTTCACAATACATGTGGACCCCGTCCAAACATACAAACATACGAGTTTGTATTATTATTATTATTCCAAATTATGTATTACCTGACTAACTACATAATTTGGGGATGGAGTAAACGTATCCAATAGCGGAAACCCCAACCCTCTCCATGCATGTATTCAATAGATATAGGCACTTATTAGAATAACCAAAATACCTTGTTGTTATATATTTCTATACCTATAGAGAATAAATAAATAAATTAAAAAAAACTATAGGTAATAAGTGGGTGATATCCGTTTATTGTATATGTTGTGTGGAGGACTCCTTATAGTTCACATAAGAAAGAGAAAGATAAAATTAAATTAGTCGTAAAAAATTTACAAAAATTCTGATAAATATTTTTTTTAAGATTAATTATTTGCGTAGATACTTTCTACTTTATTAAATATACGGACAGATAAAAAGTTATGATGTTAAAAATTATTTATATTTGTTTACATTAGATTCTCACAATAATAAAAAGTTTATCAGTTTTTTACGACAACTTGCTAAAAAAGTCAAAGTCAAATTTCTTTATTGCAAGTAAACATGTTGTGTACATTTTTGCACGTCAACATATTTTTGAATTTACATTTACACCACTTTATGGAGAACAACGCTGTATTATAACAAGTTATTACTTATTCTATACAAACAAGAACCGCTGAAATATCGAGACGATAAGACAATGTAAACATTATTATGAAGTCATGATAATTATGTTGAGTGATTTACCTCGTTGTAACGAGGTGTTAAATTCGACGCGCGTGCCGGCGAATCCATCGTCGCAGATTTATCATCGTATCGATCATGATAGGAAACACTCATGAAATATTCAACGCTCGAGTAGAAATAACTCTTTATAAATTGTTACATAATCTAATTTATAAATTTCGTCCTTAATAAGCTTACTTTAAGGTTGTCATGTAATAACAAAGTATTATTGAAGTAATCCTGCTATAAGAGTTCATGGTAAGGGGGCAGGAGTATTCGAAATATTATGAGTCCTACCCTACCTACACACAAAAAGCGTGTGTGTTCTACATGTTTAAAAAATGTACAGTCGATTTTTTGGTCAATTTTTTTATTATTAGTTTGTGATGTAAGTATGTCCTACTGCTGCTTCCCTTATCTTCATGGGCTCAAACCACACTCTTAGAGCGTATAGTTGGTCGCGCCATGACAAAATGTTAAAAAATTATGGTACGACCCTATTCGAAATTGTAATCATTGGGGCTCTGAGTAATAAAAACTGACAGTTTTTAATCCTTAGTTGCCTAGAAAAATAGCATTGACATAATAACAGAACAAACCCTTCGCCCCATTTTCCCCCCGAAACGGAACTCTAAAGGTATATCTTGCTGACTGTACTTACACATACGGAACATACAAATAACGCAACAAATCACGCGCTAATTAATGTTTGCTCTAAGTAATTAATTTTCTGTTTGTAACGTTCACGCTATGTCATGTAACATTCATAAACGTCCCCAAATGCGAGCATGATCGGCGTTAGGTGAAACTTCATCATCATCATCTGTCTGTGATACGATGGACATGCATGTTTTTAGCCAGTTCCATGATGGATCAAGTTTAGATGGCTAATAATTAGTGAACTCTTTTAAAAATCGCCTCTACATGTGGTTAAAAGTAAACATTATATAAATTATAAGCTATAAGATAAGATAAATATTCTTTATTGCAAAGTAAAAGGAATTACACAAAAGAAATATGGTAATACAGTTAGTATCACAATTGGCGGTCTTATCGCTTAAAGCGATCTCTTCCAGACAACCTTTGTTAAGTTGTTAGATAATTCAGCGGATGAATAATAAGTATGTGTTGTGAATCATATGAACATTAGACAACATAAACTGACCTTACCAACACTGTGATATAGACATTATGCTGCCTGTCTATCAAATGAATAATAATAATATAGGATTAATCATGTAATTACCTGGTTATTGAGTAATTGAAATGTTTTTAAAGACGTGCTGTTTTCTGCCCCTTTTCTCCTCAGCGTTGGCACCTTTTCCTTGCAGAGAGGTGTCAATGTTAATTCCAAAAAATGTTGACGTGCAAGAATGTACACAACGTGCAATAAAGAGATTTGACTTTATACATTAAAGAATATTGATCTACAAATTATTTAATTTAGTTTGATAAAAAAAAGATGTTTACATAATATAAAAGAAATATCTAAATACTATTTACAATTATAGTCCGAACACGCCGTCTAACTCCGCACTGCGCGGCAGGAACCCCAGCACGCTGGCGGCGTTGCCCCGCTGAATAGCGAGGCTCCACCTTTGCCTAATATTGATCTTATATTTATCATAATAATATAATGCAGTTGCCTGTAGCCCTTATATCTTGCAAGCTTGATTAATTTGGGATTAAATTAATTTCCTCCTAGCCGGGCTCCCGGATAATATTCAATTTCCTAGCAAACACGAAAAGGCTAGTCCGTCTGAATTAAATTAAAAATCTAATTAGTTAAACGAAATCGTGAGCAATATTCGTTTTAATTTCACTAAAAGTGGGATTTATTTCACAATTAATTTAGTGCCCGTCGTCTGTCTTTTACCTAGATTAAGTGCTATTTGTTAGATAAAATATTCATATTCTTAATGTCTTTTCAACGTGAAAATAGTGCTTCTTTTCCCGCAGCGAGATGATTTTGTCTCAGTAGTATGTACTTACCTACTATACATTTATTATTATACATTTTTTTTAAATAAAAAATGTCATTGACAATAATTGTGAAAAACCTAACTCGAAAGTGATCGCGAACCATTAGTAACGCCTCAATATCGTCCATGACGTCCTTAATAAGCTTACTTTAAGGTCGTCATTGTACGAAATAATAAAGTATTATTGAAGTAATCCTGCTATAAGCGTTCATTGTACAGTGCGCGAGGCGTAAGCTCAGGTTTACATTTGTGTGAGTGATCGCCAAGCTGCTAGTACAAGACGTGAAGTGCGGTGCGTGCGCGGCAGGGTGGCGTCCCGCTGTGTATAAATTTGTATGCGTAGGACGCGTCGCGCCTCAGGCCGAATGTCACTCTACACCAGCTGTGTGCACTCACACAAATGCAAACCTGAGCTTACGCCTCGCGCACTGTACTAGGCGCGTGCGATTCGGTAGCTATCTACGTCTAGTGAGATACTATCGTTGTTCATGCTTTCGAGTAGAAAAAGAAATAAGAAACCTTTTTTTTGCGCTTTGAATCAAAAGTGGAACTAATAGAGGGCAAATCATCCGCGTGAAAAAACAACCACTAAAGCACGGTGTAATATAAAAAGTGGTGTAAATGTAAATTCAAAAAAAATGTTGACGTGCAAAATGTACACAACGTGCTTACTTGCAATAAAGAGATTTGACTTTTGACTTTGAAAAATTGTTTATCTTATTCATTTACGAGAAATACGAAAGCCGTGCATTTAGAACATAATTTTATATGAGGCAGCATCTCGAAACTTCACTTTGTTTTAATTTCCTTTTAGCATCCTCTGTGAAAAAGGAAAAATTGGGAATTGAAACTTTTTTATACATATAATAATGATTTGTTTACATTTATGTGGAATGAGAACCTTTTATATCATAATTTAGTAATCTTGCATGATAATAGATGGCGTTACATTTTTAAAATATTTAAGATATTATATAATATAATAATTTTTATATTTGGACAAAAACATCTCTCTCTCTCTCTCTCTCTCTCTCTTAAATTGTTGTGCCTAGACAGGGACCATAAAAAATAATTTTTAAAATATTTTAAATATTATTATGGTTACGTTGTTAGGCATAAATGTGACTTAAAAGGTTCCTAACTTACATAATTTTTATAATCAGTCAAGTAGTTTTGGAGAAAATTTCAAATTAACCTCCCTCTATGTACTTTAATCAGAGCCATCTGTTTAAGTCACCGCCATCTATTCATAGAACGATTTACTTTCATTAATAGTTGACAGAGAAGCTAAGAAATTATATTTTAATAAGTAGTAAAGCATGTTTATCTGTGTTTTTACTTTGAATAAAAAAAATACGTCACATAATTATTTTTCTTGCAGGATTCCCAGGGTTTTCAGGTCAGTAAGTGAGTCCGGCCCTGTCCTAATAAAGGTGCTGCTACACTAAGTATTAATTTTAAAGGCAAATGCATCTGTTGGATTATCACAAGTACTTTATACATTAACACTTATCAATAAACGTGTAGCAGTAGCTTAAATTCTTTGGAAACAGTCGTTATAAATATTTGGGTTACAAATTAATAAGGTGAAAACAGAGAGAAATATACAGGAGCCTTATTAAGGTTGAGATATTAGATAGATTAGATTAGATTTATTTATTTCGTATTAAAATGTTTCATAACATAATTTTACTTTTGAGGGAGGCGACGGGTGACCCTCGTGCTGGCGGCTTTCTCGCACAGAGGCTGAGCCTAGCCATACAGCGCGGGAATGCCGCCAGTGTGATGGGCACCTTCCCAAGAGGGCCGAATTTTTTAAATTGTTTTTAGTTTTGTAAATAGCTTTTTAATAAAATTGATTAATTTTACTTTTGTATAAATACATATTGTAATATAATATTCAATAGTTTAAAAAAAACTCAACTTAAATGAGACCTCTTGCATACTTTTCTCTATTTTAGACCTTACATTCAATTCAAACTATACATATTTTTTTTGCACAATCATGTCAAGTCAATTTTATTGTTCGCATACGAGTATACCTATATGATTTTGTTACAATATTTAAAACACATATCTTTAAAAGCTTTTTTTCTAAATATACCAATTATTTCGCTTATTTTTGTATGCATTTTTAAACATACATTGTTTTATTACTGTCAAAGGTATAATATTAGGTATAATATTAGGTATCTTTTATATCTTTGACAGTATTGATTGTTTCAACGACTGTTTTCAAAGATTCCCTGTACATTAGTCCCTGACTATTTTGTGTCAATTGCCTTGTAAGTTGTAAATATTATCAATATTGTGATCCATTTATTTTTACAATTTGTTTATTTTTCTATAACTTCTGTAACAGTATAAAATTAATCTCTCACAAAAACTGCACTAAATCGTAGAATATTGCATAATACATTATTATGGTTTTTTAATTGTACTGTTCCATTTTTTTAAAATAGAGATATGAAAAATAAAAATAAAACATTGATTGAATAACACCAACCAGGCATGATATATTTTATTTGATGTATTAACACCGTAGTCAAATGTCATTTATTCAATCATTCAATTCAAATACACTGTATTATATTACTATCAATTATTGTTATCAATACCAATTATTTATTTATTTATTGTCATTATTTTATTATTTGTATATTAATGTTCCACTGTATATTTCATCTACCATCACTTTATATGCATGCTCGTCAGAATAAAATATCTTTCATGAGTCTCTACTTTTACTTACAAAAGCAATCTCCATTGTTACAGGCAAGTTTCGTCGAGAATTCCACAGATCCTACTTCAAATGCTTCTGTTGCTGCCTCTCCTCTGCTACTCCTGACCAGAACGGTACTTCCTTCGCTCCAATTGGCAGTTCCAGAGCTGGAACCACCCGTACTGTGGTCAGAAGAAACGACTCCTGTGTAAGTGGTTACAGATTAACTCATCTATCGCCATCTAACCACAACAGTATCCACCGAGATTTCGGAAGAAACACAACCAATACATCCTTCATCGAACAGATGAATGGCAACCGAAGACCGAAAAGAGATGACTCTCTAAGCGAATCAGCAACCAGATTCACACTTGCCACAGATGGCAGAGATTGACACAAAGACAATTTCTATGTAACATATGGCCCTGAATTACGCAGAACAGATGGCATTGAAACATATATAGCAAGGAGTACTAACAGTATCGATTGTAAACCTTATTACGATTGTTTTAAAGGCGCCGGGCCTAGTGGGTATAGTAAGAATGGGATAGTCGATGAAAGACACAGTGATACACACGCGGATTATCGTGAAAGTGATGAGAAAGAGCTTTTTAAGTTGAACGATGAAGTTAAAAACGGGTTTAGGTTTAATCGTAGTTTAAATAGTTGTCAGATACAAAATAAGAAGAAGGCTAAAACTGTATATTAAGGGCGGCTTGTGTGAGATTCAATTTAAATAAGTTTTAATTTTAGTTAGACACGTTTTAAGTCGCTAAACTTGTTTATTAAACATTGGCACAAATAGGTACATTACCTCAAAAAATGTTAAAAATCCTTTGGTAATTCATTTGTTTTAAAAATGGACTTTTTTATTAAACATACGATAAACACATTTAGCGACGCTAAACAGTCATTTTCGAGTATTTAACTATAACAGTTCGATAAACGCGGAACTTTTTAATATTATGTAAGATGTTAAACATGTTTAGGGGTTTAAATGAGTTTAACTAAACAATATTTAAGAATGTGATGCAAGCCGCCCTAAGTGAGTTTATTCTAATTAGGTATATCATATTTATTGCTGTAGATAATTGATTATCCAATAATGTGATTCTGTTGTAACCACTATCTAAACCTAAATGAAACTTTCACGAACACATATACTTAATATATTTTGTAAGAGTGAGCGTATTAATCTCAGAATCCGATCTTATTTTAATTGTAAGATTTTTTAAATAATCTTTTAAAAAGTATACCTCCAAAAAAAATCTTTACCAAAAACATCTATGTCCTTGGTTAAGAAAATATTTTTTAAGGATTGTAATGAAAGCATCTATGAAAAATATTTACCTAATGGTACGAATGAGTTGTGATGTGATTTATATTTTTTGTAAATAATCTTTAGAACAATGTCTTAAAAATAACTTTATGTAAATTTATATAAATACATGACATAGGTTAAGCTCAAAATGTATATAAAATTTATTAAATTAAGCCTCTGAAACTTAGACCGAGATTCAACTTTAAGTGCAAGCTTCGCCTGAGTTCGCTCTTACCACCTGTCTTTTTTAGATTCATGACAGTTGAGAGCGAGCTCACAATATGGTACAGATTCATAGACAGTTTTGAGTGCGAACCGAGATGAGTTCGATCTTAAAACTGTCAGATTTCATAAAATTTTGACAGTCGTAAGAGCGAGTTGCGCTTAATACTAACTGTGAATCTCGCCCTAAAGTAGATTTATTTAATATAGATGTCAGTGAGCATGCACCAAATTGATACACGGTGAATCGATAATTGACATCTAAATCAAGAATATAATTATCAGTATTAATAAATAAAATTAAATAAAATATTCTAGTAATTTATACATCGTGAAAAGACATTGCCACATTTCAATGGAGCTTTGCCCCACCTACAAAACTACGTGACCATTTAAAATGTACCTATCATTTTGTTGGGGACTTATTACAGGTTTCATATTGCATAATCATAATCAGTATCATTTTCTACTACTCTCGCAACTCCTATAGAAGAATAACAAAAACAATGAATAAATCGCTTCGATTTCTTACTATTTTCTGAATTCTTAATTAAGCTGTTTTTTCCGAAACGCAACTTGTACAAAATTTTATCTTAAACCAATAATTTTAATAAAAAACACAGACACTTTTACGTTTATTCGTTATCTTGTACAACTTGCGGTTGATGGTGGGGCAGAATCTGGCATTGTCATTTTAGTTGTTTTGTTTTTCGGGAGATGACTTTATTTCGGTACTAATATCGTTTTTCTAGTTTTGTTAATTAAATAAATGACAGTAACAATTTTGTGAAAAACCGAACTCGATAGCGATCGCGAACCAATAGTAGCAAAATATCACGTGTATATTTTTATTGCTTCTAAATGAACATTAGTGCTGTTATTCATAAACATAGTTAAACCTCGCTTCCCTTAAATCGTGTTGCTATCCCTTTCACACTTCGTTAAAAAAGGTTAAGATAAAAAGGGACTTATTCTTCTTCTTCTTCTCAACGTTCCTCTTCTCATCGAAGGTTGGACAACATCATGGCAATTTTCACCCTCTGAACGGCCCGGAACAAGGAGCCGGTGCTGCAGAACCAATCACGAAAATTCTTCAGCCAAGAGTGTCTTCTCCTGCCAACGCTCCTCTTTCCACAAGTTTTGCCCTGGATGATTAATTGCAGCAAAAAGGAATAAAGGGCCTAAACGGTGGCGTAACTTTTTATCACGTTTATGAATAACAGCATAGAGGTTGAAAACATTATGGCCGATAGTTATAAATGCGGAGTAAAACCTATATCACGGTTTAAACCACGGTATTTTACTAACTTAACGTTTTTAACGAGACGAGACGAGTTCTCGAATGGAGGCCACGAACGGGTAAACGTAGTGTGGGACGCCCCCCGACCAGATGGAGGGATGACCTTCGCAAAATGGCTGGCAGGGACTGGATGCAGAGGGCCGAGAGTAGGGTTGAGTGGCGCGCTTTGGGAGAGGCCTACGTCCAGCAGTGGACTGATACGGGCTGATGATGATGAACGTTTTTAAGCGTGAATGTGATAAAAGAAGGTTTACGTAATGGAGGTTGAAACAGATTTATAGCTAACAGCATAAATCTATTTCTAAATATCGATCTTTTGCCTTCACACGCTTCTAGTACATATCAAAGCACATCAAGTTCTTATTATCAGCGTAGTAAGACTTGAAATCGAACTGCAAGGGTTACCATTGATCTGCTGATGTACCTACGTAAATATGTTACTTTATTATAATATAATTTAGGTGTTTGTAAACACTTAAAATGCACAGGAAATAGTGTATGTATACAAAATCGTATTGGATATAGTACAGTCGAAACCATAGAAATGTGTACTTGAAACAGGCCACTTACCCCATAGACCTGTAACAGGACGCCCGTGTCTGCCCGCACATGAGCCCAACATTGCTTCGCGACACGGGGCACCTAGAGATATTATCCACATGGACGCATCTCTTTAATACGGCACCCCTGTCCGCCGCTTCGTCTCTATGCGCTCATCGTTGACAGAATTTTTCGCTTGCAAGTCCTGCCCACCGCTACTAGAATTATTTCAGCATTTAAAATAAAAGTGAAATAATTTTTAAATCACAATCTTAATTTCGGCGAGCGGTGGGACTGTCCCATGCAGAGGCACTGGATACGCCTTCACGTAGCCAGGTAGCACGAGTATGGGAGCCACCTATTTAATACTACCTACTTTTTTATATATAAATATATTTACTAACCGTAGATAATAAGTATTGTATTACTAACAACATATAGACCAAATAGTCCGAAATAAAGATATTTGAATTTGAATTTAAATACTCTCCTTATGTGTTAGACTGTACTAGCTAATGTATTTATACACGTAAGTATTATTTTTGCAACATACAACGTTGCAATATTGAGTTATTACACACACGAAGTACACACAGAGACAGAAAACAGTATACAGGGGGCCTCAATAAGGTTGAGATTTCCTCAAAAACTACTGGACCGATTTTAATAATTCTTTTACAGCATTGATCTCCTATAAACAACTAGATACACAGTCTGCCTTCTAAAAATGTCCGAGCGCAAAGGTCCAAACGGATGAAAGGACCCTCATTTGCTTTATTGGACATTATTTGGACGTTAACAATGGACCCTTATTTGGACGTTTTTTTAAATTGTTTTAGTAAGACCTTTGTGTATCTAGTTGTTTATAGGAGATCAATGTTTTACAGTTGCCTGCATGTTTTAACTTTTATTTATACAGGGTGTTGTTTTAATCAACGACGAGCTTTTGAGATAATTTTTGAGGTAATCTCAACCTTAAAAACTCTCCTGTAGGTACACTTTTCTCTGTGTTAGACCGTACCTACCTAATTTCACAGTAAGTACCGTAGTAAGTATATGAACGGGCAAAATTATTTAGTTTTATTTTACGGGATAACCATATTATGATAGCGATGTGGCGTCCTGCCAGTGATGACCTACGGAGCCGAAACGTGGCCATTGACGGTGAGACTGGCCCACAGGTTCAAGGTCGCTCAGCGAGCTATGGAAAGAGCTATGCTTGGAATTTCTCTGTTAGATAGAATAAGAAACGAGTATATCCGCCAGAAGACAAAAGTGGTTGACATTGCTCATAGAATCAGTAAACTGAAGTGGCAGTGGGCTGGTCACATCTGTCGTAGAACCGATAACCGATGGGGTAGACGAGTTCTCGAATGGAGGCCACGAACGGGCAAACGTAGGGGACGACCCCGACCAGATGGGACTGGATGCAGAGGGCCGAGAGTAGGGTTGATTGGCGCGCTTTGGGAGATGCCTACGTCCAGCAGTGGACTGATACGGGCTGATGATGATGATGATGTGGCGTAGGGTTTCAACATTCCCGGCTTTTTTCATTCCCGGGATTGAGATATATTTTGCCTATCCCGGGAATTTTCAGGAACCCTATTCCAAAAATCCCGGGTAATGTAAAATATTCCTCAATCCCAGGAATTGGATTTTACATATCCCGGGATTTTTCTGGTATAGAGAGTTAATGCAATAAATGTTACTTATATCAGGAGTAAATTGATCCGTAACGGAATAATTAACTTGAAACCTTATAAATGTTTTTGCTGATATTTAATGCTCGGGGAACAAATTAGGTAATTAGGAATACAATAAAGAATTTGAATTTGAATTTAGGTGAGTACCCAAATGTCGATTTTTTGGCTGTGGACTGGACTTTCCTTCGATTTTGTCATTCCGTGACAAAGATCCCAGGTTCGATACCCAGCAAGTGCAGCCATGAGCCATGTACCAATGAGTTATCCTTCGCAAATTCATCTATCCTATACTACTATTGTCCGATATATGGAGTTGCGTAATTTTCGGTGGGCGTGGCGTGGCCTGAGGTGGCTCAGTTGGTAAGAGCGTGTCACGGAATGACAAAGGTCGCAGGTTCAAGTCCTGCCCACGGCAAGAAATTTTTCATAATGTTATAAGTTCCCGGGAAAATGTTGTATGGAATGTTCCCGGGATCAGAAATGACAATTTTCCAGGGAATTCCCGGAACATGTAAACCGGGAAACACTAGTGACGATAATAAGTCGCCCGAACTGGCCGCGACCTAACTTATGGTTCGTAGTGTGAATGAAACTATCGCGTTTTCATATATTCGAGTCTGGCGACAATTTTGTCGCTATCACAGACCACTTACTCCATAGATGTGAATCGGTACAAATTTGCAAGCGAAAAATTATGTCAACGAGTAGCGCATAGAGACGAAGCGGGGGACAGGGGTGCCGTTTTAAAGAGATGCGTCCATGTCGATAATATATCTGGGTTACACGTGTCACGAAGCAATATTGCGCTCATGTGCGGGCAGAGACGGGGCGCCTTCCTGTTACAGGTCTATGGGGTAAGTGGTCTGTGGTCGCTATCGTATGGTTGGCACGTCGTCTGTGTGAATAGAGCTTTAAATATTAACGTACCTATTAAAATTGTAAATATTATTATAAGTAGGTACCTACCATAACTTTCTGAGCTTCTATGGCGCGTACTCATAAACGCGGAATAAAAGTTATTCCACTGTTTAAGCCACGGTTTCTTTCTAGTGAAAGTGACAAAACGCGGTGGTTAAACTAAGTTTGTGTCTAACAGCCTATATGTGGTTAATTCTGTACCTATACCGAAAACCAAATCAAGTGTCTTATTTTGTAAACAAATATGATCAAATTACCTGTTGTGATGTAACACTGAAAGAACTGATTGATTGAACCTGTTCATCATTGTGAAAATAAGGTGACCCGATCTAATAATGAGAAAATAACTATTAGGCCAGTCATTCTGGCGAGCGTTTGTATGGAGACCCCAACAATAACTCCTCTATCGATGAAACTTTTTTGTATACTTAATAGCATATTTATAAGAACAATTGTCAGAGAATCCAATAATATTTCGAGGCGGAAGTTACTTATTTTAATTGAAATTCAACATTATACCGTATCTTTTTCTGGAACAATGTTATGGTCATAATTCTTTTTCTATAAATTGTATTTTATTAGTGTGCTTCTGTACATTCATAAGTAAAACTACTTTTTAATTCGAAAGTGTAGGTATTTTAATAAAATGTCTTTTTTGGCCGTAGTTTCCATAGGATAATTGCTCCGCCGGGTTTCTGTTTTTAATATGCCTTCAAATTATTATTTCTAGTATAAGTACGAAAATCCAACAAAAAAATCCAAATGAAACAATTCATTATACAGAATTTGTCTTTTAACTATCTCTGGAAAATTACTCTATCAGATATTTTTTACAATTGTAATGAGATACCCACAAATAACCTGATTTCAAAAGAATCCAACAAAATATCCAGGCGGAACACCATTATTTCGAAATACCTATCAAGCGCAGGCCAGCGCGGGGCCCGAGGCGGGCGAGGGGCGTCGAAAACCGGTCGAGCGGCGGGCGAGTTTCTTCAAGTAGGTTAATAGGTACAGCTAACATAAGATCAACACTTTGGACTAAGTACCGTTCTTATTATCTGCGTCGTAAGAGTTGAAATCGTGCGAATGCGAGCGAGTATTACCATTGATCTGCTGTTGTCCGTACTATACGTATGTATGTATGTATGTATGTAGGAGGTTGATCTAAACATCGCAATTTAATTATTATTATCGTCATCGTTTCGAAACATACGAACGCAGTAAATGTAATATGCGTATTGCCTTGTATAAGTTGAGTATATAGTGTGTGTTTTCTTCGCGACACGGGGTCTAGGATAAACTAACCCAGAGATTCCTTTAGAGTGTCTTTAACTTAATTGGGCGCTTAGTGTTTTTTTTATGTTACTTCCAGCTTTAAGAAACGCCCCTGTGAATCTGTACTAGATTATTTGCAATTTTGTCGAAATCTAGTCGCGTTCATGTCTCACGCTGGTGCATGAGATAGTGTTTGATAATTTCGCCACGCCAAACAGCGGGCGTATTGGTCGAGTGGCTGGAGCGGTCGCCTCCCGTGCACGCGGTTCCGGGTTCGATTCTTAGCTAAATATATATGTTTTTGTTTTTGTTTCGTGTTTTATTTTGTATTTTATTTTAATTGTGTTTCGAATTTGGTTAGTATTTTATCAAACATTTTGTTGTAATTATCTTTGAATTTTATTTGAGCATAAACTCTGAAATCATTTATACCGAAGTAGGTGTATTAGGAGAGCTGGGAATCTGTCTGTACTAGATTACTTGCAATTTTGTCGAAATCTAGACGGAGCGGTCCGTTCATGTCTCACGCTGGTGCATGAGATATGCTTGGTAATTTCGCCGGGCTAAACAGCGAACGAATCGGTCTAGTGGCTGGAGCGGTCGCCTCCCGTGCACGCGGTTCCGGGTTCGATCCTTAGCTAAATATATATTTTTTTTTGTTTTTTTGTTTTATTTTTTTTTTGTTTTGTATTTTGTTTCGTGTTTTATTTTGTATTTTTAACCGACTTCCAAAAAAAAGAGGAGGTTATCAATTCGTCGAATTGAAAAAATAATTGTGTTTGGAATTTGGTTAGTATATTAGGCAGATCACCCTCACTTGTAGATTTTTGTGGTTGCAGTTGCGATTACATATTATTAGTAGGTGAATATCTCACGCTCATCGTACAAGTGTAGAATTTAAATTTGCTTAGCTGTAGTCGTCAGTATGACGTAAGTAATAAGACCTATGCCGCACGCAAATATACCCGTAGTCGATGTGCGAGCGTGTTGAAAAATAACAAGCTGTCTTTGTTACTCGAGGGGGTGAGGGGGGTCCGATCGCATGTAGCACGGCGCACCGTTCCGCTGAATCACTTATTGACTGATAATCTATTTTGATTCTAATAATATCACAATACAGTAGGGTTTTATATAACAGATAATTATAATTTTAAGAAATAATTTGATACACGCACACCAAACGAGATCCCACGGCGAAAAAAAAGTGTTTTGCCATTGTCCGTACTAACCTTGACATATGTTGTCGTACTTATGCGTTGATGATACGGGCTAGATTACGTTTTGTGTTTGTTGGCGTAGGTACTATCGTCTCGGTCGAGCTTACATAAACATTCCACGTAGTAGGTACCTAGTAAGTACACATAAAAACACATCAAGTTGTAACACTTTGGGCCGCTCCAATCTATATATCTATCTGCGTCGTTAGAGTTGAAATCGTACTGAAAGTGTTACTATTGATCTGCTTTTGTCCGTACTAACCTTGACTTATGTTGCGCTTATGCGCCGATGATACGGGCTAGATTACAATGGTTTTGTGTATGTTGGAAGTTGAACAAATATTTTGGAGATAGGATTCTGTACTCTACCTACAGTTATACGAATAAGGTTTATTTTAGGTTAACTCGTTACCGAGTGGTGAAAGCTCGACCGACCTACGCCAACATGCACAAAACCATTCTAATCTAGCCCGTATCATCGGCGCATAAGTACGACAACATTTCAAGGTTAGTACGGACATAGCAAAACAAATGGTAACACTTGCAGTACGAGTTGAAATCGTACTGCAAGTGTTACCGATGCGATAGATATTTTCTACTTGTATAGGAAGAAGGTTCGACTAAGATCGTAAGTATGTTCATAATGATAAGAAAAATCGAACTTAGCATTTTTCTCAACTCTAATTTTTCGTCGATTTCTAGAAAACGCTTGTCCGCATGGATCTTTACTGGACTTTAGTAAAGAGTTAATCTACAATTAACCTTATTTGTATATGAGTAGACAACAGAATCCCATCTCCAAATATCTCCTCCGCTCCGTCCAATTTTTCGTCCGCGTTCCCGCTGTTCTGTACGTGTAATAGGAATAAGGTTGTTAATCGGCCGCAGTAGCGATCCGCGCGCAGTGGCGCATGCACCGCCGCGTTGATTAGAAATATTTGAATACAACTCTATTTGATATTTTGTGCTTCGCCTGCATTTTTTATTGGAAAACTTGAAAAGCAGTTTTAATAAGATAGTCTGTTCATAATGACAAGAAAAATCGGGCTGAGCATTTTTGGAAACCCCCATTTTTCGTCAATTTCTGGATAACGGTTTTCGGTCTGGATTTTTTATTGGAAATTCATAACTACTTTCGAAAGTAATATTTTAAATACATAATTAAATAGAAATTGGAGTGAGTAATTATCCCTTGGAAATTACGGCCAAAAAACACATTTTATTAAAATATATATATTTCCATATGGAAATATGGTTGGATATTCTGTCAACACATGCCTATAGGTAACTAGAAATTGTAAAAAAAGAATTTTGGATAGAGCAATTTTCCTGTAATTGATACCACGTAATTTAAGTTTGACCTTGAAAATACCTAACTTCCGTTTCTACAAATTATTGGATACTATGTCAATTCCAATCTACATATGGTACTCTATCACTGTGCCAAATTTCATAGATAGATGAGTTACTGCTAGGGTCAACTCCTTTAATGACTGGCCTATATGCAATAATCACAGAAAAGCTTGAAATGTTAATAGTTTTTGTTTACAAAATTAGACACTTGATTAGGGCTTCGGTATACCTACATAATGTCTAGATTAATGACTTGTAAAATAAAATAAAGGCGAAACACATTAATCTTTTGTCACATAATGTGCCGCCGTTATATCACTGTTTATGTAAATAAAATTAATGACAGAATCGCATGATTGCATTTTATTTATTACTGCTGGTTCACCCATAACAAATAAAATTAGAAAGAAAGAAAGAAAAATGCATTTATTTGGCGCCACAATAAAATACTAACATACAGTGAATAAATAACCGAAACACTAATACAATGAACACTTAGAGACAGTATATGGTGCGGCATGTGACGTCACAAAAGACCAGCCCCCTTACCTTGAAGTCTTATAGCAGTATTACTTTCATAATACTTTGTTACTTCGTACAATGACGACCTTAATGAGCTTACTTTAAGGTCGTCATTATACGAAGTAACAAAGTATTATGGAAGTAATACTGCTATAAGACTTCAAGGTAAGGGAGCAGCTCAGCATGTGCTGTAGCGGGGCCACAGCGCTGGTTTTCAGCTGGCCTCGGCAGCGTCCACGGCATAGGCGGACAATGGACAAACACTCCTCATAAAAGTGAAATATATTAATCGTAATAATTTTTATATCATCATCATCAGTCTATTTATATGTCCCCACTGCTCGGGCACAGACCTTCCCTTACATCGAGGGAGCTCGAGCCATAATCCACCACGCGGGCCCACTGCGGATTGACGGATTTCACATATATTTTTTTTTCTTCTTCTACGACATGCAGGTTTCATCACGATGTTTTCCTTCACCGTTTTGAGAGCACTCGGTAAATGTACGTAAGTTTTTCCGTCGAAAAACCCGAGGATAACTCATTGGTACATGGCTGCCCTAGCTGGGAATCGAACCTGGGACCTCCATATTGCAAGTCCATTGACCCAACCACTGAGCCACCGAGCTCTCACCGAGCGAGAATTTTTATATACTATAATATATATATATATATAAACACACACAAAAGTGGTGTAGCGTTTAAGATACATATTATAATGAAAAACCAATAAAGAGTAAACAGATATATAGTATAATTAAATAAATTAAGTAGTACAGTCGAAGACAGAGATAAGTATACAGGGGGCCTCAATAAGGTTGAGATTTTCTCAAAAACTACAGGACCAAATTTAATAATTCTATTACAGTTACATAGTTATAACTTTTATCTATCAAACAGTAAAAGAATTTTTGCAATAGGTCAAGCAGTTTTTGAGAAAATCTCAACCTTAAAAACTCTCCTGTACACCTTTCTCTGTGTTCCACCGTACGAGTACAAGCACAACAAACAATGAAAGTCCAAGTACCCAAGTGTGTACGACGCATCGATCTTCCTCGCTCACCACGGCAGGCAGATAGAAGAAGATATATAAGCATATAATGCGGATCATGTTTGCCAACAATCTCAAAAATATCAGAAAAGAAACTGCACTTTATCAGATTTCTGTGCGTCAATAACATAGTTTTTAAGTGTTTTCTTGAAAGTACCAATAGTCTGGGTCACGCAACGGTGGTGGAAGATTGTTCCAGATCTTGGTCGCGGCATACTTAAAACTACCCCTAAAAGCAGCAGTAGTAAACTTAGGAACCAGTAAAAGATAAGCCGATGCGCGCGTTTTGTACCTAGGTAGCCCCCTTACCTTGAACTCTTATAGCAGTATTACTTTCATAATACTTTGTTACTTCGTACAATGTCGACCTTAATGAGCTTACTTTAAGGTCGTCATTGTACGAAGTAACAAAGTATTATGAAAGTAATACTGCTATAAGAGTTAAAGGTAAGGGGGCTGTGTAGTCACGATACTGTAGGTAGGTACTTATACCTATATTGAATCGACGAGTGTTCATGAATGAATGTGGAGAAGCGAATGTGTAGTAAATAATTTATTAATTAGGGTTCAAACATTCAGGTCATTCTTTAATTCTTAAGACCTAGCTTCATGCAAAATTTCATGATTCTAGGTCAACGGGAAATACCCTATAGTTTTTTTTGCATTTTCATACATATATGCGGTAAAATGCGACATAAACGGCCATATCTTTTAATTGCGTTGACAAGAAGTTGCATAACATATGCAGAAGTGGACTGATACGGGCTGATGATGAATAGGTTTTTATTATGAAAGCTGATTTGAAAGATGTGCTGCTGAGAGTTTTTTGCCACTTTTTCTCCTCAGCATTGGCACCTTTTCCTTGCAAAGTGGTGTAAATGTAAAAACAAAAATATTTTGACGTGCAAAAATGCACACAACGTGCTTACTTTTTATCCTTTTACTAACGACAAATTTTATTAAAAAAGCTATTTACAAAATAAATAAATACCTAAATACTATTTACAATCAAAGCCCGAACACGCCGTCTAACTCCGCAACATGCTTATTTGCAATAAAGAAATTTGACTTTTGAATTTGACTTTGAAATCTGGAGCAAGGGTTACATTGAAATACAACATTTGAAACATTTTCTACAATATATTTCGTCTCAGCACTTATTCAGTCCCGAGCAGGTCCCGTTATAAAACTCCAGTAACAGCTTTAGCAATGGAACCGTCTATAAAACACAACTATAACTTTAAAACCACTATAAATCTGATGGAATCCGTGATTGCACGATAGAGCCGCCAAAAGTGTCCCGACACGACGACGCGTCGAAATTTACCAGTAACAACGATGAATGGTTGAAAAATGCATACAATATTTATTAGTCGAAGATTCGGAATAAACTAAATGTGTACTTATTTATTAGTTATCTGTGTAATACTCTAGCAATATTTTTTAACATTTAAAAAAAAAACTATGTTTATTTAAGTACTCAACTGCGTTTTAATATTTTGGACTGCGTATAATTATTTTCATCACTTATGCATGCATAGTTGACGATCGCATCACAAAACATAATTATTTCCGCGCTCCCATACTTCGTGCACCACTGTGACGGGACAATTGGAACGAATTTGTAAAACGTCTCCGGTGTCCCGTAAGTATTCATTCGTTTTGTTTGGTTTGTAACTAAGAGTATACTGGGTGTTCGGCACATGGATGGGCAAATTTTTTTGTGGATTGGTGGGGTCATTTGTAAGGTTTTAACTTATGTGACCATATGTCCTAAGTGCCACGGGTACAGTCGAAGATTGTTCTGGACTTATTACAGGTTTCATATTGCATAATCATAATCAGTATCATTTTCTTCTAACACTCGCGAAACTCCTACAGAAGAATAACAAAAACAATGAATAATTCGATTCGCTTCGATTTCTTACTATTTTCTGAATTCGTAATTAAGCTGTTTTTTTCGACTCGTTTTATGTACAAAACTTTATTTTAAACCAATAACTTTAATAATAAACGGAGATATTTTTACATTTATTCGTTGTCTTGTTCATCGTACCTTGATTGTGGGGCAGAATCTGGCATTGTCAATTCTTTCACGGGACAACAACATGTGACAAAAGCGGGACATGCCACCAATATCATTCTGCAAGTCACATGGACGTAAACAGCCCTATTGCGCTCATGTTTCAAGCTCATGACAGTTTAATAGGACGACGAGAGAGATTATAAAACTTTCCGCCCTTTCATCGCGACGCTTTGATATAACTTTTACAGGGAAATATCTAATCTGATATCTGTCAGGCCTTAAGACTAGTGTTACATATAAGTATTTTAGGAAAGACATAGATAAGTATGCAAGGAGCCTCAATAAAGTTGAGAATTTCTCAAAAACTACAGGACCAATTTTAATAATTCTTTTACAGTACATAGTTTTAACTTTTAGCTATCTAACAGTGAAATAATTACTGCAATAGGTCAAGTAGTTTTGAGAAAATCTCATCCTTAAAAACTCTACTGTACTTTCTCTGCGTTCCACCGTACCTATCACTCATCGTACTCACCTCAATCATATTTAAGTTAAGGGGGACTTCAGAGCTGGTTAGTATTTTGCCCAGCGCCTGAGCCTCGCTATACAGCGGGGCAATGCGGCCAGTGCGCTGGGCACCCTGCCGCGCGGGACGGGCCTTGACGAGGTGTAGTGTTGGCTAAATATAGGTAAGTATTTATACTTGTATTTGTTTTTTTTATATAATATTTTTAATTATTTGAATAAATATTACAATATTTAAAAAATTTAAAAAATATTTTACTAATACATAGGTCCTTAGCCGATAACCTAGTGGTTATCGTCAAGGATTTTATAAAAAATCATTCAAGCATTTTTTGAGAAAATCTGAACACCTTTTTCTGTGGTCAACCGTCCTTACAAATATATTGTTTAACCGACTGATGAAAGGAGAAAGGTAATGTTTTTCGAATCAAGTATGTATTGATTCTTTTTTTGGCCTCTTGTGGCGTAAACGGTTTGATCGATTTAAAACAACAAAAATGTAAAAAAAAAAACTTTTTAAAAATAAGTTGACAAGTCCAGTCGTGACCGAATTATAGGTGTATTAATAAAATAAAAGACCAGAAGACAAAAGTGATTGACATTGCTCATAGAATCAGTAAACTCAAGTGTCAGTGGGCTGGTCACATCTGTCATAGAATCAATAACCGATGGGGGAGACGAGTTCTCGAATGAAGGCCACGAACGGGCAAACGTAGGGGACGCCCCCCGACCAGATAGAGGAATGACCTTCGCAAGATGGCTGGCAGGGACTGGATGCAGAGGGCCGAGAGTAGGGTTGAGTGGCGTGCTTTGTGAGAGGCCTACGTCCAGCAGTGGACTGATACGGGCTGATGATGATGATGAATAAAATAATATTAAGATACGATAGGTACCTAGTTAGAAATGGGACAATTATTGCAATTAATGTCCCGAATTATTTTCATTTGTCCTATATCGAGCTCTATTAGCTCAGTAATTGTCATTTAAGATAACTGTTAGATAATGAAAATAGGATTGCTTAGTCAATGAGGAAATCCATCTGACAAACCATATTGTCTATTTGGCTTATGGGATTAGCGAACCAAAGTCAGTTTCACGAAGAAAGAATATTTATATTCTTTGGTGATAGATCGGGGCTCGTAGGCCAGTTGCGAGTACACTTTGAAAACGATCTTACAAGTTAAGCAACGTTGGGCGAGGTCAGGACCTGGATGGGTGACCGCTAGTGACTACGCACTACCAGAAAGGCTGGCGCGGCGGCTGGGACGGCCGAGAAGAGTAAAGCTCTAAAATACAGGGGTCTCGACACCCTTTACAACTTTGTTGCTTTTGGTGTCGAGACCCTCGGCCCGTGGGGTCCCGGCGCTTGGTCGCTTTATAAAGAGCTTAGCAAACGAGTAGTAGATGCCACTGGTGACCCAAGAGCTGGCAGCTACCTCGCGCAACGGATTAGCATCGCGATCCAGCGAGGTAACGCTGCCAGTGTCGGGTACTCTTCCTGCAACTATTTTTTTTTTAAATAGTTTAGATTAGGTTTTTTAAATATTGAATGGTTCTTTTTTATTTTATATTGTACCTTTTTGAAATAAACAAATATAATATTGTATGTAAATATCGTGTAATATGTATGTTCATATTTGTCCATAAGGTGTGCGTGCATTTTCAGTTTTTCTGTGAAGGCTACGGCACTAACTACTAAAATAAAACGTTTGAAAAATATATAGCAATCTTGGGGTATCTATTTAGAGACTGATGAATACCGATACACGATTGGACAAACTTCGCTCGATAGAAAAACATACCCCTTCCATGTCTTTTAAAATGAAAATTATATCTAAACCGAAATAGTTAATCATACAAAATATATATCAAAATGTAGGGTAGGTACCTACCTATTATAAATACGAGAGCTTGTTTTAAAAAATCAGATTTTGGTTGGCGTATTTTGATTTCCCTGCTAAAATTGATCCAAAATTAATAAAAATACAAATATGGCGTCACTGTGCCGTGTTCTTCTCTCCGCCGTTGCGGTACATCTTCTGTCTCGCGCTTGAGTTTGACAGCTGGCAGCTCCTTAAATTGAATTATGTACCTAATATACAGGGTGTCCCGTAAATAGGTAGTAGGACAAATCTATCCGAAAAATATAAAATCTCAATATCTCGAAAATGGGGACACTTTTACTAAGGTCAAATTTTTATCATAGGTTTGGCCCTCTATCTCAATTTTTTTTTAATTTATATGCTGCTATTCATAAAGCTAGTTAAACCTTACTTCCCTTAAATCGTGTTGCTATCCCGTTCACACTTCACCCATTTACGCCCGCTGTCCCCATTTGGAGCCATATATTGAAGTACCCATATTTTCTAGCATATGTTAGATTTCTTTTGTTTAGAGGTTAATTTGTAGGAGCAAAGAGTGTGGCTACATGGTACGACTTGTGGTTTTGTAATTTACTGGATTAATTTAGTAAAAGAAGTGATTTTATTTACTTCATTGAGCGTGTAGATGTATGACCAAAGGTAAGTTATTATTTTTTATATTTACATGGCTATTTATTGCACGTTTTTTGTATTTTTCACTTGGTTATATTGTCAAAGCTTAACACGTTCATGGACAGTAGAAATTACGAAATGACAGTGAAAATTCTCAACTACTGTCATAACCGTGGGGGATTCTAAGTATGTGCGTGTCAAGACCACAAAAATGTACCTACAACCTTTATTTTGACAGTACACATACCTATTTTCTACACAGAATGACAGTGGGACCGCTCCACAAAGAAAACCGCCTACGAACGCCGCGGGAGATGCCGTTGTGTCTTTTTAAATGCATCAAAATATACGTCATACGCCGTACTGTCATTTTCCGAATACTCAAAGTACGGCATATGCCGCCACTGTCCATGAACGTGATAGAAAGGAATAAAGGGCCTAAACGGTGGCTTAACATTAAATCTCGTTTATGAATACACGTCACTATTCTAAGAAAACCAATACGACATTTTATCGATCGCATCTAGCCAGCAGTAGAATGCCTAGCAAACTCCTAAAATCTCGATTAGGCGTAAACTCAATTCAGCAAGGTCATTTTTCATTCCGTATCTGAGTAAGATAGCCTTTAATCTACCGGCGCGGCGTCACCCATTACGCTTGAAGGCTGACGATAAGGGCTATAATGCTGCCCTTTTGAGTCTAAATCGACGAGTCGATTACACTGTATATTTAGTTAACAACACAAAATTTAGAGGAAGAGATACTGGAGATACAAAAGGATACTTATTTGTTAAATTCAGTAGTATACTAATTTTTTCGGCCTTTGGTACACTCAGTTTTTACATTATTATATCATGTTTGCGCGGCAGGTCGCCAACGCGATGGACGGACCAGATCAGCCCTATTACCGTTCTCAAAACGATGAAATCATACTATGTCATGGCGCGCCAAACAGAGAAGCCGCTACACCAATGTCATAGCACTTTCAGACATTTTATTTATTTATTTATTCATTAAAAGTATAGCATTACAGTTTATCACCTACGCACTATACATTTCATTTAATCATTAATTATATTATTAGAACATTAATTCAATTACTTATATTAGTATTACAGTTATATATTGTTATCACGCCTCATTATTCCATTAAATAGGTATAATATTTAAAGTCATTAAATAATATAATTGTAATTGCATTTACATTAAATTATATACAATAAATAATAACAAGTACAACACAATAATAAAATGTCAATTATTCGTCATTCATCCATCCTCTCGCAAAACAACAAACATTCCCGGAGTACTGAGTACAGCGGGTCGGCGAACAGGTCGCAATGCGGTGCCAATGTCAGCAACGCGTTCAGACGCTCAGACATGGTATGATTTGACGTTTTGAGAACCGTAATAGTGACAGGGCAGCCGTGGCCGATCCCTTGCACGTCTGCACCAGGAGGGCAGCCGTCAGAGACGAGTGGCGACGTGTTGTGAGGCGGGTCACTGCGACTGAAGTAACGACCATGACCACTGCCAAGAGTGTAACGACAAAGAAAAAGATCATATTTATTTTATTAATGTTACAGAAAAATCAATATATAACAGTCTTGTATATTCCTCCAGAGGAGTCGCAGTAGCGTCTTCACCCTGGGTAGCCGCGTCTTCATGTCTTCATCCAGAGGAGACGCCGTAGCGTCGTCACTCTGGACGAAGCAGCTCGACAGTCACGTTCACTCCCGAGCTTGTAGCAGGACTCTTGATAAAAGCTTGAACTTCAGATCTTGCTCAAATTATCCAATAAATTCACCATACTGTCATTCGCGAACATTTTCTGATTAACTTAACGTGATATTAATCTCAAAATAGCCACTGTAGACATTATAACAAAAATTATCAATTAATTTTACAACCGTCGTTTCCCGCCATTTTCAAGAGAACCTCTATTATATCATATCACATGGCTGGGTGTTGTGAGAGCAACATGTATAATTCAACAATCCGCGTGGTGGATCATGGCCCGAACTCCCTCGATGTAAGGGAAGGCCTGTGCCCGAGCAGTGGGGACATAAATATAAACTGATGATGATGTATTTTGAATTAACTAGGCTGTTGAAAGGAATTAAAAGACGTTGCCACATTTCAATGGAGCTTTGCCCCACCTACAAAACTACGTGACCATTTAAGCTGTACCTATCATTTTGTTGGGGACTTATTACAGGTTTCATATTGCATAGTCATAATCGGTATCATTTTCTACTACTCTCGCATAAGTTTTTTTTTTTCGAATAGCAACTTGTACAAAACTTTATTTTAAACCAATAATTTTATTAAAAAACGGAGATATTTTTACATTTATTCGTTATCTTGTACAACTTGCGGTTGATGGTGGGGCAGAATCTGGCATGGTCATTTAAAATATAGTTGCTATACATTAACCCATTTTGCCGTTGGAGAGCCCAAGGTTTCCAGTGAATAGGTAGAGTATATGAGTATATAGAGTGATGTATTTCGATCTTTTGTGCTCTAGTTTTCTCACAAAAAAATGCGCAACATCCGAAGTGGAAACAATACGCGGCACAGCGAAGTTTCGAACACAACAGTGCTTTCATAAAGCCGCTGTAGAGTTGCTAAGCTCACAGACAGGCACTTTAAAATACAAATAAAATAAATGTAAAAAAGCATTGATCTCCTATAAACAACTAGGTACACAGAGGTCTTACTAAAACAATTTTAAAAACGTCCAAATAATGTCCAATAAAGCAAATTCATACGTTTGGACCTTCTTTGCGCTCGGAAATTTATAGAAGGCAGACTGTATCTAGTTATTTATAGGAGATAAATGCAAAAAAAATTTGACTGCGCGCCGCAAGAATGAGTTGATAATCTACGTACTAACAATTTACTCCATGTTCCATCAGTTCACTCCTAATATAGGAGAAATAGCTATCTGCTTAGAGCATGCGCAGCGTTCAATCGACTGAGTGATGATCGTATTATTGATCAATTTTGCATTAGGCCTAATTGCGTCAGAGAAATATGCATGCATGGATATTAAAATCAACAAATAATTAGATATAAAAAAATATAATATACCTAATACAATATAATTTGTAGATTTAAGATTTCAATATTTATTTGAGTGTTATATGTCAGCTATTATTTATAATTTCATATTGTAACATACGCTGTAAGTTCCCCGAATAATAAAAAATAAAAAATAATCTCTGAGTTGAACATTAGAGACAGATTATCGGCAACGGTTACCCAAAATGTGTTGCGATACTTCGGCCATGTCAGAATGGACCCTTCCAACTTGGAGAAAACTATACTGCTCGGCAAAGTTGAGGGGTCTAGACCACGTGGCCGGAGACCATCCCGCTGGACTTATGTGGTTGTCGTGCCCTTTACAATAAAACCGACTTCAAAAAAATATCCACTTTTGATTAATTTTTATACCCTATGACACTCCCGTAATCAAGATGAATCTAACGATACCTTATACACCAAAATCCATCAAGCCTGCATGCTCTAAGGTAAACTGGAAGAAAATGCCGCAAGGCATTACGATCGCCCGATACATAAGATAAGATAAAGATAAATATTCTTTATTGCACAAAAACAGATACACATACTAAGCTTCAACAACTATTATACAATAGGCGGTCTTATCGCTGTGATCGATCTCTTCCAGACAACCTTTGGGTAGAGAAGCAGTGCGTTAGGAAGTGGTAGCATAATAGTGCAATTTCACATACCTACTTATCGAAAATAAAATATTCTGAGCATATAATGTTCATAAAATGTAACAAAGGTTAAATAAATAAAATGGAATTTTTTCCAGGACGATAGATATATTCCTAGACTGAGGCATCGTGAATATTTTGTTACAGTCTGTCTACCGCTTCCTAGGTGCATCTTGTCCGGATTAGTGGCGGGCCTCATATCCGCCGAAGCACAACACAGATATCACTGGAGCCACAGACTATAGAACATACAGAGTTCCAACTTTATCATTGTATAGACAGACTTCATTCTCGTAATGTCA
Organism: Tachystola acroxantha; assembly: GCA_963506565.1. Classification (NCBI taxonomy): domain Eukaryota; kingdom Metazoa; phylum Arthropoda; class Insecta; order Lepidoptera; family Oecophoridae; genus Tachystola; species Tachystola acroxantha. Next base: position 1,768,091 of record OY735892.1, on the reverse strand, counting down.
CAAACGACATTGCCACATTTCAATGGAACTTTAAACTTCAATTAACCTATCATTTTGTTGGGGACTTATTACAGGTTTCATATTGCATAATCAGTATCATTTTCTACTACTCTCGCAACTTCTATAGAAGAATAACAAAAACAATGAATAAATCGCTTCGATTTCTTACTAATTTCTGAACAGCTAGATCAATTTAAAAAACGTCCAAATAAGGGTCCATTGTTAACGTCCAAATAATGTCCAATTAAGCAAATTAGGGTCCATTCATCCGTTTGGACCTTCTTTGCGCTCGGACATTTTTAGAAGGTAGACTGTGTATCTAGTTGTTTATATGAGACCAATGCTTGCGGCTAACCTATCCCCATACAAAACATACATACTTTAGACTTTCTACATAGAGCGCAGTGAAATTTTTTCCTTCATGGTACAGTGCGCGAGGCGTAAGCTCGGTTTACATTTGTGTGAGTGATCGCCAAGCTGCTAGCGGTACAAGAGGTGAAGTGCGGTGCGTGCGCGGCAGGGTGGCGTCCCGCTGTGTATAAATTTGTATGCGTAGGACGCGTCGCGCCTCAGGCCGAATATCACTCTATACTATCTGTGTGCACTCACACAAATGCAAACATGAGCTTACGCCTCGCGCACTGTACTGTGCTTGAGAATACTGTTTATTACCGCCTCTGTGGCATGTTATCTGCAATATCGGCCGCCTATTGGCGGTATTTAGCGACGTGTTTCGGGCATGTTCGCGGATAATCACACAGATTAGCAATGCAGAGTGCGTAGTTCAAATATGCGAAATTCTAAATCCATGTGAATTTCCAAATGAAAGGATTCGTTTGTTACCGATGCCTACTTACTTATATGTTTGTGAAAAGCAAGAGTGAGACGGAAGCGGGAGTGAAGAGCACGGCGCAGTGCCTCAATATTCGTAATTTTAAGAAATTTGGATGAATTTTGGCAGGGAAATAAAAATACGCAAACAAAAATCAGATTATTTTAAAACAAGCTCTCGTATTTATAGCACCCTACATTTTGATGTATATTTTGTATGAATAACTATTTCGGTTTAGATATAATTTTCATTTTAAAAGTCATGGAAGGTGTATGTTTGCGATTTTTTTCTATCGAGCTTGTCCAATCATGTATCGGTATTCATCAGTCTCTAAATAGACACCCCAAGATTGCTATATATTTTTTTCAGACGTTTAATTTTAGTACAGTATTTTAGACGGGCAGCAGCGTCACCGGCGCGAGGTGGCCGGCTCTGCGATCGCCAACCCGCTTGCCCAGCGTGGCGATTACGGGCATCACCTCCCAAACATGATGTACACCACAAGGCCCCGGCCCCCAGTTCCCGGCCGCCCCGCTATTCCTAGCCAAGGCAGCGGCTACGGTAACGGCGGGGCAGGGGGTGCTAAGAATCCCCGGGTTACGGGAGGCTGCCAAACATAATTGACCCTGGCTACGTACAACGGACGAATTCTGCGGCTGGACGATCATGTCACGGAACTCGAAGTAGAGTTGGAGAGGATACGCTGGCACGTCCTAGGGTTATGTGAAGTCCGAAGAGAGGGGGAGGACACACTGACCCTGGAATCGGGCCATCTACTCTACTTTCGAGAGGGCGATCAACTCTCCCAAGGCGGGGTAGGTTTTCTGGTGAATAAGGCCCTCGTAGACAACGTAATGGAGATCTCCAGTGTGTCGCCACGGGTAGCGTACCTCATTTTGAAACTTACCGAGAGATACTCTCTTAAGGTAGTACAGGTCTACGCACCAACGTCGGCACACTCGGATGAAGAAGTGGAGGCTGTCTATGAAGACATAGCCAAAGCCCTCAATCACACCACTAAGACACACTTCAACGTTGTCATGGGGGACTTCAACGCTAAAGTGGGAGTACAGAGCAACATCGAATCGAAAATCGGACCATATGGTCTTGGTTGCAGGAATCATAGGGGGCAAATGCTAGTTAACTTCCTGGAGAGAGAGGGGCTATTCTTAATGAATTCGTTCTTTAAGAAGCAGCCTCAGAGGAAGTGGACTTGGCAAAGCCCCGACTCTATGACGAAAAATGAGATAGACTTCATCATAACGGACAAAAGGCATATATTCAGGGATGTCTCTGTACTTAACCGGTTTAACACTGGTAGTGACCACCGACTCGTGCGAGGCACCCTGAATATCGATTTTAAGCTAGAAAGACTCCGTATGATGAGGTCTACGCTCCGACCTAACCTGCAACAGATCATAACCGGCTCCGATAAATTTCAGCTGGAGCTGAAGAATAGATTCGATGTCTTGGAAACCACAATTGACGTTGACCAGGCGTTTGACACAGTGGTGAAGACCATCAGGGACGTAGGCGTAAGGTTTTGCAGGTCGCAACGTACTGGCACGAAGTCTAAGCTCTCAGTGGAGACTCTGGATCTTATGAAGGAAAGACGTGAAAAGGCTACGCAAATCTCTCAGACAGAACAGCGGACCCTCAACAAGCATGTAAGGAAGCTTATACGTCGTGACCTTCGTCGCTCCAATACACGCCGCATACAAGAGGCAATTGAGCAAAATCGAGGGTCAAAAGTATTCATGCAGCAGTTGGGGAGAAGCCATCTGACCAAACTGAAGTCGGCGAATGGCAGAACCGTCACTTCCAAACCAGAGATACTCGCTGAGATCGAAGACTTCTACGGCCGATTGTACGCACCTCACGCACCGCAACCTGAGCCTAGTACCGATGATCCCCGAGCCACGCTAACACGCCATTTTACCGAAGACCTGCCTGATGTGAGTCTTGACGAAATCGGACTGGCTCTCAAACAGCTTAAGAATGGAAAAGCCCCCGGTGAAGACGGGGTTACATCTGAGCTCCTGAAAGCAGGTGGTACTCCTGTCCTGATGGAGCTACAGAAGCTTTTTAACTCCGTCTTACAGAGTGGGAGAACTCCGAAGGCATGGCACAGGAGCATCGTTGTCCTGTTTTTCAAGAAAGGGGACAAAACCCTATTGAAAAACTATAGACCTATCTCTCTCCTGAGTCATGTATACAAGCTGTTTTCGAGAGTCATTACGAATCGTCTTGGACGGAGATTTGACGACTTCCAGCCCACGGAGCAGGCCGGGTTTCGCGGAGGATATGGCACCATAGACCACATCCACACAGTGAGGCAGATTATACAAAAGACAGAGGAATACAATCGGCCCCTGTGTCTTGCATTTGTGGACTATGAGAAAGCATTTGACTCTATCGAAACCTGGGCTGTTCTGCAGTCCTTGCAGCGATGCCAAGTAGACTGGCGATACATCGAGGTGCTGAGATGCCTGTATGACGCCGCCACAATGACCGTCCAAATCCAGAACCAGCAAACAAGATCTATCCAGTTGCGTAGAGGTGTGAGACAAGGAGATGTTATATCACCGAAACTCTTCACAAACGCGCTGGAAGATGTCTTCAAAACACTGGACTGGAATGGACGTGGCATCAGTGTAAATGGCGAGTACATTTCACACCTTCGGTTCGCCGATGATATAGTGGTCATGGCTGAGTCGCTGCAGGATCTGCAGACAATGCTGGATAGCCTTAATGCTGCTTCTCGCCGTGTCGGACTCGGGATGAATTTGGATAAGACCAAGATCATGTTCAATGATCTGGTCGTCCCGGAACCAATAGTAGTCGATGCCACGGTCCTCGAAGTTGTTCAGAAATATGTCTACTTAGGACAAACTCTGCAGCTGGGTAGGAACAACTTCGAGAAAGAGAGTGACAGGAGAATTCAGCTGGGCTGGGCAGCGTTTGGGAAGCTACGTCATATCTTCTCGTCTTCAATACCACAATGCCTAAAAACTAAGGTCTTCAACCAGTGCGTCCTACCAGTGATGACCTACGGAGCCGAAACGTGGACATTGACGGTGAGACTGGCCCACAGGTTCAAGGTCGCTCAGCGAGCTATGGAAAGAGCTATGCTTGGAGTTTCTCTGTTAGATAGAATAAGAAACGAGTATATCCGCCAGAAGACAAAAGTGGTTGACATTGCTCATAGAATCAGTAAACTGAAGTGGCAGTGGGCTGGTCACATCTGTCGTAGAACCGATAACCGATGGGGTAGACGAGTTCTCGAATGGAGGCCACGAACGGGTAAACGTAGTGTGGGACGCCCCCCGACCAGATGGAGGGATGACCTTCGCAAAATGGCTGGCAGGGACTGGATGCAGAGGGCCGAGAGTAGGGTTGATTGGCGCGCTTTGGGAGAGGCCTACGTCCAGCAATGGACTGATACGGGCTGATGATGATGATGATGATGAATTTTAGTAGTTAGTGCCGTAGCCTTCGTAGAAAAACTGAAAATACGCTCATACGAAGCCTTAATCTCAAGAGTCAGACAGAAGATGCCGCAGCGGGAGTGAAGAACACGAAATATTTGTATTCATATGAATTTTGGATAAATTTTGGCATGGATAAAAAAACGCCAACATAAATCAGATATCATATAATCAGAAAATCCGTGCATAATACCTACCCTTCATTTCATGTTTCCACCCCTTGCCGTGAGAACGGGAGGAAATGACCCCTAAGGGGTGTTTCCGTTCCAAGGAAAAGAAAGACGATTAACTCGACGCAGACAATGCTTTGTGTGTAAACAAAGCATTGAACAGGAAGTTAGGACAAAGATGTTTTCAAAATGAAAAGAATAATGTCGCTTGCATGATTTTGAAGGATTTTAATGGAAATCTGGCGAAGTGCGAGTCTGCCTCGCGCCCCGAGGCCTCCGTGCAACGCAACTTAACCCCCATAAACTTTGCTCTAATGAAAAGATAAACTAGATTTAGAGACCAATTATTATTTATTTAACAGGTCGTTATACAGCATGTTACATTTGAAAAAAATACATGTATAAAAATATATAATGCCAATTACATAACAACGCAAAATGAATTTCAATTAAACATGTACCAAATGTTTTTTTTATATATAGTATATATATAAAATTGCAGGCATCGCGAAAGAATTGTCGCGGCGCCTGGTCGAGGCATCGCGTGACCAAAAGGCTGGCACATACTTCGCCCAGCGCGTTAGCCTCGCTATACAGCGGGGCAACGCGGCCAGCCTTTTGGGCACGCTGCCAATTGTGGGGGACCTGGGGCAAGTTTTTTATCTTTAAAAATTTTATTTGTACATATAGTTTTAGTTTATTTCATTTAGTTTTTAATGTTACATGTAATTTTTAGATTTTTCCAAACAAATAAATGAATAATTATAAAAAATGAATATAAAATAGATAACAAAGGTTAACTAAAATTTTGGAGTCTATGTCTGTCTATCTACGTGTGTGTATGTTTGTATGTGCATGTGGGAGGGTGCGTGTGTGTGTGTGCGTGTTTGTCATTCTACGGTCGGTTGCTCTTGCTATTATCGAAATATGTTATCTTTGCTATTATCAAAACATTATGATTAGTTGATCATCTGCAAATATAAGTATTAGATAGGTATTGAATAATATATCAGCAGAGCTGTGTTGTCGAATAAAATATTAAAAATATAAAGAGAAATATATTTACAGAGCGACAGAGCTCTGCTGCTGAGATATTATTCAATATCTATTTTTTTATATAAAGAGAAATATATTTACAGGGCGACAGCCATTGTTAGAGACAGAATTGGTTGCCAAGAGACATAGAACAATATTCAAACTATAAAGGTACATAGAATATACAATTCTAACAATAAGTTTTAGGGTTCTCTTGAAAATGGCGGGAAACGACAGTTGCAAAATTATTTGATAATTTTAGTTTTATTGTCTACAGTGGTTATTTTGAGATTAATATCACGTTAAATTAATCAGAAAATGTTCGCGAGTGACAGTATGGTGAAATTGTTGGATAATTTGAGCAAGATCTGGGGTTTCAAGCTTTTATCATGAGTCCCGCTACAAGCTTGGGAGTGAACGTGACTGTCGAGCTGCATCGTCCAGAGTGATGACGCTACGGCGTCTCCTCTGGATGAAGACAAGAAGACGCGGCTGCCCAGGGTGAAGACGCTACTGCGACTCCCCTGGAGGAAGATAGAAGACTATTATATATTGAATTTTCTGTAACATGACATTGGCAAATGACGAACTGTCGAGTCCATTAATAAAATAAATAAATAAATAAAAATACGATCCCTACAACAAAGTGGGTACCTAGTATTAAAAATAAAAACGAATTTTCACAAGACATTTCATATTTCCAATACTTATAGGGAAAAACTATATTACTATGTCGAGTAAAAAATTCTATTCAACAAAAGTCCTTTGTGCACAATTTTTAAAGCCATGTTTACAATATCAAAGCCACAATTTTATTTTATCGTCGCCAATTTTATGCCAACCAATCCAGGGCCGTAGCTAGATTGTAAAAATGATTTTACTAGGAGGTAGATAGTTTAGAGTACCTACATACTATACGCAATACCTGTATACCTATAGGTGTCAATAGTAGCGATTCTAATTGCGTACACTAATAGTTTAATGAGGGTTTTTCAAGGTTACATTTAATAAAGAAAGAAAGTATCAATAGATATTATTATATATAAACGGATATCACTCACTTATACTGTTGAAGTCGGTAATTAGATCGACAGTTTATATATAGATAATAATTTGTAGTAATGGCTCACTATAGTTTTAATTCTAAAAGTACCGCTAGCCCCGGTAGATGGCACTGACTGGTCTGGTGTCAACATTAAAGGCGTTATTATTGCTCGTAACTTGTGTTTTTCGTATTTCATACCACTAGGTATGGTAAGTAATTAATTAGTACTGAAATATTGTTTAAATTCCACAAACAAACCAATAATACTAAATTATTCAGCTGACATTACATTTTTTTCTTCATAGTGCTGTTTTTACGATGATATCGCACTTCGGTGCAACGCCATCTATTATCAACTTAAAAAGCTTGTTTTTTTTCTTACACTTTTTGTTAAAAAACCCTTATTGTAATTGTATTGAATTTTCAAAAATCAGCCAAGTTCTTTTTCAGAAAATCTCAACCTTATAAAATCTCCTGTATGCTATCTGTGTTAAACCGTACGTGTGAATTAAGCATTATCCAATTTTAATTATTATCATGCTCTAAGTTTTTTTTCCGAGTAGATTCTTAAGCTTAAATATAAGTATTTGTTTCGTTGGGATTTTGAAAATGGCGGGAAACGACGGTTGCGAAATTATTTGATAATTTTCAGTTTAATGTCTACAGTGGTTGTTTTGTGTTGCGAATGCTAGGTGAAATTATTGGAGGATTCATGCAGGATCTGAAGTTTGGCGCTATAGTCAAGAGCCCCACTACGAGCTCGGGAGTGAACGCGACTGTCGAGCTGCTTCGTCCAGAGTGATGACGCTACGGCGGCTCCTCTGGATGAAGAGAAGACGACATGATATTTTTAATATTCTGTAACATGACATTGGCAAATGACGAACTGTCGAGTCCATTAATAAAATAAATAAATAAGTATTTGTTTCTTCTCGTGTAGGTTCTTATTGTACTCAATAATGTGAAAAGCATGTTCTGCGAAGTTTCCTTCACACGTTGTTCGCACTTACTTATATCTTAAACATCCTATTACGTAAAAGGAAATGATAATGTTTTTATATTGTGTCGTACTCATAACATGAAGGAAAAAATCGGCGCTCTTTACGGAGAGAGCCTAATGTATAATTTGTATAGGGACATGTCTCCGCCCTTGCTGTCACTAAATATTTTACCCATGAATGAAGGGGAAAAAATTCATTCATTCCTGGAAAAAAAATCAGTTACAGCAAGGGTAAGGGTAGGTGCTCTCTGGATAGAGAGAGCCTAAAGTATGTTTTGTATGAAGACAGATCTCCGTCCTTGTTGTCAGTCACTCTCATATTTATTTATTATTACAACTATTACAATTTCAACAGGATTACCCAATAATAAATTGCAGTCAATTAAATATCTTAAAAATAAAAATACACTAATACATTCCCAAATATTAACATAATCAATAAAATAATATTAAATAATATTGTCAGAGAAAGACAACAGTACAGTTGTAACGTGTCCGGCTTCTATTGAATATATAAACTGAATGACAGACACTAAAACAGATGTCCTGCAAATCCACTCTTGCATTTAAATATGGCTTACTCCAAAGGCCGTTCCTTGGTTACTGAACAACTTATTTATTTATTTTATTAATGGACTCGATAGTTCGTCATTTACCAATTTCGTTACAGAATATTCAAAATATCATATCGTCTTCTCTTCCTCCAGGGGAGTCGCCGTAGCGTCTTCACCCTGGGTAGCCGCGTCTTCATATCTTCATCCAGAGGAGACGCCGTAGCGTCATCACTCTGGACGAAGCAGCTCGACAGTCACGTTCACTCCCGAGCTCGTAGCGGGACTGTTGACCCGGTTCTAAAAAATATCTTGTTAAGAAGGCTATAGATGACTATTTAAACGGCGAACATGCATGGTGTGTGTCGCCGGTTCCGCATGAGGGATAAAGTCTAGATTACTAACAATAGTAATAGTTGTGTAATACCTAGTTATTAAGTAGGTAATTGTGTATTATTATATTATTTTAAAAGATGTACTGCTGAGAGTTTTTTGCCACTTTTTCTCCTCAGCGTTGGCACCTTTTCCTTGCAAAGTGGTGTAAATGTAAATTCAAAAATATGTTGACGTCAAAAATGTACACAGCGTGCTTACTTGCAATAAAGAAATTTGACTTTGACTTTGACTACCTAATACAAAATCTATATATTGATTGATAGATACAAAATGTATGATTTTTTTTATAAAAGAAATCGAAATGTCGTAAAACTCAAATTGTTGAGTCACTGATACTAAACACCTTCCTTTCAGCTTACCCGTTCCCCAAAATAACTGAAGATAAAACTAAAACAAATCACGTGTTTATATGAAAATGATCACACAGATAAAACCAGAAGCTTCGCAAATAGGGTCACCGCTTTTGGATGAACTCTAAGGGTGGTTTTCCACCAGAGCTGTGCTAAGCTAAGACTTACCTATTTATTTATTTATTCAATACATAACTGACTGGTTTACAGATATCACCAAAGCACCGAGTCAGTGGATACAATATAACATTTATTATATTTATTTATTTTATTTATTTATGCTTTTACACATTGTGTACAAAAGGCGAGTTTAATGCCTTGCGGCAAATAATAATAATAATTCTTACAGCGGTTTAATAGCCAAGAGTCTCGACCAACACCTTAAGAGACTCGCTAGACAGTTGGGTCAAGAGCCGGCTGCAGAAGGCAGTGCTGCTGGATACGGCACGCATTGTGAGGAGGTTCCTCACTCTGGGATCCTAACCTCCGGCAGCTTGGATGCGCATGCATCCCGCTGCCGGTAGTTGGCTATTTTTATATTAATATATATTTTGCTATTTTGTTTTTGATATTAAAATGTATTAAATAAGATAAAAAAAATACAATTAGTATAAATTAGTGTTGCTGTTGATATAGCAATATATATTTTTATACAGAGAACATGGATCGGCAATAACATCAACATCTTTTACTGCGTTTAAGAAGCAGTTAATTAAATCTACGGCACGAGCCGCGCATTGTTCGCGTGCTTAGTGATTAGTTCAGATGGAACAGGGTTCAACGAAGAGATCCGCCGTCCGAATGAAGTGGTCCCGAGCTGGAAGGCGCTCCACGTGTTCCGGAGCGCCATCAGCGGAGAAGGGGGAGGCACGAGGCCCCCCGGAGTCGGGCCCGAAAGGGCACCCGCCGACAGGGCTGCGGTAGTTTTCGAAAGATGTACCCGTGGCCCTGTCCATGGTGTCGGAGGCGGAACACCCCAGGAGTTTTAGTTGGTGCGAGTCCAACACAATCACCCGTTCCCCCGGACGGGTGGTATACATTATGTATTTCTCCTGGGCAACAACAACAAAAAAAAGGGTTCAACAAAGAGAAGACCTTAATTTAATGTTGGCAAGACACGTTTTGCGAGTCCCTCTGATGGCGCATAAAGAGGGATTTTGGCCAATACTTGATCTAAGTAGAGCGATGGGCCCCATTCTTTAAAAAGATCATATCTTCTAAAAAACAGTTGTAGTTTGCATTATTGCGAAAAAGGCAGTTTTTCGCATATTTGGGAACTACAAACTATAAGGTTGTCGCAATTATGATATGTATTGCTCCTGAAGGAAATAGACACAGGTATACCTTCGTATCTTAGCTTTGCCCTCACTCATCGCTTAGCTATCTCGCTCAGCGCTTAGCTACCTCGCTTAGTACTTATTTACCTCGCTCAGCGATTAGCTACCTCACGCAACGCTCAGCCACCTCGCTTAGCGCTTAGCTACCTTGCTCACCACTTAGTTTTTATTTTGCGCATCACTTAGCTACCTCGCTTAGCGCTTAGCTACCTCGCTTAGCGCTTAGCTACCTCGCTCACCGCTTAGTTTTGATTTTGCGCATCACTTAGCTACCTCGCTTAGCGCTCAGCTACTGCGATCAGCGCTTAGCTGTCTCGCTCACCGCTTAGCTTTGATTTTGCGAATCGCTTAGCTACCTCGCTTAGCGCTTAGCTACCTCGCTCAGCGCTTAGCTACCTCGTTCACCGCTTAGCTACCTCGCTCACCGCTTAGCTTTGATTTCGCGCATCGTTTAGCTACCTCGCAACCCTCTAGTGTAAACGCAGCCTGAAAGGGTCGCGCGTCATTTATCTCGCCTGTGTCAGCCATTTCTTTCGCGTCGTCAGCTCTCATTAATCGCTACACATTGCCCTGAACAAATAAGCTGAAAAAACGCTGAAATAACCCTGAAAGTGACAACAGTAGCACGTAAATCAGAAATGGAAGCACAAAGGAATAACTTTTTAAAAGTTTAAATGAAATACCTACTCCTACATTAGCATTGCGGAACCTCAATATTTTAGACATTTAAATAACTGTTAAATAGTTTTTTTATAATAATAATACTTAATAATAATAATCATTTATTTCGAACAACATGGTCCATAGATTGTTAGTATTACTTATTATACGTTAGTAAAAAAATTGTCCTCGATATAATAAAATAAAATGTCAATAACAAAATACAAATTCATCACAATAAAAATATAAATAGCTTAGTCCATTCTTACGCCACTAGCATTAAAATTTTTAATTGTCTAAAATGTAACAACAATTTTTTTTTGCAATCACAATCCATTTTCTAAACATACCTCATTTTTAGAGTTCCGAAAAAGGAACCCTTATAGGATCACTTTGTTATCCGTCTGTCAGTCTGTTCGTCTGTCAAGACCTATCTATATCTATCAGAAATGCGTGGACGGCAAGAGCCTTCCTAGAGCCAACTAGCGCTGCCAATCTTAAAAAATCATATCTTCCAATATAATCAATTTTATTAAAAAAGCTACGTTCACATTGTTTATTGCTATAAATATTATTTTTTAAATGCTTATTTTTAACGTGATGCAATGTAGGTAAGTTATAGTTCACATAATTGCGAAAAACGGCCGTTTCTGGCGCCTTAAGTTGAAATTAATACCAAATACTCAGGTCTGCAACCTTATGCAGGCGTGAAATAATAAACCTTCTACGTTGAAGCAATCAAATCAATGTGGCCGTTTGTGTCGAATTTTGGCGCATATTTGTATGAAAACTTAAAACCTATAGGGTACTTCCCGTTGACCTAGAATCATCAAGAAGCTAGGTCTTACAGCACAATTCAAGGATAAAATCCGAAGACTGTTTTGAAATCACATACCTAGTTCCAAAAATATTTTTTTGTAATTACAAACTTATATTTGTACCTGATTAGTTGATCATCTGTCAACTAATCAGCATATTATTTTGATAATGGCAAAGTTAAGTTGTTCGATCTAAAACTAGTTTATCTTGTCGGTAGTTTATCTTGACTATTTAAACGATGAACATGCATGGTGTGTGTCGCCGGTTCCGCATGAGGGATAAAGTCTAGATTACTAACAATAGTAACAGTTGTGTAATACCTAGTTATTAAGTAATTGTATTATATTATTTTAAAAGATGTGCTTCTGAGAGTTTTTTGCCACTTCTTCTCCTCAGCGTTGGCACCTTTTTCTTGCAAAGTGGTGTAAATGTAAATACAAAAATATGTTGACGTGCAAAAAAGTACACAACGTGCTTACTTGCAATAAAAAAAAATTGACTTTGACTGTTGACTTTGTAGAGTAAAGTTACGGGGTTAAGTAACTTGTTTGCACGGAACCCTCGGTGCGCGAGTCCGACTCTCACTTGGCCGGGTTTTTATATCCTAATGATCACGATCCATTGCTTAATATTTCCCTTTCCAATCAATAATTAGTCTAATATTGTTTTTGGTGAACTTTCAAATGCCATGTTTGTTTAAATTGGATTGGGACAGACATATATTGTAAGGTAAGTCATGTCTAAATCTATCCATACTCTTAGGTATTCTGTGACCTCACCCTCATTAAGGTTTTTGCTAACAGAAGAGGGTGAAAGTGAAACACAGCCGCATTGATTAGAGAACGGTAGAGCATTGAGCGCATTCACCGGCGGAATTAATGGGTGGTCAAAGAGTTGCATTCCAAAATAGAAGAGACAAGTTTTGTATACAGAACTACAGTATAATATCTCATCATCACCCCGTATCAGCCCACTGCTGGACGCAGACCTCTCCCAAGGCACGGCACTCGATGCTGGTGCCTTAGACATACGCTGGACATCGTTAATAAGACTCTTGACGTGTTATAGTGCCCTAGTACTTTTAATGATACTTAGGGAGCTGGGAGCTTCTTCCAAGTGGAAATAGCAGGAGTTGAGTGAGATATATTGAGACTCTGGATTAGCCATGGTCTCCTGGTACTTTTAATGCAACTTCTTCGTCATTATCAGCCCGTATCAGTCCACTGCTGCACGCCAGCCTCTCCCAAGGCACGGCACGCTGGTGTTCGCGCCGCATTCGTCCCACAGACAAACGCTGGACAGCATGCTAATGAGACTCTAGGCGGATAGTGTCCTGGCATTTTTAATGATACCTAAAGATCTGGGATTCTGACTGGTTATCGGTTCTACGACAGATGTGACCAGCCCACTGCCACTTCAGCTTGCTGATCCTATGAAGAAGGACAATCATCATCATCAGTCTATTTATATGTCCCCACTGCGGCACAGACCTTCCCTTACATCGAGGGAGTAAGGGATGGGCCATGAAGCGGTGGACAGGGGTGCCGTATTGCGAAGTGTCGTAAAGCAATTTTGCGCTCATGTGCAGACACGGGCCTCCTGTTACAGGTTTATGGGGTAAGTGGTATGTGGCAGTCAATTAGCTATTTCTGTTAGTAGATTACATTTATCTTCTCGCAATATATCGAATATTATGCTGACCGGTGTTATTTAACCTATAAATATCACTGCAGCTAACCTCTAGTCACTACCTTCGTATAGGTCAAGTTACCCGACAACAGTGAGCCGTAATTACTGAAGAGCTATGCCATTCCGAGTCTGTAAGGAGAGCTATGCCAGGTGCCACTAATCTCTCACTTGACCTCATAGAGTTCGGTCTAAGTTAATAGAGTTAGCGATAGAGTTCCATTTCTAATAGGATATGATTTCATGCATGGGAATCCTTGTGCTACCATCTAGTTTTAAAATACGGTTATTCGAGACAAAGGCTCATTATTATTAAATTGACAGCTTTGCCATTAAGGGGCCTTCAATTTCAATTTATTTAATTGCATACACATGTCAGAATGTACATTAATAGTATTTATCTTAATAAACATTATGTACATAGCTTTTTTTAATAAAATTGATTAAATTGGAAGATATTATTTTTTCAAGATTGGCGGCGCCATTATAAGTCCTTTAGAGTGACGACGCGACGCTACGGCGGCTCTTCTGGATGAAGACAAGAAGACGCGGATACCCAGGGTGACGACGCTACAGCGACTCCCCTGAATGAATTGAAGCCGATATGATATTTTGGATATTCTGTAACATGACATTGGCAAATGACGAGTTGTTGAGTCCACTAATTGTTGGATATTTAACACTGGCTGATTATTTTTAAATATCTTTAAAAATAATATTGAAGTGTTCTATCTGATTGTCTCTGTCATTAGATCGCTGTCGAGAGATTCTTGCAGAATAAAAATCTAAATTAATTTAAAATCTCTGTTGGTGTTTTCTTGTGTCCGTAGTTTTTCAACCGTTTCTATTTATTAGGAGTGTAATAGGCCTTAATCATATAATACTAATAAAATAAATAAATAGAGCATAGGCTTTTCTTGTAACAGTAGAGGTTTGCTCTTAAATTATTCTTTCAAAGATAATCTCAAGGCTCTACAAACTGGCTACCGTTGTCGGAGCAAATTTTCGAAGATAGTTCGCTTGGAGTGCTCATTTCCGTTGCCATTTACGTTGATGATACTCTCAGCCTATCTCATTTTCTGTAAGTACTTGTAGAGCACTGGCTCTAGATAGAGCTGTTCGGTCTATGGTGTTTTTTTTTAGAAAATCAGCGATATTTTTTTAGGTAAGTACCATTATAATTAAGCTATAAAAACACGCTACGGTCTTATGGTGGTACTACACTTGGATATTCGTATTCGCTATTGGATATTTGTCGTATTTGTCAAATACTTGACGTACATACAAATAAATATTTTGTCAAGCATTTCAACCACACATGACAATTATGACAAATATGCATGCATGGTGTGTGTCGCCGGTTCCGCATGAGGGATAAAGTCTAGATTACTAACAATAGTAATAGTTGTGTAATACCTAGTTATTAAGTAATTGTGTATTATTATTATTATATTATTTTAAAAGATGTGCTGCTGAGAGTTTTTGCCACTTTTTCTCCTCAGCGTTGGCACCTTTTCCTTGCAAAGTGGTGTAAATGTAAATTCAAAAATATTTTGACGTGCAAAAATGTACACAACGTGCTTACTTGCAATAAAGAAATTTGACTTTGACTTATGCAAATACAAATAGCAGAGTTGTTACCGTAGCACTGATTTCTCTTTACGTAGAATTTCCGATGCAGTGAATTATGCGGTTACCACCGCCTTTTATCAAAAAATCTCTTTACGTCGATTTTGGTACGGCTGGACAGAAAAGAATGACTTATTCCCGTAAAAGTGATTTCTCTTTCCGATGATTGAGTACATAGCTTTTTTTAATAAAAATTAATAATTTGTAATTATCATCAAATTTTATTAAAAAAGCTATGTACATTAATTATTAGGATGAACACTATTTTTCAATATACAATACAAGGCATAATTGCGACAAGATAAGTTGTAGTTCACAAATGTGCCAAAAACGGCCGCAATTATTCGAACTACAACTTACCGAAATTGAAACACGTTATAAATAAGCATATAAAAAATAGTGTTTATCGTAATAAACATTTTGTAAATTTTATTATATTGGAAGATGTTATTTTTTTAACATTGGCGGCGCTAGTTGGCTCATGGAAGGCCCTTGATACTTCTCTCAGAGTTAAACTGTAACAAACACTCTATATAGATAGAGTTTCAGTCCTAAGGAGTTTTCTTAATAAAATCGGGGATGTTTTCAAATAATTAATTTTCTCCTAACCACTCCAAGCTATAAAAGTTTAATCTCATTTATTATAAAAGTTTGTACAGTCCACAGTTTATATTGTTTTACTAACCACGGTATGAGATTAACAAGATTTTTTTTCTGACAAAGAATTACCTACTTTTATATTTTCATCTGGTGTTAGAATTTTTTTAAAAGTGGACTCGATAATATTAAATATCATTTTGCCAATGGCAGGTAAAATAGTACTTAGTTAAAAATAAATACGTAACTTACATAAGAGTTTTTTTTGCCACTTTTTCTCTTCAACGTTGGCACCTTTTCCTTGCAAAGTGGTGTAAATGTAAATTCAAAAAAATATGTTGACGTGCAATAATGTACGAAGAGATTAGACTTTGACTTTGAAATAAATGCCTAGGTATAGTTGACGTGTTTTTTAAAGGAATTAAGTTTTGTTGGATTTCAACTTTGGCCAAATATTCATTTAAATATATTGGCCAAATTAGTCGGACTCTAGTTCCCAACGTCCAGTGAAGCTGAAGTAATTTTTCATCAAGCCAGGAAAACCGGTTACAAATTAGAGTCATATTTTAAATTTAGTCGGCTAAGCGAAACTTATGCAATCACGGAATAGATATCAAGGAAGGAAGTGGAACGTGGGCGTGGCCCCTGTGCCAAGTGATATTTATTCCGTGATTGAAATAATGCATAGTCCGTTAGCCCGTGCATTAGTGCTCTTTAATTTCGAGGTCCTACCGAGGTAATCAGTGCCATCTACCCGAGCTATCGGTACTATTTTTGTTTCTTAAATGTCTTAGAATGCCCAGAGGGCGCTGATCCGCAGTGCGCGAAGAAACGCCACCGGCGACGCGGGCGTGGCGCGCTCACCTTGAAAAAGACCGTCGAAATCGGTCGAAACTGTCGGTCTTAATGCCGACTTCAACAATATAAGTGAATGATATTCGATTATATATAATAATTTCTTAAATGTCACTTTGAAAACCCCTCACTTTCCGCATAAAGCCTGTGCTGCCATCTATCTGTTTTGTTGGATGATTTAACGTTTTTTTTTTTAGTTTATTCCGTGCATTTTCTCAATTCGTTGGTCATCATCTAAGTACTTGACACTGGCAAAAATACTGTGCCACGGTAGAAGCCATATTTTAAAAAGTGAAATGGTTACGTTGGTTCTCTTGAAAATGGCGGGAAACGACGGTTGCAAAATTAATCGATAATTTTGTACTAATGTCTACAGTGGCTATTTTGTGTTTAATATCACGTTAAATTAATCAGAAAATGTTCACGAATGACTATGGTGAATTTATTGAAGAATTTGAGCGAGATCTGAAGTTTCAAGCTTTTATCAAGAGTCCCGCTACAAGCTCGGGAGTGAACGTGACTGTCGAGCTGCTTCGTCCAGAGTGATGACGCTACGGCGTCTCCTCTGGATGATGACATGAAGACGCGGCTACCCAGGGTGAAGACGCTACTGCGACTCCTCTGGAGGAAGATAGACGACTATTATAAGTATATTGAATTTTCTGTAACACGACCTTGGCAAATGACTAACTGTCGAGTCCATTAATAAAATAAATAAATAATAATAACTGTTACGTTTCAAGTCGTGTTTGAGAAGTTTTGTGCTCTTAGCAAGGTTTCCTTTGGTTCCCTATTTTTGTGCATAAATTTTTATGTCATAATATAACATGGCATACTTTAAATTGTCCTAGTAATAACTACGCATAATAGTCATTAGGCATAACTTTATAGGCATAATATTATTAAGCATAACTACAAACAGCATAAAGATTGTTAAGAATAATATTATAAAGCCTAAATAAACTTTGTCATAATGATATTAAAACATAATTGTAATAATCATATTATTTTGTTTGTATATAAAATAATCATGTTGGCGGCTTACGGGTGGCCCAAGGGCCACCCCCGCCGCACCGTAACCTACTATTACACTATGGTACCTAAGTTATATCTGATATACCTAATACCACAGAATATATAATAGTACAAGTACTAATACCTACTTTTTGTTTGTATATAAAATAATCATGTTGGCGGCTTACGGGTGGCCCAAGGGCCACCCCCGCCGCACCGTAACCTACTATTACCTAATACACCATACATACAACACCAATACCAACAAAAAAGAAGAAATACACAGACAAACATAACCGCCTTGACAAAATTATTAACAATAAAAATGAATACACTTCAAAACTTGCCTATTTACAAGCTATTGCTAAAAATTTACATTTAAAATGAAAGGAATTATATTGCATGAAAATTATAGTAAAAAAAAAAACATTACATTCATTTCAAACAAACATTATGAATAAATACATTTAAATTATTAAAGTGTAATTATGTATAATATCTATTAGACGAATAAACAGTATGCCATAAAACAATATGGAAATCAAAATTAGGGCAAAAACGATTAGCCCAAATTAGAATTATGCTTAGTTAGATTGTATGCCCAAAAACAATTATGACAAAATATGATTATGACAAAAAACATTATGCCTAACTCATTATGCTAAATTAAAATAGGACAAAAAAATTATGCGAAAAAAAGGGATCCCGTTTCCTTTGTGTAACTCCATGATTGCGTGGATCATTGAGTTATTTCGTTTAGGGGTTTGGGAGGGTTGTGCGTAGGTTTAGGTTAGGTTATCTTCGTATATATTATAAGAATTCAGACATTCTATTAACATCAGACCAGGCTGTATGCCATAGTTGGCTTTGCCTTTCCCTCTGGAAAAAATGTTACGTTTCCCGCCATTTTCAACAGTCACCTTACATATCTACAGTGTATTTTTAATCTGATATAGGGCAGAAAAATGATATGCAACTTTTCCGCGGCTCCGGGCTTAATATCCTAATATCCTGGTCGATATTAGGATATTAGCTGTAATCGCGCTTAGTGGCCTAATGGTGGCGATGACGCAGAAATTACTTTACCATCTCTTTTAAATGAGCTTTGGGGCCAGGGCCGGATTACGAAGCCAATTGGTGGCCTCAGTTGCTTATTAGACTGGTAAGGTAGTCACAGTAATATATTATTTATAACATATAAAATAGTTAATAACAAATAAAATGGTTGACATTTCTCATAGAATCTCATAAAATGTTTGTTTCTTCACCCTATTTTTCTTTTTAATGTTCATTATGTCTGTAAAAGGGAGGCCTGGTGACTCAAAACACAGGATTAGTCCTAGCTATAGCACCAGTCTTCCACCAAACTGTGTCTAATAACATGAAAATGTACCCTAATGTGGAAGGAAAATAAAAAACATTTGAATTTGAATCAGTAAACTGAAGTGGCAGTGGGTTGGTCACACCTGTCGTAGAACCGATGGGATAGACGAGTTCTCGAAGGAGGCCACGAACGGGTAAATGTAGTGTGGGACGCCCGCTGACCAGATGCAGGATGACCTTCGCAAGATAGCTGGCAGGGACTGGATGCAGAGGGCCGAGAGTAGGGTTGAGTGGCGCGCTTTGGGAGAGGCCTACGTCCAGCAGTGAACTGATACGGGCTGATGATGATGAAGGTTAACATGTAAAATATAATAATATTACAGTAGTATATCATTTGTATTTTATATTCGTTTAATGTAGCTAATTATGTACCTGCCACTGTCGAATTCTACGCTTAAACGCAGCTGTCACTGTCGTTCATATGCTACATCGCAGAAGAGCGAACGGGACGACTCGCTTAGCGGCGACTAATATTAGCGTACGCAATCTGAAATCGCTACAGTTACATAGATCACAATGGTTATTAGTCGAAGCGAAGTTGTTGGTTTCGTTGTTTTAGAAATGGGCAATTTGGGGTCTACTACAAACAGACGAGCGTGCGTGAAAAGATGGATGAATATGGATCAAGCGTGTGCTGGTGTACCAGGATAGCAACATTACCACCAATTTATTATCTGGGTATTTCATGATTAAATATTTATTTTAATTTTATCCTTGTATGAACACAGAGAAAGGTGTACAGGAGAGTTTTTAAGGTTGAGATTATCTCGAGAACTACTTGACCTATTGCAAGAATTCTTTCACTGTTAGATAGATAAAAGTTAAAACTATGTAATTGCAAAAGAATTTTTAAATTCGTCCAGTAGTTTTTGAGAAAATCTCAATCTTATTGAGACCCCGGGATACTTATCTTTCTTCGTGTGTACCATCATGGCTTCCATGCAACTATTTTATTTGTGCTCTTCGGGGGCGCTATTAAATCTAATAGCACTGAATGCGGCCCTGAACCATAACTAGGTCTAATAGAAGTTAATGTAGTAATATCTATTATTTTCCATTAACTTAAGTAAAGTTCACTAGGTACTTAGTTGCGTAGGTGTAGGTAGGTTCAATTTACAGAACTTTTGCATTTGACCTTATTTAGGAGACGTGGTCCCTGAAGTCTAGACATGGCCGAATTAACCCAAGGACACGTCACACGTCACTGCTTGCCTGTACCCCTCTCTCTACCACATACCGTGATAATTCAGGCATGGTATTATATCATTATATATATACGGATATCACTCACTTGTATTGTTGAAGTCGGCAATTAGACCGACAGTTTCGACCGATATCCACGGTCTTTTTCAAGGTGAGCGCGCCACGCCGGCGTCGCCGTTGACGTTTTTTCGCGCACTGCGAATCAGCGCCCTCTGTGCGCGCTCCGACATAACTTGTCCCGCTGACGACGACGGTGCGTTCGATGGCTGTAGCTGGATTCGAGGGTGCTGATCCGCAGTGCGCGAAGAAACGTCACAAAAGACCGTCGAAATCGGTCGAAACTGTCGGTCTAATTGCCGACTTCAACAATATAAGTGAGTGATATCCGTTTATATATAATAACTTCTAGTAATGGTATTATATTAGCTAGGACAAAAAAATATTGAGCTAGGCTCACGCCAGAACGGCCGGTTACCGTTTGTCCGCTCATGAAGTTTCGTATTATTTATTTATTTTATTAATGGACTCGACAATTCGTCATTTGCCAATGTCATGTTACAGAAAATTCAATATATTATAATAGTCTTCTATCTTCCTCCAGAGGAGTCGCAGTAGCGTCTTCACCCTGGGTAGCCGCGTCTTCATGTCTTCATCCAGAGGAGTCGCCGTAGCGTCATCACTCTGGACGAAGCAGCTCGACAGTCACGTTCACTCCCGAGCTTGTAGCGGGAACTCTTGATCTTCGCTTGAAACTTCAGATGTTGCTCAAATTATCTAATATTCACCGTACTGTCATTCGCGAACATTTTCTGATTAACTTAGCGTGATATTAAACACAAAATAGCCACTGTAGACATTATAACAAAAGTTATCAAATAATTTTGCAACCGTCGTTTCCCGCCATTTTCAAGAGAACCCCTACGTTTCGTATAAATTAATACTACGTTTGAAAGAGCAAGTTGTTGTTCTTTATTGTCAATAGTGATGTGCAGTTACACATAAAATGACAATGCCAGATTCTGCCCCACCATTAACCGCAAGTTGTAGTACAAGATAACGAATAAATGTAAAAATATCTCCGTTTTTATTAAAATTATTGGTTTAAAATAAAGTTTTGTACAAGTTGCGACTCGAAAAAAACAGCTTAACCCATTAAGAATTCAGAAAATAGTAAGAAATCGAAGCGATTTATTCATTGTTTTTTGTTATTCTTCTATAGGAGTTGCGAGAGTAGTAGAAAATGATACTGATTATGATTATGCAATATGAAACCGGTAATAAGTCCCCAACAAAATGATAGGTACAGCTTAAATGGTCACGTAGTTTTGTAGGTGGGGCAAAGCTCCATTGAAATGTGGCAATGTCTTTTATCGATTCGATTTGTGCCGTATTTTGGCAGGACTTAATTATTATATGGCGTGATAAATCCATAATTGCAGATTTAATAAACTCCAAGTAGTTGTACATACCTAGGTGTACCTAATATACCTACCTAAATACTTTTTGCATATTTTTGCACGTCCATATTTTTTTAGAATTTACTTTTAGACTTTACACTAACAATGACAACAATACTGCCAAGAAATAGCACATCTTTTACGATAAAGAATTTTCAACGCAATGCAAAAGGAAACTGTTTTCACGTAACTATCTATAAGTGTCTGCGAAGTGTTATTTTATGAAGTGAGTGCCTTCCGTAAGCAGTTTGTCTTCCAGGACTCAATGTTGTTCTAGAATAGTAACAATTGTCGTATAATTACAACATCTTTTGCGTCATTGTAGCGATTCCAGATCGCGTACGCTAATATTAGTCGCCGCTAAGCGAGGCTTCCCGCTCGCTCTTACGGGATGTAGCATACGAACGACAAGGGCAGTCGCTTTTAGGTTTAGGATTCGACTTAGTGACCGCTACGTAAGGACCTGACATGAGCAATTCAATATCATAAACAGGGTACTTTTAGAATTAAAACTATAGCCATTACTACAAATTAATAATTGCAGACTTCAACAATATAAGTGAGTGATATCCGTTTATATATAATAACAGGGTACTTGTTTCCAGGTCTGTAATCAGACCCTGTGGCCCCTTAGGGGTCTTCAAATAAAATACCCTTAGGGCCAACTAGCGCCCCCAATCCTAAAAAAATAATATATTCCAAATTAATCAATTTTATTTAAAAAAATCTATGTACAAAATCTTTATTAGGATGAATACTATTTTTCAATTATACATGGCACAATTGCGACAAGCTAAGTAGTAGTTCACAAATATGCGAAAAACGGGCGTTTTTCGCATATTTGTATGCGAACTACAACTTACCGAAATGGAATCACGTTATAAATAAGCATTTAAAAATAGTATTTTATCGTAATAAAGATTTTGGACGTAGCTTTTTTTTAATCAAATTGATTATATTGGTAGATATTATTTTTTAAGATTGGCGGCGCTAGTTGTCTCAGGTAAGGCCTTTAAATTAGCTACATTAGATATTTAATTATGAAGTTCTCGTTTTGTACAAGAAAAGTTAGAGTCAATTTTTTATATCTTTTTAATCTATATAATAGAAGCGGTTACCCATCAACAAAACACAAAACAACGGGTTAGTCACCAATTCAGCTCACGGATCTCATCCCACGTGGGCTGAGAATCTGAGATGGTTAAACTGAAAACAACCATAGCAAATCTTTTCTTTAGGTGTATATTACATTCACAAATATTATATATAAATGCTTTGACTTTGACGAGCTTTAATTATTTCTGCTTGAAGCGACAAGTTTAAGAAGATAATTAGTTGGATTTCTTGGAAACTGTCATTTATCATAGTACGGAGAACAGCAGATCAATGGTAACACTTGCAGTACGATTTCAAGTCTTACGACGCAAATAATAAGAACTGTCAAAAGTAAAAAGCGTTACCATTGATCTGCGGTCGACTGTACTATCGATGAATCGCTGTGGCAATTTATCAATGCCCTTCTTAAAGAAACCCGCAGAATGGGAGGCAACAACTCTTCAATGGGTTTTACTACGGCCTCTCGGGTATTGATTTTTTCCTACCAAAAAGTTGTGCAAATTCTGGAAAAACAGTCTGTGGGCGCAAGGTCTTGCATATACGAGTTCCTATTGTTTTCTGTTTGATTAAAACGCAACTGGTACATGTCTAACACGTATAAACTCGACATCTCAAGCTGACCACTTTAGTGTGCCTATACTGCGGATACGAACGGCGGGTAACTGCGACTTCAATCATTTCGTTTTCATTTTGACACTTGAACAACATAAATTGCTGCGTTTCGTTGTTGTTTGTTAAAACTTGCAAAAACATAGCAGCAATGTATAATTGAAAGCGATTACGATAACGAAGGAAGTCGCGGTCACCCCACAGGGCCAGTTTAGGCACGTAGCTTGCCCTGTGTGGCAAATGCTATGGGCCCCACGCACTGGGGGGCAAGCAACTACGCCCCTGTCTGATGTTATATATATATGTAAATGTATTTTATTGTGCCTATGCATGATGTATAGACACGAAAATCATAAACACGTTTTTTTGTTGCTTTGGTAGTAATTAGTTTGTTAGATTTTATTTTTGCATTATACCATTCATCATTTAAATTGATCGCCGAGCATGGCATAATGCATAATAAATTAAATCTAAGCAAAAATAGGAGCGCGTCATCGTTAAATCACTCTTTCCAACCTAATGTTAGATAGATTAGATATGGCCGTATGTCAGAATAATTCGACAATTGCCCGATAGATGGCGTTGCGCACCCTTGGTATGTACGGTGGAACACAGAGAAAGGTGTACAGGAGAGTTTTTAGGGTTGAGATTGTCTCAAAAACTACTTGACCTATTGCAAAAATTCTCCCACTGGTTGATACATAAAAGTGAAAACTATATAACTGTAAAAGAAGTATTAAATTCGGTCCAGTAGTTTTTGAGAAAATCTCAACCTTGTTGAGGCCCCCTGTATACTTATCTCTGTCTTCGACTGTACAGCTGTATGCACAGTTGGTGAAAGCGTGTCACGGATAAGGTCGCAGGTTTTTCATCATTTAAATTATTTTGTTAACAAGAGTTGTTACAATACGAGACCTGCTTACACAATGGGAGAACAGTCTCTATGCGATACTAAAGAAGCGATAAAACCCGAAGAAATGTCAGTTTAACTGTCGTCCCGTACTCATTTATCGTTTCCATTCGTTTCGAGGATATCCTAAATTCGGTCAAGCCCCTACCTCTGTTACTCATTGTGTTCTCGTTCACGAGAAATGTAGGACAGTAGACTCATTTACATTAATTAGCGATTGTTCCTAAATCGATGAAAGATAACATTATGAGGAAACCTGCATACATTTGAAACTTTCAACTGTTTCTTTGCGATCATAGCGAATTAATTGGTCCTAAATCTTTCGGATTTGCTTAACAGCACAAATCGTTACCTATAGAGATTTTCTCAAAAACTACTGGACCGAAATTAATAATTATTTTACAGTTACATAGTTTTAACAATAATATATCAAACAGTGAAATATTTTTTGTAACAGGTCAAGTAGATTTTGAGAAAATCTCAACTTTTAAACTCTCCTGTACACCTTTCTCTGTCTTCCACCGTACCTAACAATTAATGCAATTCGAAATCACGGCGGCTCTATTTGGAATAGAGAAAAATATGCATGAAAGAGCGAAGTCAAAGTACCTATATAATAAGGGAGTTCTGAGTCTGCGCAGAATAGAGATGAGTGGAAGGGTTGGGGAAGGCCCTTGCCCAGCAGTGGGACATTGCAGGCTATGAAAAAGAGTGGAGTCTGCAATGGCTAAGTCCATCATGGGGGAACAATTTTAGGGTTCTGTACCTTAAAAGTAAGAAAGGAACCCTTATATCACTTTGCTGCCCGTCTGTCTGTCAAGACTTTTTCTCAAGTTGGTCCTTAAGTCGAGTTTATCTTCAAATTGGGAATAAATATATAAATAATAAGTTGCGCGTTACACGGAACCCTCGGTGGGCGACTCCGACAGCCGACTCGCAGTTGGCCGTTTTTATTTATTTATTTTTTGTTTCTAAAACCATTAGTAAGGCTTTGTAGGTAATTTATTGGGACTCTGAGGCTGCACGAAGGCTCGAAATACGCATTTTTTATTGAATGCCTTTCTTTTTAAGTGTTATCTTGGCTTTCGATCACTTTTTCAATGGATCTGCTAATACGAACAGGGTCGGTTTAGGCACGTAGCTAGAGCAGCAAATGCTATGGACCTCACGCACTCGGGGGCCCCGAGCAACTACGCCCCTGTCTGATAATAAAAAAGAATCACGTAGGTATCGTTCCTTAATATTGTTTAGCAGTAGCCTTCTTCTTCTCAGTCGTTACACTCTTGGCAGAGTGGTCGTGGTCGTTACTTCAGTCGCAGTGACCCGCCTCACAACTCGCCGCCACTCGTCTCTGCCGGCTGCCCTCCTGGTGCAGACGTGCAAGGGATCGGCCACGGCTGACCTAATCTATGGGGCTATTATGGTTCTCAAAACGATCAAATCATACCTTGTCATAGCGGTGAAAGAGACAGTGCTATTGCATTGATCAAGCGGCGTCTCTGTTTGGCGCGCCATGGTACAATTTTATCTTTTTGAGAACGGTAATAGGGCACAATATGACAATGTTATTATATATTTATAAGGCTGTGAGATTTTTATGTAATAAATAAATAGAATCTCACGCCATAAAAATCGGAACCAAACCAAGGGCCTCTTGATATAATTCACTACGGGCCCCACGCTAGCTTAATCCGGCACTGGATATGAAAGCTGACAATTTCGGTATGGAGTAATGAATTATTTTGTCAACATTCCCAATTCTTCTCAGGTATCGCATTTTCAGCTATTTTTGTAAAGGTTTTCCTTATACCGGAAGACGTCAATGTACTTATCAGGGTAGATATAATAAAGGGTACCTATATCAAACTCAAGGTCTGCCAACGCGCAATGGAGCGCAGCATATTGGGCGTGAGGAGAACGGACCGTGTCAGAAACACAACCCTGCGATCGATAACTGGCGTAGCTGACGTGGCCCGCAAAGCAGCCACATTAAAGTGGAACTGGGCGGGCCACGTGTGCCGCATGCAGCCGGACCGATGGGCCCGGACTGTCACAGAATGGGTGCCATCGGACGGTCGCCGGCGTCGGGGCAGACCTCGGCGTAGGTGGAGAGACGATATCGTTAGATACAGGGATGGGTGGCTGGAAGAGGCTCAGGACAGGGATGGATGGAAGAGGAGGGGGGAGACCTTTGCCCAGCAGCGGGACAATTTATAGGTTAACAAAAAAAAATATCAGATTACATATAGCTACCTACCTATTGTAAATAGCCCAGCAGTTGTGTGGATTCTGGAATGCGCAGAATTTAAACGTCACTAATGGTGACGCTCACATACTTTTACGCGAAGTAGCATGAGTGACAGTTGCGCATAAATAACATTGCCACATTTCAATGGACCTTTGCCCCACCTACAAAACTACGTGACCATTTAAGCTGTACAGCTATCATTTTGTTGGGGACTTATTACAGGTTTCATATTGCATAATCATAATCAGTATCATTTTCCACTACTCTCGCAACTCCTATAGAAGAATAACAAAAACAATGAATAAATCGCTTCGATTTCTTTCTATTTTCTGAATTCGTAATTAAGCTGTTTTTTTCGACTCGCAACTTGTACAAAACTTTATTTTAAACCAATAATTTTAATAAAAAAAACGGAGATATTTTTACATTTATTCGATCTCTTGTACAACTTGCGGTTGATGGTGGGACAGAATCTGGCATTGTCATTTAAGGATTTCACGTCATTTTATATAATTTATTCGGTGGCTAATTCTAAATATGACGATGCGCGTAGGTATGTGTCACAGTCAACTGGTTGAAATAGACTGAATATTTGATTAAATAGCTAGCACGTTAATTGAACGACGCTATCCAACCAAACATCTAAGTGGAGTGGCTGAACACAACGTTCAACACTACAGCTAAACAACGCTCAGCGGACTGGTTGAAAGTCAATTTGCTTAGTAACAGGTTCTTACAGCGATTTAGACTGAATTATGAGAAATTCAGACACCGTTACAATCATCACGATCACAAGACATACTAAATGTATTCTTAATAATTTTAAAACAGTATTATTCACATATACAATGTATGAAAACATTAGAGATAAGTATACGGGGTAGGCCTCAATAAGATTGAGGTTTTCTCAAAAACTACTGGACCGATTTTAATAATTCTTTACAGTTGCATAGTTTAAACTTTTATCTCTCTACTGGCAGCAGCGCCGCATTGCGACCTGTTCGCCGACCCGCTGTACAAAGTGCTGCGTGAATGTTTGTTGTTATGTGAGAATGATGAATGAATGAATGCGGCTGGATTTCTGTATTGTGTTGTGATATAGTGATATTTTGTATTTTTTTTTATTGTTATTGACATTTTCATTATTGTATTGACATTCGCATTATTTTTATTCTTATTGACATTTTCATTATTGTTATCCTGCAAATTAATTTAATAATATGACTAAGATAAATTATGAAATGTATAGTGCATTAGTTTAAGACTGTAATGCTAGACATTTGGATGAAATAATAAATAAATAAATAAATCTAACAGTGAAAGAATTTTTACAATCGGTCAAGTAGTTTTAGAGGAAATCTCAATCTTAAAAACTCTCCTGTACACATTTCTTTGGTGCATTGAGCGATTGAAAATAAAAGACAGACCTACCCCTCCAAAGTATTCCTAGTTTCACCCTTGACCTAACCCAAGTGTATATCCCTATTGGGAACTAAACTCGTAACCTAACCCTTCGATAAATTGTATTTAATGAACTCGTCTAACCCTTTGTAGTCTCCTGGGATACTAAGTATATACTTTTGTTAGTAATATATAATAGTAAACAACTTCGCTACTATCAGGTCCGAAGACAGAATAAACGATCTTAAAGGATCTAAGGCCGATATAGGTACATGGACAGTTTTGAGTGCGAGCTGAAGGTCGTTGCCTTATAGCTGTCAGAGTTCATACAATTTTGATATGGGGCCGTAAGTAGCCCTGGTCGCCCCCTTACGCCGTCTCTGTATAGTACGAAGACAGAGATAAGTATACAGGGGGACTCAATAAGGTTGAGATTTTCTCAAAAACTACTGGACCGAATTTAGTAATTCTTTTACAGTTACATAGTTTTCACTTTTATCTATCAAACAGTGAAAGAACTTTTGCAATAGGTCAAGTAGTTTTTGAGAAAATCTCAACCTTAAAAACTCTCCTGTACACCTTTCTCTGTGTTCCACCGTACCTACATTAAACATCAAGTTGTTTAGGCTACAGGATACAAAGAAACAAAAATATATAAGTATCTACGTGAAAAAAAAATTAAAAAAAAATTGAATACTGAAGCCCAAATCAAGTATCTTATTTTGTAAACTACATGCTTCTCATTGAGGGCCTTCCATGAGCCAACTAGCGCCGCCAATCTTGAAAAAATAATATCTTCCAATTTAATCAATTTTATTAAAAAAGCTATTTAATAAAATTGATTAAATTGGACGCTATATGGTTGTCAAACAATAGCAAGAGTGAGAAAGAAGATGACCCGCAGCGGCGCGGCGTAGTGAAGAGCACTGCGCAGTGCCCCAATATTCGAATTTTGGATGAATTTTGGCAGGGAAATAAAAATACGCCAACAAAAATCAGATTTTTTTAAAACAAGCTCTCGTATTTATAGTACCCTACATTTTGATATATATTTTGTATGAATAACTATGCCGGTATATATATAATTTTTATTTTAAAAGACATGGAAGGGGTTTTTTTTCTATCGAGCGAAGTTTGTCCAATCGTGTATCGGTATTCATCAGTCTCTAAATAGACAGTGCCGTAGCCTTCGTAGAAAAACTGAAAATACGCGCATACGAAGCCTTAATGTAATTAATACTGTATTTAACATGCAATAAAGTGTATTTATCTTATCTTAACATTAACCTACTCAGCTGAAAATGACAAGGAAAATACAAAGAATAATTTCGACCTTCACCCTGCACGTAAGGTTTTAATTTATTCCGCCATTTGCAATTTAAATAAGCACTACAAAATGGCGTGCAGTTGACATAGTACTGACTTAGGTTAACAAGCGACTTCATACTTTATTATACGATGTTAACGTCATCTTTTGTATTACAGGATTAGGTAATCAAATTATTTTGAATAATTAATTCAATTGCATCGTTATTCTTTGTGCGAGTATTTTTTTTATTTTTACTGGCTTAGAAAGGAAAAGAGAGCGTTGTGTTATTGTGGGTTTTCCTTTACGGAAAGCCAGGTTTGATTCTCGAGTCCATATAGGTACCATCCACCCCTAGTTTTCGAGATAAAAGATGTGCTGCTGACAGTTTTTTGCCACTTTTTCTCCTCAGCGTTGGCACCTTTTCCTTGCAAAGTTGTGTAAATGTAAATTCAAATCTGCCTCGCCCAACGTTGCTTAACTTATTATATATAAACGGATATCACTCACTTATATTGTTAAAGTCGACAATTAGTTAGTAAAGTTGCTTAACTTGTACTTACGCTAGTTTTCAATGAGGGGTTTTCAAAGTGACAGTTGTAAGAAAAAAACTTTTTAAGTTGATAATAGATGGCGTTGCATCGAAGTGCGATATCATCATAAAAAAACACAGGACCTTGAAAAAAAATTAATATCAGCCGAATAATTTATTATTATTGGTTTGTTTGTGTAATTTAAACATTACAGTACAAATTAATACGAGGTATAAAATACGAAAAGCAATAACAACGCATTTAATATTGACATCAGACCAGTCAGTGCCATCTACCGGGGCTAGCGGTCCTTCCTATTAGTGTAGGTGCGTACCTACACTAATAGGAAGGACCGCTAGCGTAAGTATTTAGTGGGGTGACCGCGACTTCCAATCGTTATCGTAGTCGCTTTCAATTTGACACATGGACGCTTTACATTGCTGCTATGTTTTTGCAAGTTTTAACAAACGACAACGAAACGCAGCAATGTAGTGTCAAAATGAAAACGATAACGAAAACGATTGAAGTCGTGGTCACCCCCCTGGCTGGAATCGCTACAATTGACACCTATAGGTATATAAGTATTTGTAAAAGCCGTAGATGTGACCAAATAAAATATGAAAGTCGATGATAACATATTTTTTACGTGCCAAAGCTTTTATCGGAATGAAAGGTTTTCCAGGAATTGGCAAGAGCACATTCCTGAGGGACAAATAGATACCTATAGCTGGAAACCTGTAAACTCGTGGGTGATATGTACCTACTTACCTATACGTATTTTGGTAGTAAAGTAACACCATTGCGCCAAATAATTTATTTAAGGTTTATTTTTATTCAAAATTAATTAAGGGCTGCCAGAGGGCTGGCAGCTACCTTTGCCAACGTATTGCGTTGGCAATTCAGAGAGGGAATGCTGCCAGCCTTCTGGGCACCGTGACTCCCGATGCCCTCCTAGAGGACATATTTTATTTATAGTTAATTTATTTATAGGTAGTTTTAGTTTTTAGTTATTTAATGTTAGTTTTTAATCATGTATTATATTATTCCATATTTGATATATATTATATAAATAAATGTGTGAAATACAAATTAATTAAAATCTGGCTGCAATTTAATTACGCGAATTTATAATACATGTTAAATTATTGTTAACATTGATTTGATTACTATTACCTCCTTGGATAATTAAGTACATCTAAAAATGTTTCGGTCGACTGTACATTTTTTGATTTGAGCAATAATTTATGAGTGGTCCCAGTCGCTGGAAGAAAAATATTTAATTTTCACGGATCCGGCGACTGGGACCGCGGTCCGAGTTAATTGCGGTCCCAGTCGCCGGAAACCTCCTATGGCAACGATGCAAATATACTCCGTGTATAATATTAACGTAGGTATTATAGTCGTGTAGTTTAGTGGCCAAACCTAATGTCAGAGTTATTCAGGCCACCCGTAGAATTGCTTATAACGTAGATACGTAGGTACTTTCTGTGACTTTATAATTTATGTTATTTACCTGTAACAGGAGGGCGCCCGTGTCTGCCCGCACATGAGCGCAAAATGCATAGCGGCACCTGGCATAGCTCTCCTTACAGACTCTTCAGTAATTACGGCTCACTGTTGTCGGCGAAGCTAGTGACTAGAGGTTAGCTGCAACGATTTGTATGGGTGTGATTTAACCGGTCATCATAATATTCGATATTTTGCGAGCAGATAAATGTAATCTACCTACTAGCAGAAATAGCTAATTGACCGCCACAGACCACTTACCCCATAGAACTGTGTAACAGGACCCGTGTCTGCCCGCACATGAGCGCAAAATTGCTTCGCTATACGTGTAACTCTAGAGATATTATCGACATGGACGCATCTCTTTAATACGGCACCCCTGTCCCCCGCTTCGTCTCTATGCGCTCATCGTTGACAGAATTTTTCGCGTGCAAATTTGTACCGATTTCATGTCTTTGGGGTAAGTGTATTTACCCTTTCTGCATTTTTCAAAAGTCAAAGTCTCTTTACTGCAAGTAAGCACATTGTGTACATTTTTGCACGCCAACATATTTGACAACTAATTTACATTTACACCACTTTGCAAGGAAAACCGTGCCAACGCTGAGGAGATTTTTTTAGTTATCTATACATATAATAAGACTTTAAAAAAGTTGTGTTTATACATTGGATATTTTTTGAAAAGAATAATTGTAATGTGTTTTAGGATCGATACTGATGCCAAAACACAAATTTTTAAAAATTTTGTCTGTGACTTTGTGCAAGTATCACGCCATAACTACTGAAGGGATTTTGATGGGAGTTTCACTAGGAGATAGCTGAAATATCCGGACAGCTCATAGGCTATAAGCCATGGCGGTATGTGATGTGGAAACAAGGATCCAGAGAGGAAGATCTGCCTCCTGATCTCCTCCATCCTCCTCCTCTACGCAAACGAAGTTGTAGGGTACAGTAGGTACAGCTAGTCTACAGTATGGCCTCGAATTCATTCGACATTAAATAGATGGTTGGGCTTGTGACTTATATTAATTCTTCCTATTGACCTAATGTATATATCTAAGGTCATTGTGTAACTTCTGACGTAGGTACTTACTTATCCGCGTCTTCATGTCTTCCTCCAGAGGAGTCGCAGTAGCGTCATCACTCTGGACGAAGCAGCTCGACAGTCACGTTCACTCCCGAGCTCGTGCATGAATTATACATTAACTTCACCATACTATCATTCGCAAACATTTTCTGATTTATTTAATGTGATATTAAACACAAAATAACTACTATAGACATTAAACAATATCAAAAATTATCAAATAATATCGCAACCGTCGTTTCCCGCCATTTTCAAGAGTGCGGTGGCTATTTTAATATCACGTTAAATAAATCAGAAAATGTTCGCGAATGACAGTATGGTGAATTTATTGGATAATTTGAGTAAGATCTGAAGTTTCAAGCTTTTATGACAAGTCCCGCTGTGAACAAGACTGTCGAGCTGCTTCGTCCAGAGTGACGACGCTACGGCGACTCCTCTGGAGGAAGATAGAAGACTATTATATTTTGAATTTTTTGTAACATGACATTGGCAAATGACGAACTGACGAGTCCATTAATAAAACAAATAAATAAATAAGGAAAGACAGATCCAAAGATATATTATTGTCATTTATCTCATAGAACGTTAGACTGAACGTTGAAAAAATTACGTTTCAGACCCGAATGTTTCAGGCTGGAACTGCCGCTTCTGTCGGTGAAAAATGATTCTGTTACAACACGGTTAAAAATGATTCGTTGAAAAACATTGATCTCCTATAAACAACTAGATACACAGTCTGCCTTCTAAAAATGTACGAGCGCAAAGAAGGTCCAAACGGATGAATCATATGCTTTATTGAACATTATTTGGACGTTTACAATGGACCCTTATTTTGACGTTTTTTAAATAGTTTTAGTAGATAAGACCTTTGTGTATGTAGTTGTTTATAGGAGATGTTGAAAAAGTATTTATTTCATTTCTATATATTCTTGTTTCTATTCTACTAGCGTTAACGAAAGCCACTTGGCTAGGCCCTCAAAATGGAGTGTTCTAGAATAAACCAAAAAATACCGGTTCGTACAGCATCGGTTCGGATTTCGGAATTAGCAATTCCGCTTATTTTTCAATTCGTACAGAGAATAGCACTCCGAGGTCTTCCATTTTCAATATGTGTTCCTGGGAGTCCGTTTTAGGGTTCCGTGCAAAGTCAAGATAAACTCGGGTCGCTCTTGAAAATGGCGGGAAACGACGGTTGCAAAATTATTTGATAATTTTTGTTTTATTGTCTACAGTGGTTATTTTGAGATTAATATCACGTTAAATTAATCAGAAAATGTTCGCGAGTGACAGTATGGTGAATTTGTTGGATAATTTGAGCAAGATCTGGGGTTTCAAGCTTTTATCAAGAGTTCCCGCTACAAGCTCGGGAGTGAACGTGACTGTCGAGCTGCTTCGTCCACAGTGATTGGCGCTACGGCGTCTCCTGTGGATGAAGACAAGAAGACGCGGCTACCCAGGGTGAAGACGCTACTGCGACTCCCTTGGAGGAAGATAGAAGACTATTATACATTGAATTTTCTGTAACATGACATTGGCAAATGACGAACTGTCGAGTCCATTAATAAAATAAATAAATAAACTCGGGTCAATTCTATTTTAGCTACGATAGAATAAACCACAGAATAAGCCTTAATACGACCTTAGGCCCTTATTAAAAACATTCCTATTAAGAGCCTTCCATGAGCCAACTAGCGCCGCCAATCTTAAAAAAATAATCAATTTTATTAAAAAAGCTATTTATAAAATGTTTATTACGACAAATACTATTTTTTAAATCCTTATTTATAACGTGATTCAATTTCGGTAAGTTGTAGTTCGCATAATTGCGAAAAACGGCCGTTTTTGGCATATTTGTGAACTACTACTTCGCTTGTCGCAATTATGCCATGTATTGTATATTGAAAAATAGTATTTATCCTAACAAAGATTGTGTACTTACATAGCTTTTTTAATAAATTTGATTAAATTTGGTTGGCGGCGCTAGTTGGCTCATGTAAGGCCCTTAATACGGGCCTACATCTGTGTAAGAAGAGAGACTCTCCAGCTCCACCCCGCACCGAACGTAAATACAGCAACTCCCCTCAACTCTCCTTTGGAACTCGGGAATCTACAAAATATTTTCCTAGCGTCCTCAAAAAAGGTTCATAAGGATAAAAGAGTATTTAAGTAGGTATACAGGTTTTTTGTAGACTTGCACCAGTAATCTCTACGGAACCCTCTGCAAATACTAACAAGTTTCGCATTCTTTTGATGTCCGTATGAAATGTAAATTTAGATTTCGTCCCTTTTATTTCCATTTATTTGAATTATAATGACCTAAATACTTGAATATTTATGAAAATTTTAATTTTGGCATAAACGTTAGAAGTTGTGTTCAACTTTGTATTACAAAGACATAGTCTAAGAGATTGTGATCTGGTATTTTATGAATAAATTTTCTAATTCTTACACGACGAAATCTTGTTTCTTGACGAAAAACTTTTATTTTGAACTAAATGTTTTCGGCGAAGCATCAAGAGGTGAATGATTTTTTCGTAAAACAAATTTATGGATATTAGCATGAACAATTAAGGTTATTATATATAAACGGATATCACTCACTTATATTGTTAAAGTCGGCAATTAGACCGACAGTTTCGACCGATTTCGACGGTCTTTTAAAGAACAAATTGGCTAAGTTGTTGCGTTCCTTACCTGACGATTTATATAAGAGGTTACGTCCACAAAACCCGACTCCACCAAAAATCTATGGTTTGCCTAAAATTCATAAGCCCAACTGGCCGTTGAGACCTATTGTTAGCCAGATTGATTCACCCACATATAAGGCCTCACGTTACATGTCTGATGTACTGCAGCCCTTGACAGGAACGACGGAGAGTTATGTCAGGGACTCAACGCATTTCATCCAGTTGATTGAGGATGTACGCATTTCAAACGATGAGGTAATGGTCAGTTTTGATGTGACTTCACTATTTACGAATGTACCGGTGCAGGAGACTCTGACTATAATCACAGATTTGCTGAAGTCGTCTGATTTATTTATTTATTTATTTTATTCATTAAAAAAGTATAGCATTACAGTTTACATACCTATGCACTATACATTTCATTTAATCATTAATTACATTATTGGAACATTAAATCAATTATATTAGTATTACAGTTATCACGCCTCATTATAGCAATTAAATAGGTATATATACAATAAATAAAAAACCAGTACAACACAATAATAAAATGTCAATTATTCGTCATTCATCCATCCTCTCGCAAAACAACAAACATTCCCGGAGTACTGAGTACAGCGGGTCGGCGAACAGGTCGCAATGCGGTGCCGCTGTCAGCAGCGCGTTCAGACGCTCCGGCGCGGCCACTAATGTCCCTAATGACTACATGGGTCTAATTAAGTTCTGTCTCGAAAGTGGTTATTTTGTCTGGCGGGGAGAGTATTACTTGCAGATTGACGGAGTGGCGATGGGGTCACCCATAGCCCCAGTGGTAGCGAACATCTTCATGGAATGGTTCGAAGGAGTGGCCTTGAAAAAGACCTCGGCTGGGCCTAGACACTGGTGGCGATACGTGGATGATGTGTTTTCTATCATGAGGAAAGATGATGTGATGCAATTTTTGACCGACATTAACCAGATACATCCAAATATTACCTTTACGATCGAGGAGGAGAAGGATGGTGCCCTCCCCTTTTTGGACGTATTGGTGAAACGGGGAGTCGGAGGTCGACTGGGTCACACGGTTTATCGGAAAGCTACTCATACGGACCGATATCTAAGGGCGGACTCGCATCATCACCCTGCACATCTTTACTCAGTGCCACGGGCTCTCATCAATAGAGCGTTACGCCTATGTGACGCACAGTATGTGAACGATGAGCTATCACATGTGAGACAGGCACTTGAGAGCAACGGTTACCGGTGGAGGCAGAGCTGGAGAGTGGCACACAGGACTGAGAGCACACGTTGGCCGTCCGTAGAGAGATCCCCAGTATACTTACCTTTTGTGAAGGGGGTGACGGATATAATTGGAAACTTATTACGCCGGAGATATAGCATTAAGACAGTTTTCCGTCCCCTTACACAACTAAGACAGTTTTTACGCTCGCCCAAGGACAGAGACCCATTGAACGTCCCGGGTGTATACATGGTGCCTTGTGACTGTGGCAAGAGTTACATAGGCGAAACGAGGCGAAACGTGGCTACAAGGTTGTCAGAGCACATACGGTCAGTGAGAACCCTGGATAGCGTTGGATCAGCAGTCGCAGAACACGCTATGGATACAGATACGGGTCATTACATACGCTTTGACAAAGCAACTGTTCTTGCGCGAGAAAAGTTCTTTGTGCCACGCAAGATCAGGGAAGCGATTGAGATTGCACGACGGCCCAATTTCAACAGAGATTGCGGTTGGTCCTTGCCTGCTACGTGGAAGCCCGTACTCAGGGCCGTATCCGATGTTAGGAGTGTGAGTGAATGCGGAGTAGACGCAGTGAGTACATACTGCGTGACGGGACCTAACGTGAGTGGCGGTAACTCCCCGACAAGTGAGATCGATCAACGAATCCAGCTACAGCCATCGAACGCACCGTCGTCGTCGGCGGGACAAGTTATCTCGGAGCGCGCACAGAGGGCGCTCATCCGCAGTGCCCGCAGTGCGCGAAGAAACGTCAACGGCGACGCGGGCGTGGCGCGCTCACCTTGAAAAAGACCGTCGAAATCGGTCGAAACTGTCGGTCTAATTGCCGACTTTAACAATATAAGTGAGTGATATCCGTTTATATATAATAATTTGTAGTAATGGCTCACTATAGTTTTAATTCTAAAACAATTAAGGTTTCGATTAAGGTTAACAGCATAGTGTATATTATCACCCCTGAGTCGTTCGTCGTGTGTTAAAACCACGCCCTGTACTCGTATATTACACAGACCACTTACCACATAGACCTATAACAGGAGGGCGCCCGCGTCTGCCCGTACATGAGCGCAACATTGTTTCGCGGCACTATTATCGACATGGACGCATCTCTTTCATACGGCACCCCTGTCCCCCGCTTCGTCTCTATGCGCTCATCGTTGACAGAATTTTTTGTGTGCAAATGACAATGCCAGTTTCTGTCCAATATCTATTATCTTGTTCATCAACCGTATGATGAACAAGATAACGAATAAACGGAATAAATGTAATAACCGTTTTTTATTAAAATGATTGGTTTAAACTAAAGTTTTGTACATCAAACGAGTCGAAAAAACAGCTTAATTAAGAATTCAGAAAATAGTAAGAAATCGAAGCGAATTATTCATTGTCTTTGTTATCATTTTCTACTACTCTCGCAACTCCTACTGATTATGATTATCCAATATGAAACCCACGTAGTTTTGAAGGTGGGGCAAAGCTCCATTGAAATCTGGCAATGTCATTTGTACCGATTTCATGTCTATTGGGTAACTGTGATTACACGTTATACATATAGGTACATATAAAACTCGGTCAAAGTCAAATAGGAAAATAACGTCGCTTTGAAGTATTTGTTCAAATACAGCGCTTGCAGCTTTGTGAACACAATATTTGCTCTGAAACTTCAGCTTCGAAGGTATTCCTCATATTTACATGGACTAACAAATATGGAAACAGTTTATATTCACTCATTGATCTCCTATAAACAACTAGATACACAGTCTGCCTTCTAAAAATGTCCGAGCGCAAAGAAGATCCAAACGGATGAATGGACCCTCATTTGCTTTAGGTAATGGACATTCAATCAATCAATCAATCAATCAATCAATCAATCAATCAATCAATCAATCAATACATTTATTTGTTAGAATACACAGAATACGAGATGTTATACAATTATTTGGACGTTAACAATGTACCCTTATTTGGACGTTTTTTTGAATTGTTTTAGTAAGACCTTTGTGTATCTAGTTGTTTATAGGAGACCAATGTATTCACTGTACATTTTCTGTACAGTTATTTTTAATTTTTATTATTGATGTATGAATAAAGACGGTAATACCAATAGGTGATACTAATGACTTCGGTGCATTGTCAAAAGAAAATTCTTTGCCACTTTTTCTTCTCAATACTGCAAAATAATTGTACCGAAATATAATTTTAAAAAATGCTTTAATTTTTTTTTTGTTAATATTATATAACACAAAGTATTTGCAATAAACGATATTAAATCTATATCTAAATAGGTACAGTCGAAGACAGAGATAAGTATACAGGGGGCCTCAATAAGGTTGAGATTTTCAAAAAAGAAAATACTGGGCCGAATTTAATCATTATTTTACAATTACATAGTTTTAACTTTTATCTATCAAACAGTGAAAGAATTTTTGCAATAAGTCAAGTAGTTATTGAGAAAATCTCAACCTTAAAAACTCTCCTGTACCTACCTACACCTTTCTCTGTGATCCACCTATTGATCTCCTATAAACAATTGTTTATATTATGAGATTAATGGTTCCAACGTACACAACTCTTGGTCTACAACATGATTTTTGCCAATACGTCTTTCGCACCTGTTCGTTCTTTGAAAAGAAATAATAAGTTTCCCTCTTATTTCGCTGGACTTTGGAAGTTATCAAACTTTCTTTCGTTCATCCGGGCTTTTGTAACTTTGCTAAATAGCTCGCAGGTGCATATAGATTAATTTTTAATTGCTTAATTAAGGGCCTTCATAGAGCCAACCAGCGCCGCCAATCTTTAAAAAATAATATCTTCCAATATAATCAATTTTATTAAAAAAGCTTTTTACGAAATGTTTATTACGATAAATACTATTTTTTAAATGCTTAGGTATTTATAACGTGATTCAATGTCGGTAAGTTGTAGTGCGCATA
Organism: Tachystola acroxantha; assembly: GCA_963506565.1. Classification (NCBI taxonomy): domain Eukaryota; kingdom Metazoa; phylum Arthropoda; class Insecta; order Lepidoptera; family Oecophoridae; genus Tachystola; species Tachystola acroxantha. The sequence continues at coordinate 1,729,008 of OY735892.1, read as the reverse complement.
CCTAATTGCGAAAAACGCCATTTTTGGCACATTTGTGAACTACAACTTAGCTTGTCGCAATTATGCCATGTATATTGTATATTGAAAAATAGTATTTATCGTAATAAACATTTTGTAAATAGCTTTTTTAATAAAATTGATATTGGAAGATATTATTTTTTTAAGATTGGCGGCGCTGGTTGGCTCTATGATGGCTCTTAAGGCTGTGTTTTTAATAGTAGTTTAAGGTGCAACGCTAGAGGGCTCTGCATACAAAACTATATCAGCATAAACTCACGAAGAATACGTTAGTTGATAACTTTTTTTAAACCAGATGCTATCATTATTGTCCAATATAATAACGCGTTCAGGGTGCTATTGAGGCTCCCTAGGTTCTGTAGTGCATCAGGGATGTTTGCAGATGCAGCCATCGAAGGCTTTCATGCCATAGTACGCAAGAGAGTGGCGTCTCTGATGCGCAGAGTAAGAAACAATCCCAATGGCATCCTGAATGCGGTATCTAATAAACCATGCTGCGCAATCTGGAGGCATTGGGCAACTCATATGCCTTCAGATTGCTTTGCAACTGAAAGATTATTTTAAGTACTAACATAGTTATTAAGCTTAATGTATACTAACACACAATATGGACACTCAAGTCTGAAATAAAACTTTTGAATTAGAATTTGAATTATCTGAATAATGTTCAAATTCAATATTAAAGTCGGCTTTAAAAAGAAATAAATTTATTCGGTTACGCATCATAAGGCCGAAGTTCATAAAACCTATGCACAAAAGGCCGAATATCAAAATGCCGAATGGACGTTTAGCCGAAAGTTTGAAACGCCGAAGGTTAAAATGCCGAAGGTCAAAATTCGTATACTAACGGAATAAAATTAGAATTACAATGTCAACTTACAGCTGGATAATATTAGATAATAAATACATACAGGCACTAGAATTTAAAACAAATTATAAAATAATATACCTATATATACTAACGGAATAGAAATATAAGGTCGAAATTGAATAATAAATCAGTCTAGTGGTTTTTGATTGAGGTAAATTTTTCAAGAGTTGAACTGTACCTACATAGAAAATATTTGAAATACACGTCAAACTAAACTTTAAACATTTGCAACGTTGATTGAATTTCCTGTAAACATGCCAGTGGTAGTATATTGAGCAGACTATTTTGTCTATATGTTAGGAAGTTTAGATAAAATAAATTAGGTAATTTAAATGAACGTGGCCGTCCCCGCAAACGATGGCGAGACGAACTTGACGTTTTTATGAGAGAGTGGTCTGAGTGTGCGCAGAATAGAGATGAGTGGAAGGGTTGGGGGGAGGCCTTTGCCCAGCAGTGGGACATTGCAGGCTATTTAAAAAAAATTTTATTAAATAAACAGAAGTTTCATCATCAGTTTATTTATGTCTCGTGCTCGGGCACAGTTCTTCCCTTACATCGAGGGAGCTCGGGCCATGATCCACCACGCAAGCCCAGTGCCGATTGATGGACTTCACTAGGCTTAAATTTTTTCCTACGGCATGCAGGTTTCATCACCATGTTTTCCTTCACCGTTTTGAGAGCACTCGGTAAATGTACGTAAGTTTTCCGCCGAAAAAAACAACGAGGATAACTTATTATTACATGGCTGCCCTGGCTGGGAATCGAACCTCCGTAACGCAAGTCCATTGCCCCAACCACTGCTCCACCGAACCATAATAGACTCTACTAAATGATAAATGGAGAAAAAAATCATCACGACCGAAATTCGAACCCGGGACCTCGCCATTCCGTGGCACGGTCTATTCCAACAGAGCACCGTGATATCGTTCCCAGGTCGTGAATTTTGTCTCCATATTCTCGTCTTAGGGACGGTAGCGACACCTATCCAGTAATGGTGCAATTACTCAAATCCATGTCTAACATTGCGGTTAGAAATCATGTTTTTAATTGATGACGCGTTCCTTTTTCAAATGTTTCCATATTTTCTTGCATATGCGCTATGCGAAACGAAAATCTAAATGATAAATGGAGAAAAAATTTCATCACGACCAGGATTCGAACCAGAGACCTCGCCATTCCGTGGCTCTATTCCAACAGAGCCACCGTGATATCGTACCCAGTGGGGTGACCGCGACTTCCATCGTTATCGATTACCGTCAGGATGGCGCGGACGAGCTCCCAGGTCCTCGAGGCCTATCCTGGACTGATGTACCGCTTAAGCTGGAATTAGTGACGGAGTCTCATAATTTGTGACGCAATAGTTTAAAAGTTATAAGCGTTTGAAGGGGGCCGCGCCATCCTGACGCCTGAAAATTTGACTGATCAAAATCAAATTAATGAACCCATATGGAACAAATTTGATTGATAAAACCGGATGTGACGCGGAAATGATGAGCATGTACCCAATTTTCATGTTTCAAACATAAACAGGTAAAAAGATATAAGCCTTCATAGGGGGCCGTGCAGAATCTCGCACCACCCCCCCTGGATCTCGAGAACCAGACAAGATACACGAACGCGGATTGTATGAGGACATAATGCCGCAGAACGCTGAATTCGTGACGAAAGAACCGACATTTAAAACGCAATAGTTCAAAAGTTATAACCAAAAGACTTTTTTCGACCGTCAGGATGGCGCGGCCCCTTACAAACGCTAATAACTCGGTAAATATCTAATCACGGACGACGTGACTACCATCATTATTTCGGCATTCAGCGTCACGAATTTGTGACGCAAGGTCCGGGGCTCCAAGTTCAATACTTGCTGAGAAAACAAAATAACTAATTCCCTATAGAGTGAACCGTTAGGGTGACAATGTCACTGAATTTTACAGGACTGTAGTAAAATTTGGAGTTGTCTATGGCAAACATGATGACATGTTTCTACAATCACCAGAAGCGAAAGGTAGAAGTCGAATAGCCCATACAGCCTACACAAATAATACCTACATTAGACATGTATTATTTCTTATTAGTAAGTGGCGGTAGAGTCATTTATGATGTATTATTCAAATACTAGTAAAATTTGAACTTTCTGAGGTATGAATATTTAATATACATTTATCATTTTTGAAAATATATCACCACTCTGTTATTTTTTGACTGTGACTATGTTCTTCTTTCTACTTTTTTTTGTACTATATAATTACATATAATATAATTTAGACGTGGATAACGCTGCTTGTTATACAATATGTGCTTTATTATATGTTAATACGTAAGCTTGTTGTATAACTGTTTGCTTTCCTAAATATAATAAATATATAAATAATATATTAGTATTTATTTATATTTAGTACTTACGTAAATTAACTTCCACTGTATAGAAGTTTAGGCTTTGGTTGTGGGTAGGTGCTAGGCTACTAGGAATTGCGAAATAAACAAAATAATAATATAATCAGTCTTTATTTTCAGTACTAGTAAGGGTTTGACTTATGCATCCTTAGTAATTAAATTGACAATTATTATTAATATTTAACTTTGGTAAAAAATACTCGCAAAATAAAACAATATTAGACAAAACAAAAAACAAAACTCTCTGTCGACTTTACATCAAGCAACCTACATACATTCATTGTGAACCAATCCGTATTACTGACAAGCAGTGTTCTGTTAATGTACGTACTTTCGACTGTAAATAGCATTCTTTATGTAAGTATTTATTTTCCAGACACAACAATCAATCTTAAAACATACACACCTATCGTTATCACAATCGTTTTTTTATTATCAATATTAACAAAATTTTCTAAATGTACAATTTTTAGTATAAATATTTTTGTATAACTTACAGCATATCACAATTAGTTAAACAATTTTTTAAGTTCTTGAAACATAATATAGTCAATAATTGTTAATAAAACATTAAGTTTTTATTAAAACTATTACACTGCTACAAGTTCGTCACCTACAGGTACATTACTTAAAAATAGTAAAATAAATTCAATCACCGCTGTAATACATGGTTAGCTGTAAGATAACTCTTCTCATAGGGTTAAGCTTGATATTGTTTACATGTTTTCTAACTTTGTATTAATTTTAAGTTTATGTACAATAAATAATATAATATATTCTTATTATTATATAATAGAAAATTAGTAACATAAAGGTACTACGTTTATAAAAAATGTAGATATTTATTTTTTAGTACAAAATATCTTTGTATAATTTACGGCATATCACAATTTGTTTAACTTAGTTTTGAGTTCTTAAAACATAATTCAATAAGTTGTTTTTAACAATTATTTTTCCAATAAAAACTATTACTTGCTGTGAGTGCGTCAAATCAAGTAGGTGCCTACATTAATCAAAATAATAAAATATTCAGTCATTATTTAAGTCCTAATGGATTTGACTTAAGAGTTCTTAAATTAAATTCGCATATAGCAATATAATCAACTTTGGTAAAATATACTCGTAGTAAGTAGGTAAAACAATAATAAACAAGTCATAAACTCTTTGTCGAGCGTACATTAAGCAACATACATACACCCATTTGATTGTAGTCCAAGCCGTATTACTGACACGCAAAGTGCGTATGTAGGTATGCTATGACTGTAGATGCCTATTCATTAAATTTTTGGGTATTTATTTTTCAAACAAATCATCTACCTAATTTGAGTAATTATGGATAAGCTCTTAAAACATATCGTTATCACAATCACATTTTTATTATAATATTAACAATTTGTATGTAATTTTAGTACTTATGTATAAAATCTTACGTATAGTTTGCAGCATAATATCACAATTTGTTAAACTTAGCTTTGAGTTCAATATACAGATATTTATATGTTGAACTTATGTCTGATAGTGGTCCATATTCATAAGAAATTCATTCTGAATCTGCTGAATGACGGGCGTAGACATCCGCGAATAGTAGATATCTGTAAGAAATTTTTTTTTTTTTATTAAGTAGCATAAAACATGATGTGACCTACCGCTCTAGGTCCTTCCTGCAGACTTATTCTATAAGTGACAGCTGGCAACTTGAATAAAGGTGATTTTTATTTTTTTATTAGGTTACTAGGTTTTTGAGGAAACAATAATAAAGGGAAATCTAGTTCCATCAAGAAGCGTAAAGTGGCGTACTTAGGACATACGCTATGAGTTGCTCCAACTTATTATGATGGTAAAAGTCGCCGGAAAGAGAATAATCGGTCGACACCGCGTCGTATTAGTCACCTACTGGGGATATACTGTTCTCTCAAAACGATCAAATATAATATGACGAGCGAGCGAGAGAACGTGATATCGCGCTGGTTTAGTTAGCGATGACTCTGATCAAGGAAGTGATCGCGACTTTCATCGTTTTCGTAATCGTTTTCAATTTTACACATGGACGCCACACATTACAATATTTTTGCAAGTTTTAACAAACGACAATGAAACGTAGTAATGTATGCTGTCTAAGTGTGAAAATGAAGACGAAAACGATTGAAGTCGCGGTCAGGCTTCATCACGCCTTCCAATGATATTCATTTCATCGTTTTGAGTAATATCTAACAATAGGCCGTACCTATGTAATTAATTATGGATGTTGCACTTACCTTCTAAACTGAAACCGCCTTCATAATGATGATATTATTTGTATTTACGTGTTGCTCCAAACTGAAAATAAAAACAAAATAATTAATAAATACTTATTGAACGAGTGTATTTATTTATTTAGTGATCGCCTTCGACCTTGAAGGGCCTGACATGAGCCAACTAGCGCCTCCAATCTTAAAAAAATATCTTCCAATATAATCAATTTTATTAAAAATTCGTGGTTTTTAAAAAAATCTTAAACGGTAATAAAATACATTTAAAAATAAAAATAAATTAGCATTTCATACGTCATGTTGTATGAGACATTTCTCTATTCTTATTTTTTAATGAAATTTTGCATAAGTTATCGGTTTTGTATTCCATTAATGATAATGTTGGAATTTATTATTGTTGTTTGTTTAAGTCGCTAACTCTAGAGTTATCTTATATTGAAAGTGGGGGTTAGCACTGTAAAAGTGTGTGGGTGATAATGTTTTATTTTGTATTGTTGCATGCATGGAAATTGTTAGGTAATACTATTAAATCATCTTACCTCTTTGATTTCACATCGTTGCTTCCTGTCGTGGATACACAAATACACTTCTAGACATAAAACATAGTCCAACCAATTACTACGAAAAACTTGTTGAAAATTTTATAATAACCGTTCCGTTTGTGAAATTGTAATGGCGGCGTTTTTTTTTCTCGTAAAATTCTTCCCAAAGGGAAAGGCAAAGCCAACTATGGAAATATGGGCATACAGCCTGGCTGGTCTGATGTTAATAGAACGTCTGAAATCTTATAAATACATACGTTCGCGGACATCTACTGATTAACTTAGCGTGATCATTAATCACTAAATACCACGGAAACTATTTAATTAGAATTTTCACAAAAAAGTAGCTAATGGCGTTTCGCGCGCTTTTCAAGGAATCGTTGTTGTTTGTTGTGTTGTGAGTGATGTATACTGTATAGGGTTGAAACCAGTGTTGCCAACTCGATACGGTGAACGGATGCTGCATGCATTCAATAATCCGAAAAATATTTCGATCCATATTCCTTTAAGGTGCTAGATTTTGTATTTACTAATTTCTCTAATTAAAAATTAAATGTGTATTGCAAAAAAGAATAACTTTATAATTTAAAATGCGTTGTTTAATATGTATATTTATTTATCTGATTATGTAAAAAAAAAATTATTCAGCTGACATTGAATTGTTAGACAAGGATCGCCAAATGGAGTGTGTGTCGCGCACATAATGTTTGATTCATGATGAACGATATCGCAATAATTCTAGGGATGCCCTATTTTTTGATTTGAATCGATCTTTTGGATCGCAATGGATCGTAACTCAATGAATCGATTCACGATCAAGATCGTATGGGTTTGAATCGATTTCGCAAAGATCGAATCATATAGAATCGTATCATTTTGTACGAAAAAAATATAACATTTCAAAAACAATAACTTATACGTTCACAATCTAATCGATTACAATTTTCAGTCTAATTTGATACATCTATTAGTGCTTTTGCACATGATTGAGTGTCAGTAAGTAGTATATTTTTAAGTCTGAGAGTTAATATTATGGTTGAAATTAGACGTGTGCGTTATTTCACGTCACTTGTTACAATCGCTATCTACACGGCATGTAACGGAGGAACCTGTTTTGTGTCAAATTACAAAGAGTGATTTTTGTAAAAAGAGTTATTTGATTATACTGTCACAGTCACGTTACATTTCCTTCACATCGCGCCTGCCTACTGGCCGGCCGAGCGAGCGAGAGATCGAGAATTCCCGAGTTAGCGAGAGCGGATGACACGAATGGACACGAATAAATCCGGACATGCACCCGGCCGGCCGAGCCAGCGAGAGGGCAGATCGAGAGTTCCCGAGTAAGCGAGAGCGGGTGACACGAATGGACACGAATAAATCCGGACATGCACCCGGCCGGCCGAGCGAGCGAGAAGGCATATCGAGAATTCACGAGTAAGCGAGAGCGGGTGATACGAATAGACACGAATAAATCCGAACATGCACTTGCCCTGTGTGACGGTATACCCGATAAACAAAAGAGCGTAACAGTATTAGTATAAGTTTAATTATCATACTAAGACTATGGACATAGATAATAAAGTATGGTAATTTATTTTGGTTTCGTGAGTAACTGTATAGGTGGCAGAGTTATTTACGCATACAATCACGGTAGCAGAATGAAAGTAACGTCTTACAAAAATCACTCGTTTTGAAACATGTGACGCCGAACGCCGACCAATTCATAGGTTTCGTTACGTTTCATGAAAAAACCGTAACGACCCACGTCTAGTTGAAATTGCTAGAATGTGTCATCTTCTATGATTGTATTCATGTGAGTTCAAATTTTACTAGTATTTGAATAATACATCATAAATGACTCTACCGCCACTTACTAATAAGAAATAATACATGTCTAATGTAGGTATTATTTGTGTAGGCTGTATGAGCTAGGCGACTTTTACCTTTCGCTTCCGGTGATTGTAGAAACATGTCATCATGTTTGCCATAGACAACTCCAAATTTTACTACAAAGTCCTGTAAAATTCAGTGACATTGTCACCCTACCGGCTCACTCTATAGGGAATTAGTTATTTTGTTTTCTCAGCAAGTATTGAACTTGGAGCCCCGGACCTTGCGTCACAAATTAGTACCACTGAATGCCGAAATAATGATGGTAGTCACGTCGTCCGTGATTAGATATTTACCGAGTTATTAGCGTTTGTAAGGGGCCGCGCCATCCTGACGGTCGAAAAAAGTCTTTTGGTTATAACTTTTGAACTATTGCGTTTTAAATGTCGGTTCTTTCGTCACGAATTCAGCGTTCTGCGGCATTATGTCCTCATACAATCCGCGTTCGTGTATCTTGTCTGGTTCTCGAGATCCAGGGGGGGTGGTGCGAGATTCTGCACGGCCCCCTATGAAGGCTTATATCTTTTTACCTGTTTATGTTTGAAACATGAAAATTGGGTACAAGCTCATCATTTCCGCGTCACATCCGGTTTTATCAATCAAATTTGTTCCATATGGGTTCATTAATTTGATTTTGATCAGTCAAATTTTCAGGCGTCAGGATGGCGCGGCCCCCTTCAAACGCTTATAACTTTTAAACTATTGCGTCACAAATTATGAGACTCCGTCACTAATTCCAGCTTAAGCGGTACATCAGTCCAGGATAGGCCTCGAGGACCTGGGAGCTCGTCCGCGCCATCCTGACGGTAATCGTTATCGTTATAGCTTTCCATTTGACACATGGACACTATACATTGCTGCTATGCAAGTTTAAACAAACGATAACGAAACGCAGCAATGTATATCGTTCAAGTGTCAAAATGAAAACGATAACGAAAACAATTGAAGTCGCGGTCACCCCAGGTCGTTTTTCTCCATTTATCATTTAGACTTTCGTTTCGCATAGCGCATATGCAAGAAAATATCAAAACACATAATATGACTCGTCATACCTACCCTCTGACCTATCAGCTTTCGTGTGCATCTAATTCGGGCGAGCCGCGATTCGGGCACGCCATTTTATTATATTACGTCATCAGCGCCCGAATTATGTTTATACAAGGATTGTGGGGCTTTTTGAAAATGGCGGGAAACGACGGTTGCGAAATTATTTAATAATTTTCAGTATAATGTCTACAGTGGGTGTTTTGTGTTTAATATCACGTTAAATTAATCAGAAAATGTTCGCGAATGACAGTATGGTGAAGTTATTGGAGATTTCAAGCAGGATCTGAAGTTTGGCGCCATGGTCAAGATTCCCACTACGAGCTCGGGAGTGAACGTGACTGTCGAGCTGCTTCGTCCGCAGTGATTGACGCTACGGCGTCTCCTGTGGATGAAGACATGAAGACGCTGCTACCCAGGGTGATGACGCTACGGCGACTCCCCTGGAGGAAGATAGAAGACTATTTATACATTGATATTTTTGTAACATGACATTGGCAAATGACGAACTGTCGAGTCCATTAATAAAATAAATAAATAAAATACAAGGATTGTAAACGAGTTATTAATTATTTTGGGTCCAACTTCTGGGTGAGACTCGTTAGGGATATACGTGTTTGTTGATACATTGAACAGCAAGCTCGACTGTCCAGAGTATATCACGACTTGGATTTCGAGCGAGCGCCTATCCTAGAGAAGACTGAGGGGAGATTTGATCGAAACATTTAAAATCCTGACCTTCAGATACAACCTAACTTCAATAAGGCAATGTTTAGTATGACAGACACACACCGCTGCGAGGACACCATATGACATTAGACTGCACCACCTTCAGCACCAATGTCGCTCGTCACTTCCTGAGCAACAGAGTTGTTCAGGCCTGGAACTCACTTCCAGACGACGTTGTCTCTGCCGTCTCAGTTAACGCATTCAAAAACAAACTGGACAGTTATTTTAAAACCATTAACAAGAATAATACCACTAAGTGATAGACTTTACAAACACTGTGAAGTGGACATATCAGCGTTGAGCTGCCTGTCCTGTCATTTATTCGTTATCTTGTACATCTTGCGGTTGATGGTGGGGCAGAATCTGGCATTGTCATTTGTACCGATTTCATGTCTATTGGGTAAGCGGTCAGTGTTGTTCGCAGAAGTAGCAGAAATATCCACTAGTATGAAAATGTATTGCGTCAATATTTACGGACGATTAATCCTGATAAGGGCGAATAATGGGCCAAAGCTTGGGGGATGTCCGCTCGGGCACGCCCGGGGTTGCCAGGAGGAAAAATGAGTAAGTAGTGATTAAGCGATTAGATATACCTATGTAGTTACGCTTTTAAGACAGGCTTTTGCCGGACGACGCGCGGTTTATCTATTATCCTTGGCAATACTACCTAAATGATAGAATATGCAAAAATTGTAGATACCTAGATCAGAAAATAGTGCAATGATTCTGGGGTGCATTATGTAACTCCCAAGGTTTCACGGGTTTAAGAAAACCCGGTCCTTTGAAAGGCTTGCACGGAGACATAGGTCCAACGCGTAGAGGACCCTTAGAGAACTTTAATTTAAGTGGATATGTGATGCACCTAATAGCAAGAGCGTCTCTGAGCGCCTCTGAATGCACCCAATGACAAACTCCGGCAGCAGCACAAACTATTGCATCGATTGGAAATTACAACTTAATTGAGGCTATTGGTTTGGGGTGTTGGTGGGTCAGTCAGTCTGGTCTATAGAGCGAGACGTCGGACACCTGTCATGATCACATTGTCGCGAAGTTATGAAGTCAGGCGGTGACTCGCCACTGACTAGATGGGCCCTCAACATGGTCGTCAGAAACACAACTGAGAGCAACACCGGTGTGAGCTGCTAAGGAGTGTTGTAAACAACACTCAACAAGCCAAGTCTCTTGCGAAAATTTAGTAACAAAACACGAAGTAACTGTTACCGAAACAGCCGGTCTGCTGCGTCTGTTTCTTGTATTGTTTCATTTCAAAAATGAGTTTAGAGGAAGAGGATAATAGATTTAGTTCTAGGATAATAATAGATTTAGTTCTAGGAAGAAAAAGGAAGAATAGATTCCGGGTCCCAGCCTACCTACAATCACGGTCCTTAAATATCGATACGTCTTCCCTCTAGTGAGCGTAACACAAAATGGCGTACATTCCCCCCTCGCAGGCGAACGCGATGTTACCCATTCGTCGCGGTAACATGTTTCCAGTTTTTGGTAACATAAAACGCCACGCCCCTAAATCGGATGTTACCGTGTTTCGTAACACGGTAACACATCGCAGGAGACGCGGCTTTAGATTTGTCTTGATTGTAGGAGTGACATAGACCAACCAGAACCAGGACTATGTGGGTGGTTAAGAATAGCGATTCCTAGCGAACCAACCAGTGGACAGCTCAGGTGGTCGGTTAGAACACCCCATAAAAAAGGGGGGTAAAAAAAATTGCAGACCTTTATTTTGTTTTTGAAATAATTTCTGCTCGTTTAAATAGTACAACGTAGGAACGAGAAGATGAGGATAAGGAAAGAGCCTCCAACGAAAGTTCTAATCAATAGACTCTAATTAAAAATATGCGCAGTCAGCACTTTGCCATAAAAATTAATCATTTCTCCAACATAATGGAGTTCGTTACAAACGCTATTACAGGAAATGCTCGCTCCCAATCATCGTAACATGACTTGAATGTTGAGTGATTGAAGACCCGTCTGTTTAGTTATTTAGCTATTTTATTAATGGGCTCGATAGTTCGTCATTTGCCATGTTCGTACTTATTAATTTAAGGTGGTGGTTTAATTTATTCGTTAAACATATTGTAGAGAAATACAAAAAAGATGTATCACTATACGCCAAGTCCAACTAGTCAATAGTTTACATTCATATCGTTTTTCGTATTCGTATTGCATAGATGTGTAGGTAATATCAACAGACGTCGAGGGTAATTAGTTCTAGTACTGACTGTACATGTACAACCGCTCTCTGTCTGACAGAGTTCTTCAAAGAGGCGCCATAAAACAATAAAGAAGAAGAATGTCATGTTACAGAATATTCAAATTATCATACCGTCTTCTCTTCATCCAGAGGAGACGCCGTAGCGTCATCACTCTGGACGAAGCAGCTCGACAGTCACGTTCACTCCCGAGCTCGTAGTGGGACTCTTAACTATAGCGCCAAACTTCAGATCCTGCATGAATCCTTCAATAATTTCACCATACTGTCATTCGCGAACATTTTCTGGTTAATTTAACCTGATATTAAACACAAAACAACCACTGTAGACATTGAACTGAAAATTATCAAATAATTTTGCAACCGTCGCGTCGCTTCCCGCCACTTCCACCGTACCAATGAGTTATCCTTGGTCATCACCTAAGTACTCGACACTGGCAAAATTACTGTGCCAGCCACGGTAGAAGCCATAATTTAAAAAGTGAAGTGAGTTATCCTCGGTTTTGTCGACGGAAAACTTACGTACATTTACCGAGTGCTCTCAAAACGGTGAAGGAAAACCTGCATGCCGTAGGAAAAAAATCTAAGGCATGTGAAATCCGGCAATCCGCAGTGGGCCCGCATGGTGGATCATGGCCCCAGCTCCCTCGATGTAAGGGAAGGTCTGTGCCCGAGCAGTGGGGCAATATAATCTTTATAATCTAATATTTTCTATTACTCTCGCAACTCTTACTGTTTATGATTATGCAATATGAAATCTGCAATCAGTCCCCAACAAAATGATAGGTACAGCTTCAATGTACACGAAGTTTTGCATAGGTGGGGCAAAGCTCCATTGAAATCTGGCAATGTCATTTCACGTTATAATATGTCTCAGAACCTCGACCTAATAATAGGTACAGTCAAAATCAGATCAATAACATGCAATACGATTTCAACTCTTATGACTCAGACAATAAGGCCCGTATTAATAAATCACTCTCAGCTCAAAAGTCAATCTTGAGAACGACCTCAAGATGGTGTTCCTATTAATAAACATAACTCAGGTGCGCGTTTAGGAATCGGGTATCACGTGAGTAACGCCGTATTAATAAACAAAACTCAGTTCTCAAGATAACTGTCAAACTCACACTTGAGAACGTATTTGCTGATTGCAGGCGAACCGCGACTTGAGAATGACATCACGTGATCAAGATTGGTTTATTAATAAATGACATACTTGAGATGGTGGTCACGTCTTGAGAGTGTATCAGCTGAATAGGTTACGCTCTTGATTTGGTTTGAGCTCAGACTATTAATACGGGCCTAAGAACGGTACAAAGTCCAAAGTCAAAGTCAAATTTCAGTAAGCACGTTGTGTACATTTTTGCACGTCAACATATTTTTTGAATTTACATTTACACCACTTTGCAAGGAGCCAACGCTGAGGAGAAAAAGTGGCAAAAAACTCCAAGGTTACACTTTGAAATGAAAATGAAATGAAAAATATTTATTACACATATTATACATACAAGGTGACCTTATTTATACACTTAGAGCTAACTTAAAATAATATGAGTAAAAGGCCTGTGATCAGCTGAAATGCTGTGCCCAGCCACTGGGGTGACTGGCCACAGCGCTGATTTTCATCACATCCCTTGATCACCACTTGATGTTCTGTCGACTGTACCTACGTAAAATCCCGAAAATTTTCCTCGAAAGCCTCCGTAATTGGGGGCTTAGGTAATAAGTATGGCAAGGAATGGGAGGACGGGTTGTCGCGTAATTAATGACCTAATGGAAATCAATTTATTAAATTGATTGGATTTACGAAAAGCTTTTATAATGATATTAAGAGGTTTTGTACAATTAAGTATGCAAATAAGTATTTCTAAGGAACCAGAAGACTACAGGCTCCTTCCCATGAGCTGAATAGCGGACCTATTGAGTTATATCTTTATTTAAACGATGAACATGCATGGTGTGTGTCGCCGGTTCCGCATGAGGGATAAAGTCTAGATTACTAACAATAGTAATAGTTGTGTAATTATTAAGTATTAAGTAGGTAATTGTGTATTATTATTACCTATATTATTTTAAAAGATATGCTGCTGAGAGTAATCTTCGGCTGTACCTATTTCGTGTGTTATATAGTTATTCATTAGAAAAGGTTTGGGTTAATTTATCAAAGGAAATGCATTTTCCCAATTTCCGGTCAAATGGACAGGCATAAATTAGATTGATTAAGTTTCAAGGACCCACGTATATTGCATTATGAAGGAAAAAATTCGTCGGGCTCCATGGAGAGAGCCTCCATGTACCGCGTCTGTGGACGGCGCCGCCGTCCGCCAGTGACTTGCGCCGCGCCGTCCGATAATGTGCACCGGTGGCCGGAGCCGCTGGACGCAGTAACGCGCGTTCATCATCATCATCAGTCTATTTATATTGCCCCACTGCTCGGGCACAGACCTTCCCTTACATCGAGGGAGCTCGGGCCATAATCCACCACGCGGGCCCAATGCGGGTTGGCGGATTTCACATGCCTTAGATTTTTTTTCTTCTACAGCATGCAGGTTTCATCACGATGTTTTCCTTCACCGTTTTGAGAGCACTCGGTAAATGTACGTAAGTTTTTCCGTCGAAAAAACCGAGGATAACTCATTGGTACATGGCTGCCCTGGCTGGGAATCGAACCTGGGACCTCCATATTGCAAGTCCATTGACCCAACCACTGAGCCACCGAGCTCTCGTTAACGCGCGTTAATTGGGCCTAATTTGTTGCAAACCACCTCTAGTATCACCCCTTTCTAGGAATGTATCGTATTTCCAATCATCAACCTGTATAATGGAATATTCAAACAATGTAGAAACAAGTGACAGAGATGCGAAAAATTGTCATGCAAGAGCGTAGTCTGCGATGTAAATATGGCTACCTCCATCGACGGTTCCTTGCTTCATGTCTTGTATGGTGTTAATCAGAACAGTGAGACTTCAATTAGAAAATCTGATAGTTACAGTACCTACAAAATCAAAATGGGAACGAAATTCATTAAATCGATGAACGCTGGCTCGAATATTCGTTGGGTCGAATGCCATTGGCTCGAATATTCGTTCAGTCGTAATTCGTAATGTCGAATATTCACAGTAACCTAAGGTTTACTTTCGACTCGAGAGTCGGCAGAGGTAGACCTACCAAATTGGCGAGGTCTTGAAAAAGGGTCAAGTACGGTCTACTACAAACCGGCGAGCATGCATGAAGAGATTGATGAATGTGGAGGAGGCAAGGGTTGTGTTACAGGATCGCAGCAGATGGAAGTCCATCGTCTCTGCCTACCCCTACGGGAATCAGGCGCTAGTTTATAAATAAATAAATACTTTCGACTCGACTTTTTTGCTTAGCGACGAATCGCCGATTGAGGCTGTTATTTATAAACGTGATATAAAGTTACGCCACCGTTTAGCCAACCCTGTCCCTTTCTATCTTAACCTTTTTTAACGAAGTGTGAAAGGGATAGCAACACGATTTAAAGGAAGAGAGGTTTAACTAGGTTTATGAATAACAGCAGACTGGCATCACAGAACACTATTACCCTCTCTAGGGGGCTTTTGAAAATGGCGGGAAACGACGGTTGCGAAATTATTTCATAATTTTCAGTATAATGTCTACAGTGGGTATTTTGTGTTTAATATCACGTTAAATTAATCAGAAAATGTTCGCGAATGACAGCATGGTGAAGTTATTGGAGATTTCAAGCAGGATCTGAAGTTTGGCGCCATGGTCAAGATTCCCACTACGAGCTCGGGAGTGAACGTGACTGTCGAGCTGCTTCGTCCGCAGTGATTGACGCTACGGCGTCTCCTGTGGATGAAGACATGAAGACGCTGCTACCCAGGGTGATGACGCTACGGCGACTCCCCTGGAGGAAGATAGAAGACTATTTATACATTGATATTTTTGTAATGTATTGGCAAATGACGAACTGTCGAGTCCATTAATAAAATAAATAAATAAATACCCTCTCTAGAATTGCCATAATGAGCGGTTTTCAAGGTTACATTTAAAAAAGAAAGAAAGTACCGCTATCCCCGGTAGATGGCACTGACTGGTCTGATGTCAACATTAAATGCGTGGTTATAGCTTGTAACTTGGGCTTTTCGTATTTCATACCTAGTATTAATTTGTACTGTATTGTTTAAATTACACAAACAACCTAATAATAATAAATTATTCAGCTGACATTGAAATTTTTTTCATGGTGCTGTGTTTTTTCACGATGATATCGCACTTCGGTGCAACGCCATCTATTATCAACTTAAAAAGCTTGTTTTTTTTACAGCTGTCACTTTGAAAACCCCTCATTGTTTATCTACCTTCATGGTAATGAAAGTTCGGCCCTGGCGGCCGCGGCCCGGCCAGGGCCGAATTTCATTGCTTCAAGTTTATTTACTTATATTTTGTAAACTTGCTGTAAAGGTGTATGACAATAAGTTTATTTTCTATTAAATTCAATGTATTTTAGACCAATTGTATAGATAAGCATTTAGTAGGTTTGTATAGAAAATAAACCAGCCTTGATTGACGCATTTGATTTGGAACAAAGCACTTTGAAATCAACGTCCTCGACATATCAGGCCGACGTGACGTAAATGTCTGAAAATAAAATCGATCCCTTAAAATACGCCCTTTACAATGATCGCTTGTATCAAAAACGTGGCATGAATAAGCTCATGTGATAATGTCAAAAAAACTCTTAAATAAAGCCAAAAAGTAGTTTTACTATTTTAAACGCCAGAGATCGTTTTTATTGTTTTCTTTATTCGTCATAACAAAATCCACAGCCCTTGATATAAGTTACATTTCAATTTAAGATATTACATACTGCCAATGACGGATTTACAATTTTAGACTAAACAGAAAATTATGGAAGTTGAGAGGGTGTGTTAGGGTGTGTACGTATGTATTATATTCGTGTATGAATTGTGTATGATATTGGTCAAAGTCGTGTTAGGTACATCCCTTTTAGAACGAATTTAGTATTGAGTTTGCATGGAATTAGTAAATCCCGTTTTTGAATTTTAATTTTTCAACTTGTTTGATTTCTTTTTCCACATGACTGTTACATTAATTCAATCTTGCCAACGTCCCTACCTTATATGGCATTGTTACCTACCTAGATGCGATTCCATCGTGGCCACTAAGGCACGTACCTACCTATTAATAGTCTGAGCTCAAACCCGAGGGCTCAAGAGCGAATTCATCTGATACACTCTCAAGACGAGATCACCATCTCAAATATGTCATTTATTAATAAACCAATCTTGAGGGCGTATCACGTGATGTCTTTCTCAAGTCGCGGTTCGCCTGCAATCAGTAAATACGTTCTCAAGTGCAAGTTTGACAGTTCTCTTGAAAACTGAGTTTTGTTTGTTAATACGGCGTTACTCACGTGATACCCGATTCCTAAACGCGCACCTAAGTTACATTTATTAATAGGAACACCATTTTGAGGTCGTTCTCAAAATTGACTTTTGAGGTGAGAGTGGTTTATTAATACAGGCCTTAGTCTAATCCTAAACCTAAGTCACCGTCACTCATATATTACATCACGTAGGACGCCTCGCTTAGCATTTTTTTTTATGTCACACTCTGGAATCGCTACCAAAATTATTAAATGATTAATGTTATGAAAAATAATATTCGGTCCAAATCTCTACATATCTGTAGGTACAGTCACATTATTAGCTGAAACCATTGCATTTCCCTAACAAACTTGTTGTCATTTCTCATCATAATTAATTTAGGTAATGTTCCAATGGAACACAGCAACTTTTTGTGTTCAAACAAGGCGTATCTACAAAAAAGGTCGGCCAAAATTAATTAAATCATATCGAGTGAACACGGCACTCCTATCTGTTTGTCCGAGATTAATGTTACAACCTTCATAATAATAATTGTATGGGTGTGTTATGACCTTAGGGGGCGGGGGGATGGCGACCATACAAGTTTTATTGCAACATAATATTTTGTGTCATTATCAAAGTCAAATTTCTTTATTGCAAGTAAGCACGTTGTGTACATATTTGCACGTCAACATATTTTTTTAATTTACATTTATCTACTCCACTTTGCAAGGAAAAGGTGCCAACGCTGAGGAGAAAAAGTGGCAAAAAAACTCTCAGCAGCACATCTTTTAAAATAATACACAATTACTTAATAACTAGGTATTACACAACTATTACTATTGTTAGTAATCTACACTTTATCCCTCATGCGGAACCGGCGACACACACCATGCATGTTCATTGTTTAAATAGTCATCTATTCTGTAATACGCCTTCTTAACAAGTGTTCCTTTAATTAAATTTTTAAATTTCCTCTCTGTCAACGTCGTGACACTTTCTGGCAACTTGTTATAGAAGCGAATACAGTGCCCCATGAAGGATCATCAGCCCGTATCAGTCCACTGCTGGACGTAGGCCTCTCCCAAAGCGCGACACTCAACCCTACTCTCGGCCCTCTGCATCCAGTCTCTGCCAGTCACCTTGCGAAGGTCATCCCTCCATCTGGTCGGCCCACGCTACGTTTACCCGCTCGTGGCCTCCATTCAAGTCGTCTACCCCATCGGTTGTCGGTTCTACGACAGATGTAGCCAGCCCACTGCCACTTCTGTTTGCTGAGTCTATAGCAAGTTAACCATTTTTGTTATCTGGTGGATATACTCATTTCTGATTCTATCCACCAGAGAAATGCCAAGCTCTTTCCATAGCTCGCTGAGCGACTTTGAACTTGTGGGCCAGTCGTAGAGGCCCGTATTAATAAATGGCACTGATTTAGGTAAAGAGGCAGTTGTAAATAGCAGTTTTGGTAAGTTAAAAATTATAAATGGCACGTTTAATAACTAGTTCAGCAGTTAAAACTAAGCAGTAAAGTAAACAAATCACTCTCAGCTCAAAAGTCAATCTTCAGAACCACTTCAAGATGGCGTTCATATTAATAAACGTAACTCAGGTGCGCGTTTAGGAATCGGGTATCACGTGAGTAACGCCGTAGGTATTAATAAACAAAACTCAGTTCTCAAGAGACACTTGAGAACGTATTTGCTGGGCGAACCGCGACTTGAGAAAGACATCCGTGATACGCCCTCAAGATTGGTTTATTAATAAATGACATACTTGAGATGGTGGTCACGTCTTGAGAGTATATCAGCTGAATTCTTCGCTCTTGAGGGCGGGTTTGAGCTCAGACTATTAATACGGGCCTCAGTTTATTAATAGGAACGCCATCTTGAGGTCGTTCTCAATATTGACTTTTGAGCTGAGAGTGATTTATTACTATATTCTGTATTAGGTAATTTTCACTTTTACCCACACAAAAAATCTTAATTCGGAATATTCCGTGCTTATTGTTGAACACTTAAAAAGACATTGCCACATTTCAATGGAGCTTGCCCCACCTACAAAACAACGTGACCATTTAAGCTGTACCTATCATTTTGTTGGGGACTTATTACAGGTTTCATATTGCATAATCATAATCAGTATCATTTTCTACTACTCTCGCAGCTCCTATAAAAGAATAACAAAAACAATGAATAAATCGCTTCGATTTCTTACTATTTTCTGAATTCCTAATTAAGCCGTTTTTTTCGAATAGCAACTTGTACAAAACTTTATTTTAAACCAATAATTTTAATAAAAAACGGAGATATTTTTACATTTATTCGTTATCTTGTAGGTACAACTTGCGGTTGATGGTGGGCAGAATCTGGCATTGTCATTTATCATATATCTTGTATTTTCTTAAGTTAAGTGGATTTATATCCTTTTTTTAGAGAAATAAATATCTTAAACCGTAAACCGTATACGGGCCTAGAAATCCAAAAATACCAAGAGTGCCAAACTCCAACAAAATAAAAATATTCCATTCAAATAAACACAATAGGTACGTATATAAATTACGTTGCTAATTTTGCCTGAAAAAGGTCCAATGAATTAATAATTCACAGGAGTCCTATTCTCAATTCCACTCAGTGCTATAATAAGACACCATTTGTCGGTCTCCTGGCCGTAGGAATGTATTTATAATTCAGAAATGCTGAATGGGATATTTACAGGCTGAATACTTAAAATAACGTAGGAATTAATAACTTTTTTAGGTTAATTTATGGACTCGTTTGTCATTTGCCAATTTGAAGCTTCACACAGCCGCGATCTGCGATCAGTTGAAACGCATGCCGGGCCTCATTCAAAAGAAATGCATATACTTATTAATAGTTCATCGCAGACTGTTCACACCGCGGGCGAGTACTCGCTCGGGTATTTTGTCGCCGAGCGAGTACCTATATCCCATCGCTCGGCGATACTCAGCCACTCGCTGAGCTACACCGGCGAGTGGGCGAGTGAATCGCCCGTCGCTCAGCGACACTCGCTACAAAACTATACTCGCCACTCGCCCACTCGTTTTATAGTTGATAGCTTTAATCGCTCATCGCGGCGGTCGGACAACTGCCTTCTTTTCTTTTCTTTTTGTTACCCAGGAGAAATACATTATGTATACCGCCCGTCCCGGGGGAACGGGCGATTATGTTGGAGTTGGACTCGCACAAACTAAAACTCCTGGGGTGTTCCACCTCCGCCACCATGGACAGGACCTACTCTTTCGAAAACTACCGTGGCCCTGTCGGCACTACCTAAGCCAAGCGCACAACAGAACGACTTTATGTGTATTATACGTACTTACTTGAGTAATTATTATTTAAGCCTATTTTAAAGGCATTGTAAATCTACCTAAGTACAAAATAAGTTTGTTGAAATAAAATTAATAAAGTAGGTACCTACTAATTATTATATACAAACGGATATCACTCACTTATATTGTTGAAGTCTGCAATTAGACCGACAGTTTCGACCGATTTCGACGGTCTTTTTCAAGGTGAGCGCGCCACGCCCGCGTCGCCTACCTACTCATCATATTAGAATATATAGAGGGGTTCATAGTCCAGTTGCGAGTACACGTTGAAATTGTACAAGTTAAGCAACGCTGGGCGAGGTCAGGACCTGGATGGGTGCTAGCCACCCATCCAGGCCCTGACCTTGTGCGCCGCGCCGTGACGTTGTGCGCGTTGGCCTTAACGCTGGTGTAATTGTAGGCGTCATAGGTGACGTGACTCGCGATTCGACACAGAGAAGCAACTTGCAAAGCGAATAACAAAGTAAGTATAATTATTGTGAACTATAACGCCCACGAGCGCAAAAATAGTCGGTCATTAGTTTGCTGATAGAATATAATCGCCCAAGCAAATTGCTACACATTGCTAACTAGATTGAAGTGCGAATACCTATTATTTATCTATGGTTATTTAGATCGTGAATCATCACATTAAATCTTATTAAATAAATAAGTATACTTAAGTATAAGTAATTAAAACTCAAACTTATGAAATATATTAAAAACTATTTAAAGCTACTTTAAAAAATTTAAATCATATTACAGACACATACAGACATACCAGCTCCATCTTCACATTCAATCCATCGCACATTACGTCTTGTATCCCTTATTCTAGTCGAAACAGCCCTAATTATTGAAATTTGAGCCTAAATTTAAATGACCATTCCAGATTCTGCCCCACCATCAACCGCAAGTTGTACAAGATAACGAATAAATGTAAAAATATCTTGGTTTTTTATTAAAATTATTGGTTTAAAATAAAGTTTTGTTCAAGTTGCGATTCGAAAAAGACAGCTTAATTAAGAATTCAGAAAATAGTAAGAAATCAAAGCGATTTATTCATTGTTTTTGTTATTCTTCTAATAGTTGTAAGAGCGAACTCAAGCTCCACTCATACTCAAAACTGTCTATGACTGTCAGGCTAAAGCCTGACACATACGCGGCCTGCGGCTTGCGGCCAGTTGAACCGCATGCCCCGCCGTATAAATTTGATTTAAAGTTACGCCAACGTTTAGCCACCAGACCTTTCTATCTTAACCTTTTTTAATGAAGTGTGAAAGGGATAGCAACACGATTTAAGGGAAATGAGGTTTAACTAGGTTTATGAATAACAGCAGTTAAGTTCGCCATTATAATCATCCGTATGTCGCGTATCCGTGGTAGTAGAGTTAATATTTTTCTGAGCTCATTAAACAACTCTGTAGCTTAACGACCGAGAATAGACGGTTCTATAAGAAATAGTTGTTCATTAATTTTCCTACTTACTTAGTTGCTGAATTGATTGTAAAACTTTTGATCGACAAACAGTAGCCCGAAAGACATTTGGCCGACATTACGTTTGATCGACACTACAGTTGATCGACACGACTTTCGCCCGACAGACATTATGGCCGACATAACTTTTGACCGACGTTGATAAAACTTGACAGGAACTGTCAAAAGTGACAGAAACTGTCAAAAATGACAAGAATTTCATCCGATTTTCGATTTTCATCCGTTTGGACCTTCTTTGCGCCCGGACATTTTTAAAAGGCAGACTGTGTATCTAGTTGTTTATAGGAGTTTAATGACTTTAAATGATGAAACAAGTTGTAAATACATACCTACTATCAAACACTGATCCAAGGGACGAAACTGAGCAACCTTTAGTTGGACAAATAATTATATACTTACTTAGGTACTTGAAAAATAAAAAGTCATTTTTGAAATATTTTTTTCAACACGAAAACGTACGAGACGGACGATAGTAGGTAACTCACTAGACTTAGGTCGAAGGGCCTTATCACACTGGCGATTTGCGAGCGAGTTCACAGCAGCAAGGCGATTGCGCGGCGATCACGCAGCGATGACGCCGCGGTCGCACGGCGTTCACGCCGCGAGCTCGCGGCGATCTCGCTGCGCGCCCGCGGCGTGATCGCGTGCCTTCGAGGCACGGAGGGGCTCAGATGAAAGTGTCACTAGCCACCCATCCAAATCCTGACCTCGCCCAGCGTTGCTTAACTTGTACAATTTCAACGTGTACTCGCAACTGGACTATGAGCCCCTCTATATATTCTAATATGATGAGTAGGTAGGCGACGCGGGCGTGGCGCGCTCACCTTGAAAAAGACCGTCGAAATCGGTCGAAACTGTCGATCTAATTGCAGACTTCAACAACATAAGTGAGTGATATCCGTTTATATATAATAATAAGTAGAAATAATAATAGTAATAATCAGTCGAAGACAGAGATACAGGCGGCCTCAATAAGGTTGAGATTTTCTAAAAAACTACTGGACTGAATTTAAAAATTCTTTTACAGTTACGTAGCTTTTCTTTTATCTATCAAACAGTGAAAGAGTTTTTGCAATAGGTCAAGTAGTTTTTGAGATAATCTCAACCTTAAAACCTCCCCTATACACCTTTCTCTGTCTTCCACCGTACCTACTTTATTAATTTTATTCCAACAAACTTATTTTGTACTTAGATAGGTAGGTACCTCTAAAATAGGCTTAAATAATAAGCACTTAAGTAAGTACGTATAATAAACATAAAGCAACACTAATGGTTATTTTCACGAAATAACCAATTAATACCTAATTAATCCTCTTGTTAAAAGGCTCCAAAATATTTGAAGTAGCAATTAGAAAAGGCTTCGATAGACACGTGAATAGCTAAATCATGTCTAACAACGAAATCTGAGGGACAGTCGGGCATTATGGACAGGTCGGGCAACAAACAGAAATTAATTTAAGAAACAAAAACCCCGACTTCCAAAAATGACAATGCCAGACTTAGATTACAGGTTTCATATTACAAATCATAATCATTAGGTAGGCATTTTCTACTACTCTCGCAACTCCTATAGAAGAATAACAAAAACAATGAATAAATCGCTTCGATTTCTTACTATTTTCTGAATTCTTAATTAAGCTGTTTTTTTCGTATCGCAACTTGTACAAAACTTTATTTTAAACCAATAATTTTAAACAACAACGGAGATATTTTTACATTTATTCGTTATCTTGTACAACTTGCGGTTGATGGTGGGGCAGAATCTGGCATAGTCATTTACAGCAAAGTTATTGCAAAGTGGTGTAAATGTAAATTCCAAAAAATATATTGACGTGCAAAAATGTACTCAACGTGCTTACTTGCAATAAAGAAATTTGACTTTGACAGTTTTCGGATTTTTTCCTTTACTTGTGCTATAAGACCTAGCTTCTTGCCAAATTTCATGGTTCTAGGTCAACGGGAAGTACCCTATAGGTTTTGGTTTTCTTGCATTTTCATAAAAATATGCGTGAAAATGCGACATAAACAGGGTTATATCTTTTGATTGCGTTGACATATAAGTTTGATTTTTTTACGGCTGCATGAGGTTGCAGACCTGAGTACTTTGTATTAATTTCAACTTGATCCGTACACGCGTTTCTGAGATATAGGTCTTGACAGGCAGACAACAAAGTGATCCTATAAGGGTTCCTTTTTTCCTTTTGAGGCACGGAACCCTAGAAATTGAAGTTGTCACGTGACTGTAGTACCTACGTGTGAATCATGCCTATAAAATGATTCCTAATTTATTCCTAAGTCCATCCATTATCTCCTAAATTCATCCTCAAGGGTAATATTTCGGGACTTCAAGTTAATTATTTGGTATGCAGACCCTTTCGTAAATACCGGTTTATTATATGACCTTGTCCCCGTATTTAAACTATTTGCCGTCGCGTAATTCCAAATATGAGAGCGTGAATTTATTAAGTTCAAAGGAATAGTGTAGGTGGTTGACAAATATTGAAAATTAATTTCGTCAATTTTACTATAAATACTTACAGCCTTACTTATAATATAATCGATGATTAAAATTAATACCTTATTTAACAAATGTTTAAAAAAAATTAAGTACATAAGTTTTTCCGTCGAAAAACCGAGGATAACTCATTGGTACAGTCGAAGACAGAGATAAGTATACAGGGGGTCCCAATAAGGTTGAGATTTTCTCAAGAACTACTTTACCGATTTTAATAATTCTTTTACAGTACATAGTATTAAATTTTATCTATCTAACAGTGAAAGAATTATTGCAATAGGTCAAGTAGTTTTTGAGAAAATCTCAACCTTAAAAACTCTACTGTACACCTTTCTCTGTCTTCGACCGTACATGGCTGCCTTCGCTGGGAGTCGAATCTGGGACCTCCGTATCGTAAGTCCATTGACCACTGAGCCACCGAGCTCCCTAGGAAAGAATAAATGATATATGACTCTTAGATCAGATATTCTATTCCATAAAATACGAGTAATAAACGAGTAATAAATAAATAGTTCGACTAAAGTGACCTTTTGGCCCTAACGTCCTACCAGAGTTGGCGTCGCGTTAAAAGCAGCCGACATCCGGTCTCACTTAGACGGGGAGCGATTTTACAGGAAATTGCCTATTTGGAAGACTATTCTGGATAACTTAGCGATATAGTTTTACATCAGAAACACATTTATTTAACACTACATAAAATCGTACAATACAAGACAATAATAGTGTTACGGCCTCCATGGCCGATCCATAGATAGATATACTATGTGTCAAATACTTTTGTCTGTCAGCCCTTGTTGTTATTATTTAGTTGTCATAGAACCCCTTTGGAAATATAGTATGAACTGAACTGAAGAAAGGTATTTTAATTAACTGAGGCTGCACCATCAACAAATAGAATTAAAAAAATAAAAATAAAATTAAAATAAATTAATAAATAAAATAAATTAATTAATTTAATTGCAATTAAATAAATTGAAATAGAATACATAAACACACCGATTAATAAAAAACAGATACTTTAAATATAATTATTAAAATAAAAAACAGATACTATCGAGCAGCAGTGTGCAGCATGCAGTGGTAAAGGGGGCCGAGCCCAGCATAGCGCTGTGGCAGGCCACAGCGCTGGTTTTCAGTTCGTCCCCCAGTGGTTACACGAACGCCAGCGGCGGCGCGGCGTAGTGGGTGCACTCGAATCGCATGTGTGTATGTATGTACGTATGTAAGAGGGTGTGTATGTAAGTAAGGGTGTATGAATATATTTACGTGTGATAATCTCTACCTTAATAAGTCTCCCGTACACCTTTATCTGTGTTGAAACGTAGGTACCTATTTTTGTCCCAGGTAAAACACGTTTACGTGTACCACCACGCCCGGAGGAGTGTGTTGATTATGTCGGGTTCCCACAGTTAAATTAGGCAGCTAAATGTGGTCCGCGCAGAAATTAAGTTCGTACCGCGTGAATTGAAATCTATTCATTTACATACGACTACGTAGATATTGTTGTTGTGATGTGTGAAACAAGCCTTAACCAGAATAAGGTTATCAAATGCTCAATTAATCATCGTTTGTGGGTTATTTGTATGTAGTGTCCGACCTAAACTAGGTTTTGGGCCGAAACTTGGTCTTAATTTCGTCCTAAACCGAAACTTCCATATAAGGTCATGTTTTTGTGAGAAAAAAAATAGGCAAAAAAAATCGGCTTAGTCGCAAACTCGCCCACAAAAAATCTGGTCTGCGGGCGAGTTTCCTTTTTGTAAATTTTCACGTAGTAAACTGGCTCACATGCTTTAATGATACTGGGCGAGTTGCTTACGGGCGAAAATTACAATAGTAATGTCGCCCAAATGTTGGATTCTATAACTTTTGATAGACACACCGTTGCCAAAATGACAAGAACCTTCAAAAATGACAAGGGCTGTCAAGAACTGTCAAAAATCAGTCACTTTTTAATTATAAATCACATGTTAAAACAATTCAGTTTCTGATATTTGAAGTAATCGTTAAGCACTACGTATTATCAGTCCCTTATTTCAAATAAATTATTTACGCTTTTTTAATATTATAACGGTATGCTTATTATAGGCTCTCGAACTCAGTTTCGGTTTCGGCCGGATGACAGCCGAAACCCGTTATTTGGCCGAAACTAGGCCGAAACCGAAAGGTCGGACACTATTTGTAGGACGTATTGTCGGCAGAACTACATTTAGGCCGAAAAACCTGTTTCGGTCGGACTCGAATAAAAATATAATAAATAAATGAAACAAATTAAGCTTAAACACGATTTATTATAATATTAAACAAATAAATAAGCTAAAATCACATTGCCAAACTAATGAACACAGAGAAAGGTGTATAGGAGAGTTTTTAAGGTTGTGATTTTCTCAAAAACTACTTGTTCTATTACAAAAATTCTTTCACTGTTTGATAGATAAAAGTTAAAACTATGTAACTGTAAAAGAATGATTAAATTCGGTCCAGTAGTTTTTGAGCAAATCTCAACCTTATTCAGGCCCCCTGTATACTTATCTCTGTCTTCGACTGTGCTCTCCTCAACTCTCGACCTTTTGCATCAAGTCTCTGCCAGCCTTGCGCAAGTCATCCCTCCATCTGGCCGGGGGGCGTCCCACACTACCCGTTATGTCAGGGTCAAATAATGCATGTTTTCATCCGGTAAATGTCTCTCTGTCACGTTTTCAACCGGAGCGATGACCGGACCGGATTTCAAAATATCCGGTTCCGGTAAACTGTCGTCCGATTCTTCAGAGGAACTGTCTTCTGCCTCCGGTTCCGCCGGTTCCGGGAGATCGTCTTTCTTCTTTCGACGGTTTCTACAAGATAATAAGATAAATATATATAAAAAACTATGATAATGGAAGTGTGGTGGTAGGTTAATTGACATTGCCAGATTTCAGTGGAGCTTTGCCCCACCTATACAAAACTGTGTGGACATTGAAGCTGTACCTATCATTTTGTTGGGGACTGATTGCAGGTTTCATATTGCATAATCATAAATAGTAAGAGTTGCGAGAGTAGTAGAAAATGATAACCAAAAAAGCGAATAATTCGCCTCGATTTCTTAATGTTTAACGCTCAGCACTATCTGTTACATTGTCTGATGGTGGGCCCACAATAAAAAAAATATGTCACGTTACAATGAATGATTAGCGGAAAAACTAAGAGGAAAACGTACAAAAAGTTTTAAAATTAATTTTTCGACGCGCAACTTGTACAAAACTTTATTTTAAACCAATATTTTTAATAAAACACGGACATATTTTTACATTTATCGTTATCTTGTACATCTAGCGGTTGATGGTGGGGCAGAATCTGGCATTGTCATTTCATGATTAAGGGTCAACGGGAAGTACCATATAGGTTTTGAATTTTTGCGTTTCCATACAAATATGCGCCAAAATTCGACATAAACGGCCATATCTTTTGACTGCGTTAACGTAGAAGGTTGATTTTTTAACGGTCGCATAAGGTTGCAGGCTTGAGTATGTGGCATTAATTTCAACTTGATCCGTCCACGCGTTTCTGAGATATAGGTCTTGACAGACAGACGGACAACAAAGTGATCTTATAAGGGTTCCTTTTTTTCCTTTTGAGGCACGGTACCCTAAAAACTGCTTTCAAATCGGACCATCTGTTCTGGTTTCTAATGTGATGTCGTAAATAAAAACATCACTATATTCTGCAGTGTCTGTATTATAGCATTGCACCCATGCGAAGCCGGGGCGGGGCGCTAGTCAATCATAGTTTAATGCCTAAATGATAAATGGAGAAAAAATTTCATCACGACCGGGATTCGAACCCGGGACCTCGCCATTCCGTGGCACGCTCTATTCCAACAGAGCCATCGTGATTCGTATCCAGATCGTGAATTTTGTCTCCATATTCTCGTCTGAGGGACGGTAGCGACATCTATCCAGTAATTGTGCAATTACTCAAATTCATGTCTAACATTGCAGTTAGAAATCATGTTTTTCAATTGACGACGCGTTCCTTTTTCATATGTTTTGATATTTTCTTGCATATGCATCATCATCATCATCAGCCCGTATCAGTCCACTGCTGGACGTAGGTCTCTCCCAAAGCGCACCAATCAACCCTACTCTCGGCCCTCTGCATCCAGTCACTGCCAGCCATTTTGCGAAGGTCATCCCTCCATCTGGTCGGGGGCGTCCCACACTACGTTTACCCGTTCGTGGCCTCCATTCGAGACCTCGTCTCCCCCATCGGTTATCGGTTCTACGACAGATGTGACCAGCCCACTGACACTTCAGTTTACTGATTCTATGAGCAATGTCAACCACTTTTTCTTGCATATGCGAAACGAAAATCTAAATGATAAATGGCGAATTTTTTTTCCATTTATCATTTAGATTTTCGTTTCGCATAGCGCATATGCAAGAAAATATCAAAACAGTCTAATGCCTATTATCATCCTCGAAGACCACTATACCTTTTGGGGTAGGGTTGCTTGAGATGGAAGGTGCGATAGTGAAGCTTCATGCTGTTGCTCTGGGTGAACCGCTTGTCACAGAGCGTGCAGGCGAACGGTTTCGCGCCGGTGTGAGTCTGGGACAGTAGATACGATAAGGCAATATTAGATAATGCAATCTGTGGCTTAAAATTAACTTACAAAATAAATTAAAACTACCTAAAATATTAAAAAAACTACTTAAAAATCATTGATCTCCTATCAACAACTAGATACACAGTCTGCCTTCTAAAAATGTCCGAGCGCAAAGAAGGGCCAAACGGATGATTTAGATTTAGATTTATATTCCTTTATTTCACTTTTACATAATAACATACTATACAATAATAATCATTATGTCAAATATAGTCTTATTTGTAAAAATGATCGTCAAATAATAAATAACTTAGTCAAAATGTAAAATACAATAATGTTAACTATAACATTGTAAACGCGTTATTAAGTAAATAACAAATAAAAACAAAATTAAATCAGGTGTATGTCAAAATGTTTATGGGATAAAATTAAAAAGCGTCAAAATGATAACTGAATACCTAATGATTTCATGTCAAAAATAAACAGAATGTCAATTGATGTTAATTTGTTGAATAAAATTATAATTTCATGTCCATAAACTCTTTGAATTGAATGAATGAATTCCTCATTTGCTTAATTGGACATTATTTGGACGTTAAGGTCCTTCCATGAGCCAAGTAGCGCCGCCAATCTTTGAAAAATAATACCGCCATGGCTTATGATGTGGAAACAAGGAGCCAGAGAGGAAGATCTGCCTCCTGATCTCCTCCATCCTCCTCCTCTACGCAAACCAAGTTGCGGGGTACAGCTAGTACGAAATAAATATTGTTTTATTGAATTTCGATATGAGTCAACTAGCCTATTCAACTTTCTGGGCCGGAACGCTCATTCTATTCGGATCTACAGCATTCACTTCGTTGGTACCACATACCACTTACCCCATAGCCCTGTACCAGGAGGGCGCCCGTGTCTGTCCGCACATGAGCGCAACATTGCTTCGCGACACGTGTCCTAGAAATATTATCGACATGGACGCATCTCTTTAATACAGCACCCCTGTCCCCCGCTACGTCTCTATGCGCTCATCGTTGACAGAATGTTTCGCTTGCAAATGACATTCCCACATTTCAATGAAGCTTTGCCCCACCTTCGAGACTACCACCTTTGAAGCTGTACCTATCATTTTGTTGGGGACTTATTACAGGTTTCATATTGCATAATCATAATCAGTAGGAGTTGCGAGAGTAGTAGAAAATGATAACAAAGACAATGAATAATTCGCTTCGATTTCTTACTATTTTCTGAATTCTTAATTAAGCTGTGTTTTCGACTCGTTTGATGTACAAAATTTTATTTTAAACTAATAATTTTGATAAAAAACAGAGATATTTTTTAAATTTATTCGTCATCTTGTGCATCATTCGGTTGATGGTGGGGCAGAATCCGGCATTGTCATTTGTACCGATTTCATGTCTATTGGGTAAGTGGTCTGTGGTTGGTAGACTGAATGATGAGTAACTTCGTGTCCTCACCACTAGATGTCGCTTGAGGCCAACCGAGGAGTGGAAGGTCCGGCCGCACGTGTCACAAGGATGCACCTTCTCCCGTGTATGGATATTCTGGTGCACCGCTACGCTGCCAGGCTGTAGATAAAGGATTCTATTACTATTTCAAAGTAAAATAAGCCTTATTCCAATAGTTATAATATGTATTAATTTATTATTGATGTCTCGATATTTCGCCAGCATTGCAACCATCATGGTCACGAGTAGACTGACGTCGGTGAGTGTTAAACGTCAGAAGGATGACACAAAACGATCTACCCTCTTTCGTGTTTGCTGACTGCGTTGAGTAGTCAATTAAATTGTTTAGTTGAATACAATCGGAAAGTTATCCTCGGTTTTTTCGACGGAAAAACTTACGTACATTTACCGAGTGCTCTCAAAACGGTGAAGGAAAACATCGTGATGAAACCTCTTCTTCTCAGTCGTTACACTCTTGGCAGAGTGGTCGTGGTCGTCATTTCAGTCGCAGTGACCCGCCTCACAACACGTCGCCACTCGTCTCTGCCGGCTGCCCTCCTGGTGCTGACGTGCAAGGGATCGGCCACAGCTGCCCTGATCTGGTCCGTCCATCGCGTCGGCGACCTGCCGCGCGCTCGGGTACCGTCAACCTTGCCCTGGACCACCAGTCGCTCAATTGATTCAACTCCACGCCGAGACACGTGCCCAAAGAACGTCAGAATGCGAGCCTAAACTACAGAGGATAGACGATGGATGAAACCTGCATGCCTTAGAACAAGAAAAAAAATTCTAAGGCATGTGAAATCGCAGTGGGCCCATGTGGTGTATCATGGCCCCAGCTCCCTCGATGTAAGGGAAGGTCTGTGCCCGAGCAGTGGGGCAATATGATGATGATGCTTACCGCTAGTGATGCGCCGCAAATCTCGCAGATATGCCTCTCGTTGGCCGCAAAGAATGAAGTGCGGGGATGTTCCGAGAGATGGTGCTTCATACACGCCGCTTGAGTGTCGAAGTATTTACCACACTAGAATAGACAAGAGAATGCTTGAACAAGCAGAAATTATATCAAAAAAAACCGACTGCTCGAAAACTATCCCCTTTTGATTAATTTTTATACCCTATGACACTCCCGTAATCAAGACGAATCTAATGATACACCAAAATCCATCACGCCGTTAGGCTACAGGATGGCAGGAAGGAATGGACGTACATACATACATTAAAAAAAACCTTTGATTAAAGTTTTATAGCCTATGTCCAAGGGCGTCGCCAAGGGCAGGTAAGGGCAGGGCAACTGAGAGAGATTAGAAAAAGTATCCAGCCAAATGCAAAGTCCTTAGGCACTGGAAAGGCGATGAGGCGAGAGCGAGCGGGAAGAGGAGAGTACTACTGTCTCTCCTATTCCGTCGACGCGGCCGCGTCGTCGCCTGTTCTCACACACATCTGTCATTTATATCGGCTCCCGCTGCGAGGACACCATATTTATTTATTTATTTATTTATTTATTTATTTATTTATTTATTTATTTATTTATTTATTTATTTATTTATTTATTTATTTATTTATTTATTTATTTATTTATTTATTTATTTATTTATTTATTTATTTATTTATTTATTTATTTATTTATTTATTTATTTATTTATTTATTTATTTATTTATTTATTTATTTATTTATTTATTTATTTATTTATTTATTTATTTATTTATTTATTTATTTATTTATTTATTTATTTATTTATTTATTTATTTATTTATTTATTTATTTATTTATTTATTTATTTATTTATTTATTTATTTATTTATTTATTTATTTATTTATTTATTTATTTATTTATTTATTTATTTATTTATTTATTTATTTATTTATTTATTTATTTATTTATTTATTTATTTATTTATTTATTTATTTATTTATTTATTTATTTATTTATTTATTTATTTATTTATTTATTTATTTATTTATTTATTTATTTATTTATTTATTTATTTATTTATTTATTTATTTATTTATTTATTTATTTATTTATTTATTTATTTATTTATTTATTTATTTATTTATTTATTTATTTATTTATTTATTTATTTATTTATTTATTTATTTATTTATTTATTTATTTATTTATTTATTTATTTATTTATTTATTTATTTATTTATTTATTTATTTATTTATTTATTTATTTATTTATTTATTTATTTATTTATTTATTTATTTATTTATTTATTTATTTATTTATTTATTTATTTATTTATTTATTTATTTATTTATTTATTTATTTATTTATTTATTTATTTATTTATTTATTTATTTATTTATTTATTTATTTATTTATTTATTTATTTATTTATTTATTTATTTATTTATTTATTTATTTATTTATTTATTTATTTATTTATTTATTTATTTATTTATTTTGTTCGCGACTAGAATATGTAAATAGATATTAATGTAAATAGTTATGCTCGGTGTCTCTTTGTTATGTTTTATGTCTCATTTTCTTATTGTTCTTTTATTTGATAGGCAGATGCCCTTTGTGAATGGTTAAATTTTATGTTGCTTTATGATTGTTTATAAGTTTTAAATGTATGTGCCACTTATAGATGTAAGCAAAATTGTAAAGATTTGTTGATAAATAAACGTGGTTGCTTAGGGAAAGTAGAAAACTCATAGAGAAAATGCGAGGAAAATAGCGTCAAAATAGGGTCAAATTGACTTCGGTCGTCTTTACGGTAAGACAAATGACGAGTACACTCTGTCTCGCTCTAACACATGGTAGCATAGGCCGTCTCGCTCACACTCGATAGGTAGGAGGTGGGAGGTAAAAAACTGGTATAAATACGAGTGGGGTCGAGATTGTATCGGCACTCTCTGCAAGCACTCGCAATAGGAAGGAACTACATCTCTCTCGCTGAACTACAACGCAACCGAAAACCACTAAAGAAGAGTTTTATTTAACTGCAACGACGGAGCTCCCGAATAAATAGAGAAGTGAGCAGACGAAGGTGCTCACATTTATGGTCCTTCGAGCCGGATTTTAGAAGACCACATCCTGGTCCAACGAGCTCCGAGTCCGTCCAGTTGAAGATTTTCGTCGAAAATAGGAGAAAGAAAATGGTGGTAACAAGAAGCCAGAAAAGTCCGTCGGAAAGGATCGAGCTACTGCCCGACAAATCGCCGCCGCGTGATACGCCGCCATCAACATCGGCCTCCGGCACCGAAAACCACACCTCGGTGACCGGCACGACGGCGACAGAAGGCACCGGCACGACGGCGACAGAAACCACCGGCACGACGGCGACAGAAAACACCGGCACGACGGCGACAGAATACACGGACACCACGGGCACCGGCACGGCGGCCACCCTCACGGCCGCCGTGGCCGGGACCTCTACGAAGCCCGTCATAAGAACAGAAGAGACATCTACTTCGGCTCCAAAGAAGATCGAAGACGCCAAGAAGAAGTCCGTCACGAAGTCCAATCACACCACGTCGTCGAAACGTCGCCTGCGCGAGCTACTACGAGCCCGCGAAGAATTACTGCGGAAAGAAGTCGAACTAGCAGCTGCCCGCGTCGCCATCCTTGAAGAAGAATCCGACGAGGAAAACACCACCATAGTGAGCGAGAGAAACGAGCGAGTCAGAACATGGGTCGAGGTCCATCATCAACCCCTCGCGATCGCGATGGAACCTCACGACCAATCACAGAGTCAAGCCGAAGCGAACATAGCGGCGGGAGGGGGCTACCCTCCAGAACCTCCTAGAATTCGTCCGAAGACGTCGCAACCACGACCGCCGAGTCTTCGAGAGGAAGTTAATGCCGCACGCGAAATCGCCGCTTCGACCACGAAAGGTGCGAAAGAGACGCACGCACGCGAAACACTACCGCGTGCGAGCGAGATGCCACCATACGAACAACACACAGGGGTGAAAGAGAGAGAGATACAACGAGAAACAATACAGCCGCCGCACGTGCACGCGTCGCATCCAGAGCCGCGATTCGACGCCGAAATTCCTGCACGTGAAGAAGTAACTCAGCCGTACACTCAGCCACAATACACGTCGCAGCCGTACGTGTATGGGGGGTGTGCAATGCCGCCGCAGCCGGGTTACTATTATGGGCCGCCACAACCGGGCATCGGTTATAGAGAACTCGCTGAAGCTTTCACCATGGCTGCGAAGTCTATCCAGCCAACCACAGTCGCCGCGCCACGCCGTATCCCTGAGCTACCCAAGTTCAGCGGCGCGTCGAGAGAATGGCTGCCGTTCAAGGCAGCGTTTGAAGCAACCGCAGTCTACTTAACAGAGTACGAGAATTTGACAAGACTGCGTGATAGTCTACAGGGAGCAGCGAAAGAAACTGCAGAATGCCTCTTCGTCGGCAACACTACGGCCGACGAGGTCGTGTCGCTGCTGAAGGCCACATACGGACGTCCAGATTCACTGGTGAAAACAGAGCTCGAGAAACTTCGTAATTTGCCACGTCTCGCCGACACGCCGCGAGACATATGCCAATTCGCATCGAAAGTGGCCAACATCGTCGCAACGATCAAAGCTCTCGGCAAGGTGAGCTACCTTTATAATCCTGAGGTAGTTCACGCCGTGGTAGATAAATTACCGTCTGCCATGCGCCACCGCTTCTACGAACAAGCTGCCGAGCCGCAAGAAGACGAACCTGAACTCATTACGATAGCGAAGTTTCTATCAAGAATAGCAGATGGCTGCGGAAGTTTCGCCCCCGCCGAGAACGCGCCAGTCTCCAACCGGCGGGAGCCAGCCACACGAGCTCCGGGGAAACCTCAAGTGCGAAGCCATCACATCGACGGCCAGAAATCGTCATCGCCACAACGAGTTTCACCGAAATGTCCAGTATGCAGTAAAGAAGGCCACCTGTCACCCGATTGCTTCACATTGAAGAACGCGCTGGTACCTGCGAGGTGGGAGCTAGCCAAGAAACACAGGCTATGCTTCCGCTGTCTACGAATCCGCAAGTTCCGCCACAACTGCAAACCATCGAAATGCGATGTCGGCGGGTGTACCTACCTACACCACCCGCTGCTGCACGATACGTCGCCGAAACTAGCGACGATTACTCACGCCCGGGAACCGGACGGCGTGATCATAGCATCGACCAGAGAAAAGACAGGCACCGCCGCACTGTTGAAAATAGTACCGGTGCGAGTGACAGGGCCGAAAGGGACGCACGATACTTATGCGCTCCTAGATGATGGATCGACCTGCACTCTCATCGAGACAGCTGTGGCAGAGAAAATTGGCGCCACTGGTCCAGAAGAACCGTTCTACATAGAAGGGGTCGCCGGGGCACGGGTGGACGCGCGTCGCTCTATGCGCGTTCACTTCACCATAGCCGGCCGAGATACTGAAGATCACCCTGTAACAGCGCGCACCATGGAGAACCTGAGACTGTCACGTCAGGCAGTCTCACGAGAAGTTGTACGAGGATGTCGCCACCTGGAAGATATAGAAGATCAGCTGATATATGAAAACGGTATACCTACCGTGCTGGTCGGGCAAGACAACTGGCATCTGTTGATAACACACGCCGTACGACGAGGGGAAAAGAGACAGCCGGTCGCCTCATTCACCGACTTAGGCTGGGTTCTGCATGGCGTAAGAGATAAACACGCTGGAGGGCCGATACAACGAGTCAGCCACATGACAATCAGTCACGAAGAAGAAACCTCTATGGAGGAAATGATGAAAGAACACTTCGCACACGAGTCCCTGGGTGTCGAACCGAAGCGCTCCTACACCGAAGAAGAGCACCGTGCCATACTGCTCTTAGAAAATAGAACGCGTCGATTACCGACGGGAGGCTTCGAGACGGGACTACTGTGGCGCGAAGAGAAGTTATCGCATCCGGACAACTACGATTCCACACTACGTCGTCTGGAACTCGTCGAAAAGAAGTTGGACCGCGACGAAAACTTAAAGAAAAGGTACGAGTCTCAGCTGGAAATACTGCTCGAGAACGGCTACGCCGAGGTAGCACCTACCTCACGACCCGAGAAGGCGTGGTACCTACCGCACTTCGCAGTGAAACCCGAGAAACTGCGAATCGTGCACGACGCCGCTGCGAGAACTAAAGGAACGAGCCTCAACGACATGCTGCTGCCAGGGCCTGACTTACTCCAATCTCTACCAGGAGTACTGATGCGCTTCCGTCAGCGCCCAATAGCAGTCGCGGCAGACATAAAGGACATGTTCCTGCGAGTAACCGTGCGAGAAGAGGACAGAGATATGCAACGTTTCCTTTGGAGAAAAGAGCGCCGCAGCGGAGAGCCGACCGAATATCGTATGAAGAGTGTTATCTTCGGAGCTTCTTCATCGCCTTGTACTGCGATATTCGTCAAGAACAAGAACGCCGAACACTTTCAAGATACTTACCCTGAGGCGGCGACAGCAATAGGCGGCGACAGCAATAGTGAGAAATCATTACGTCGATGATTATTTGATGAGCTTCGACACAGAAGAGGAAGCCGTGCGCGTGTCGAAACAAGTAGTACACGTGCACGCACAGGCCAATTTCTTCCTCCAGCGGTGGGCCTCCAACTCACGAGAGGTACTAGCCGAGCTCGCGCCCGGCACGAAGAAAGGGGTTGTCAACATGGCACCAGAGAAGATCCTGGGTATGATCTGGGACACCGAGCGCGACACCTTGTCGTTTAATATGAACGAGAAGAGAGTACCTACTGAGATAATGAACGGCAAGAGGACGCCGACGAAACGAGAAGCACTGCGAATGATAATGTCACTCTATGACCCACTTGGTCTAGCGACACCTGTCACCATCCAGGCGAAGAAAATTATGCAAGAGGCCTGGCGCTCAGGCATAGGCTGGGACACCAAGCTGCAGCCTACAGAAGTCGAAGCATGGAATAAGTGGACAGAACAAGCGAAGCTTCTACCCGAACTGATGATCCCGCGCTGCTACGAGAATTTGGCCAGCGCGCACACGATAGAGCTACACACTTTCGTCGACGCTAGCTCGTCCGCCTACGCCGCCGCAACCTACTGGCGAGCCACCGATGAAGAAGGTCGAGTGGAAGTCACGCTCATCGCCAGCAAGGGACGAGTCGCGCAACTCAACAAAGTCACTTCAATTCCACGACTCGAGCTGCAGGCCGCTGTCTTGGGCTGCCGCCTGGCCCAGACGGCCGCCAGCGAACACGACGTCAAGCCCTGCCGACGAGTGTTTTGGTCAGACTCGAGGACGGTGCTATCATGGCTCCGTACTGGACCACGAGCATACAAAGCGTTCGTGGCCCACCGAGTAGCAGAAATAATGGAAGAGACCAAAACGAACGAGTGGCGCTGGGTGCCCACCAAAGAAAATGTCGCGGACGACGCTACCCGTGACACCCCGACGAACTTTACATCCGAACACCGCTGGTATCGGGGGCCCGACTTCCTGTATCTACCTGAGGAAAGTTGGCCACAAGAAAATAGAGAAGCCATCAAGCCCACTGGAGAAGAGAGAGTACACGCCGTTCGTGTTGCCGACACGCGCCTCGCCGAGGCGCTACCCGATTTGGCTCGCTTTTCGAACTGGATGCGAGTCATTCGAGTCACAGCGCGCGTGCTCCAGTTTATCGATCACATAAGACCGAAAGAAAGATGTGCTGCGGCCCACAAGAGAACGAGGAAGGCTGAAACAGAGGACCCGATCTGGACGAAGACACAGCGGAAGAAGCCAGCAGCGACGCCGACGAGCAGCGAGCGAGCACAGTTAAAGCTCACGCCAATAGAAGCCCGCTACTTACATAGAGCTCGTCAGCTGTGGTTACGATCACAGCAAGAAGATATTTTTGGAGAAGAGCTCGCTGCGCTAAAGAAACAGAAACCACTCCCACACACAAGTCGACTGTCACAGCTGTCAGTCGTGCTCGACGGCGAGGGGGTGATACGCCTACGCTCAAGAATCGCCGCCGCGACGGAAATTACCGCGGCACAGAAAGAACCGGCGATTATAGATGGCAGCCATCCGTGGACCCGGCTATACATTCGCTGGGTACACACGCAACTGCACCACGGCGGCTTCGAGACTACGGCGAATGAAGTACGACAACATTATTGGGTGATTCGCCTCCGCTACGCCGTGCGCGCCGAGGTGAAGTTATGTCAAGCGTGTCGTATAAGGAAAGCGACGCCAGCGCAGCCGTCCACGGGGAACCACCCGCGGAGCCGCCTAGCCCATCATCAGAGGCCATTCACCTTTACGGGTTTGGACTACTTCGGGCCTCTGACAGTGACCGTC